>VWZK01012472.1:0-30664 GCA_013396935.1 Baryphthengus martii
AATCCCTAACATTCTGTGATTCTGTAAAGTTTACAAACATCACAAAAAGGAATTCACCACGGTTTGGTCAGCACTGCCAAAGCAAGCCACTGGCAGTGTACGAGTACCTACACTTTCCGAGTCCTCGAGCATCCTGGTGGTCTCCTGCACATCAGGGGCACTGGGAACTACCACTGGCATAGGAGGTCGGGTTCTTCCTAAAGTCCCAATCGATGCAGTCTTCACTGAGTGAACTGGATGGTTAGGAGCTTAAAATAAATGGTTATATGGTTACACCTCAGTTAATTAGTTTCTTTTACCTAGCCACAAAGCCCTTGAAAGTAGGTGAATAAAAAGGATTCTATTAGAGGAAAATGAACACTTCAAATTATGGAATGCTGAATTTGAACTGTTGTCTACTTTATCTTATGTACATAACAGGACCTTGAAAATTACGCCAACAAAATTTACTTCAGTCTTGGACATACTTCCTTTGGTGTCCAACTCTACCCCTCATCCCCTAAGAAGCCTCTCTCATCTCCTTCTTAAAATCTCCTTTTCCTCTTTTGGGCAAGCCTGTATTGCCAATTTTCCCCCCCACTCACCTTGCTGAGTCAGTAATGGTGTGCTCGGCAATGCAGGGTCATACGTGGAACCAACTGGTGGAACTGCTGGCACCGCAAAGCTCTTCAATGGGTGGGAAGGACGGACGTGCGCTGTGGGGAGGTTCTGAGCCGAATCCTCCTCTTGCGTGTTAGCCAGGTAAGAGCCTGTGGTGCTTTCAGGGTCCTGATGGTCAGCACACGTCTGCGATGAGGAAGCTGGCATGGTGTCCGTGCTAGGGGTGTTTCGAACAGATTCTACAACAGACACAAAAAGAATCCAACAAAAAGTGGTTTAGCTTCTTTATCAGACATGTTTTCTGTGGTCAGATGGAAAAAAAACCAGTTGTGTTTGTAAGCACCTTTTCCAAGGTCACTGTTAGAAGCTAAGAAGTGGATTCACAGGTCTGTGCGGCTAATAACACCAGTTCAGCGTCACCATCCTGTTTAAGGTGAATGGCAACAGCTGTCTAATAACAAAATAAGCTGGAGAACTGAGGGATTCTACAGGCATGATACCAAATTGACAGTTTTGCACTAAAACAGCTGCATGTAGTAAGATCTCAGGTAAGCAGCATGGAACACAAGTCTTCATTCTCATTTTATCCTGGAGTATTTCACACTATTTGCATTCTTAAATAGCTAGACATTAAGCACATATCACTGCAGTGCGTACAGAAGACCCACATTTTGACGCACATTTTAACCCACAGACTTGAACGTGCTGAAAGCTAAAATGAAATCCCAGGTTTCAGTTGTTTGCAGCAGGCTCCATCCTGATCTAAGAGAACAGTGAGATGGTGTCTTGAATTTAGAGCATCATGATTCACACTTGGACCACACACAGGGAAAGATCTGGATTGTGAGAGCCGTCATTTCGGCAGTATAAAGAGAACAAGGGAAACCTCTGCCTCTAATCTATCATCTGCCTTTTTCTTTGCAGCGTCACGAACTGTTTCCATAAGGAAACAATGCTCTTGGCTGTGGCACCTTAATTAAAACGTAGACCTTAAGGTAGAGAAGCTCAGAATTCGCTTCATCTCGAAATGTTACCCACGTGCAATTCTTTTACTTCCAAATTTTTCAGAGCACTGGAGACATTACAAAAATTACTGCGAATGATTCTGCTTCCAGCCTGAAAAAGCTGCATAGAAATCAGCACAATTTTCTATGTGTGTGCTTCAGGCAGATTAACTAACGTCAGCTCTCAGCAGCAAAATCTGGGCTTTTGTCCTCTCTCTGTTTCAAGCACAACTGATTAGAAGAAAAGTTAATATATAAGTAGCTGAAATTATATTTTATCTGACGTTTCAGACTACAGGGCTGAAGGCTTCAGAATAAGGCATCTTTCTATTTGAAGTTGCACATAAAATAGAGCCTCCTTTTCCAAGGACATCAGCGTGTATCTCAAGGATCGAAATCCGATCTACAGGATAAACTGTTTACAGAAACCTCAACCCATCAAGGATTTTGTCCATAGTGAAACCCATCACTCTGCCCCTCGTGGAACACCGCTAGGGAGACCAACCAAGACAAATTTCAGGTTTTGATTTCCACGTTTCACTCATTGTTCCATTACAAGCAAAATCTATCTGATCATTTATATCTCACCTGTGGAACTGGCCCTGTCTGAATGGGACATGGATGTGCCCATCGGCCACGGGCTGACCTGGTGATGGAGATAGCTGCGAGTTGGAGAAGCGAGGCTGCCGGAGTGGAAATGATGGTGAGGGTTATCGAGTGAATGGATGGGATGAGCACTAATCACAGCTGTGAATGAATATAAGACAGAAAAATGCTTAACGTACAGACAAGTGTGCACAGGCACTGAAATGCACCAAACCCCTCCCTTCTCCCCCAAAGCCACTGAACAGGGGAGCCAACTGCTCAGCACATTCACAGCGGCACCCAGATGACGCAGTTCAACACCAGTTTTCCAACCCTGCTCTGGCGCTTTAGCTCCCTCCACGCTAAGACACAAACCCCTAGATGAGGCAGACCGATCTGTTTCCCTGGGCAGGAGGTACACCTCTCCTGGCTGCATCTTCCAAGCACTTTCTGTTACACTTTATTTTTCTCAAGTCCAGCTCCCTTTAGAACTGCCATGGATTTTGTGCTGTGCTGTAAATGCAAAACCTCATATACGAGACATATAAGCTCCAATTCCAAAATAATTTCTGCATTTCCTAACATTGTGAGCAAACATAGCATACTAGTTAGTTAAATAATGCAAGACAAATGATAAGGGCAGGGCAAGACATCAAAGGCTTTGTTCGTGCCCTCTGTGCCGACACTAAAGTTCTGCTCCTCACACTCAAACCTCTTTTCCTTTTTTCTGCCTTATTTTTTTTTAATCTCACTACTTCCTTTTTGCTGTTTGAGACACATGAATTTTATACTTAATGTAAATCATCCTTTGCCCTCACCCTTTTGTAGTAACAGCAGAACAAATTCTCACTGCTCCCCAGCTGGGAGGAAAAGCATGCACAGAATTTAGTTCTTGTGACAGACTGAAAGACTGAATTGCTTAAAATGATCCAAATGAAAGAGCCTCAACACAAAACCCAGAAAGGAAACACTTCCAGTAGCATCATAAAGAATAAAAATGTTGTAGTTGGTTATTTCATTTTGAACCTTTTCTGGAAATTCTGCAGATGTGCCACCTGTGAAATTACTTATGTCATTATCAGCCTCTTGTAAATTAAGAGTAACTAAACTCTAATCCTGAGTAGTCAGTAGGTTCTAGATTTCAGTCCTATGAGACAGCTGTCAAAGGGTTGCAAAAAGTCAAATATTCTAACAAGGAGCTTTCAACAAGATTAAAATGCCACTTTGCCTTGCAGGATACTGGTGAATGAAGGAGTAACCCACAAAAGTTTGGCGATCAGAAATTCGGCCTGGAGCAACATTCACAGACACCAAGAGTTCTCTCACACGTCAGTAAGGTAGAAGGCATAAAATTTTACAGGCATAAATGTTTTAATTACTTCTATTTGTAGAAATCACTCGTTCACACTCATGTTTCTGGCAGCATTTCAATCGCTATCAAAAATAATGCATATTACTACAAAAACCTGCCGATATGTTTTTGCAACCACAATAAAAATAATGCACATATACTACACCTTTCAAGACATTTCCTAACAGAATCCGGCGAGCAAGAGGGGAAAACCCAGTTCTTTCCCCAGAAAGTTTACCCTGCTATCCAGCTTAAACTTCTGGGTTTGCTACTCATTTGCTGGGTTATCATCAGACCTAAATCATGCACAGCTTTACAGGTCAAAAAGCAGCACACATTGTACCACCAGCTCTTAGAGAAGATGATGACAAACTGTTTAATTTCAAGGAAGAGAATAGTGTAGATGAAGAACTGGACAGAAAGAAATGTGGTGGGCTAGGAAAGAAACAGCCCTTTGCTTCCTAATTTCCTTCCAGAACTTTTGCAGTCCAGTTGTCAAAGAAGGAACTAACTAGGCACATACTAGGACTGTAAATTATACTAAGATCGAACATACTGAATTATCCTAATTTAATATTTAAGAGATAAATAACTAGATTTGAATGCTACAGTGGTAGGGAAACAAAATATAGGAAGGTGTCTGCAGGCACAAACTTAAACGCACTAAATGGTTCTGCTTTCTGTGTGGCTTGCTGAGAAAGGGCTTCATGTACCAGCGTCAGTTTTCTGTGTAGCTTCTGCCAAAAGGTATCTAAAGACATCACATAAATGTTTCCACTTACTATAAAGCAGGAACCTACAGCTGGAAGCCCTTAGAGCTTTGGCAAACAGGATAAAAAGTCAAACGAAGCCACAAAACCAATCTCAAGTCCTAAGGCGCCACAAGACCTTACATCTCCTCCCTGACATTTAGTGCTTCGTACTAACCCATCGCAACGAGGCAGCTGTGCCCGTGCCTTTCTAGCATTCAATAAACTGGGGGAAACCAGATAATGCTATTGAAGCGAATGCAGCAGGACTGGTAGCAGAAAGGGGTGTGACAGCTGGGTTTAATGTTGCAAGGAAAAACCAGGGCCACAGCTCTACCTGCCACCATTATCACAGCAGCCTGAAGACCATCCAAAGGCAGAACTGGAATGGACCGCCTCCCTGTAATTCCTATCACCGTTGTTATCACTTGGGTCAACTCTACATGTTTTCATCCTGTGTGGGACTGATCGTGTAAGTTGCTGAGTGTCTTTCGCACAGACTAACACAGCAGGAGAGGTACACTGCTCTGCTGTTGCTGCAGAGCGCTCCACACACTTCAGCAAAAGCTAAACAGAATAAACACCTTATCCTATGTGTACCCAACACTGCATGCTATTAAGAGAAAAAACACTGAGGAAAGTGCAGGGTAAGACCTAGTGCAGTCTGAATTTGTTACGGGGTCCACCCACATCTGAACTCATCATGTTCTAGCAGCTGGCATGGCACAGGAAATCATCAGAATCCCATAGCTGCCATGTCCCTAGTTACACACCCACACCTGACAGCTTACAAACTTCAAAGGAACTAATCAGAGTAAAGGTTTGGTGTAAAACTGCATCCTCCACTCCTTCCTCATACATGTAAAGCTGGGAGAAAACAAGTGTAGTTGTCCAAAGATTTAGCCAAGTCCCTTTCCATCTCAGAGTTGTCATTTGAAACCTAGCTATATTGCTTAATTCCTAAAATATTTCATAACAATAATTAAAAATATATTTCTACTGCCTCAACAACATTTCAATTCAGTGCTTCTGCTCAAATCATTATTAATGGACACGGAAATACCCAGATAAGAAATAACAACTCAAGACATTCTCCTTATTAAGAGTCTACTCTGCCAAACTTGCAAAACCTCAGCCTCTACCAGTCTATCCTGTAAAAGTAACTCCTGCTTTGCTAATCTCAGAGTTTCCTTTGCTAATCTCAGAGTTTCAAGACAGTAAATATGTCAATGAAGGGAACCAGCGAATATAATCCAGCTCAACTTTCAAAAAGGCTCCAACAAGGCTCCTCTCCGAAGTTAAAAAAACCACAAAGGGCCTGCTGAGGGAAAGCTCTTTTAAGGGCTGAAAGTTGGTTGCAGATACGAAGCTGAGCGAGGGCCCTGTTGACTGGTTTTCAAGGTAGAGGAGAGTAAGCAGGAGATTACCCAGGTATCAGTGCTGGGACTGGTTTTAATCAATTATCTTTCTCAGCGACCCAGACAAGGAAACAATCAGAGAAATCTTCAAGTTTGTCAATAATACCAAGGTATTTAGGGCAGACAGAGGCTATTCTGGTGGCAAGGAGCTGAAGGAAGGTACTGAGAACAAGGCAGAGGATACTGGGTCCTGTTCTGTGAGACCTTGGTGGTGCAGCTCTGGCCTCTTGGAATCTCACATAGTAAAGTTAGAGGAGGGTCTGAGAAGGGTATCTAAAATGACAAAGGGGATGGAGCAGATGCCTTGGGAAGGGAGGCTGCAAAGGCTGTGACTCATCTGGGGAGGAGAAAACCAAGAGGGGTGACAGATTTACGAGCTTTCTACAATTCCTGTGTAACAGCTAGATGCTGACAAAGTACAAAGAGAAGGAACGATAAAAAGCAGCCAGGCTCACAGGCTCTCCCTAAAAAGCACCTGCAGTTGCCACTGCTGGAGACTGGGACAGACTGTTGGACACATTCCTAACTCTTCCCCACTTTTGCAGCACGCCTGCTGTTCACTCAAAGACAGCGATGCAGCATTTCCTTTAAACTTGGTCTAACTCTGCCTTCACAACAAGGGATTCAGGGTGCCCTCTCTGGACTGTTTCCACTGCAGATAGGACAGTTATGTAGGAGGAGTAGGTAGAATGGTGGTTTGTGTGTGTGGCTGTGCATACGGTATCAACACGACCTGTTTGGGTGCTCCCAATTTCAAACAGCTGGTAAGTGGGCTGTTGACTTACGCTGAGGTGGTTGAGAATCAAAAGGCATCATCATCTTGGGCCTCATCCCCCTTCTTCCTGCCAGTGTGGACATGCTATCTTCTGACTCATGCCCTGAAGGAAAAATACCAAAGGTTATTTGGCACTGCAGCAAGATTTCTGCGATCCTCCTCTCTTTATCTCTGGGACGTCCTGTTTGAAAGCAGTTCTGTGATTCGTAACTGGTAAACCCAGCTCTCTCATCCTTCACTAGAAGGTGGAAAAGAGGCTAAAGATTACTGGGCACTAGAGAAACTCTCCAGGCCATAATGCAAACACAAACCCCCGGCAGTGTGGCTCTGGGCAATGAGTGGCAGTGCAGAGTCACTCATATGGGTAAGACACGCTGGATTAACAAGTTAACCAAGAGAAATCTCACCCACACTTCATGAGTTGAGTACTCGCTGGTTAAAGCATCAAAATCTGATTGTGTGTTTGAAAAATGTCACACACATCTCTCAGCGGTTTAATGTGAAACACTTGTTAGATGATCTTCTGATTACTGATAACTATTTACCAAAGGAAATTCAGGATTTAACTCTTGGACATTCGAGTTTTCTCATTACAACATGTATTTCATCCTTTTCAGAGAATTTTATACAATAGGCACAAACTCAATTTGCTACTTGGAAAGTAAAAATAAAAAAAATAAAAAAAATAAAAAATATAACGGTAACTGAGTAACATGTCAGTAACGTGATTCTTTTCAATACAGTAAAATGTATTTTATTAGAAACATCATGCTGAAAGTACTCGTGGATAGCTCACCTCTGTAGGAATTCCGCCTTTGATGGATATTGCTGTCCATGGAATTATCAACTGGGGTGATGTCCTGGGAGTTGCGAGGGATTGGAGTATCTGTCATGATTGGATTGGGATCTGGAGATTTATCAATGGGTTTTAGTTCCAGTCTTTCATGATGGATCCAAAGGTCAGGAGGCTTAACATCTTTGGAGTTCCCTTTGTACTTATGGGATCCGTTCACTGATTTGCAGGCAGCTCGTTTCCTTGGGAACAAAAAACAAATGACATGGTCTTAGATGTAGGCTGCCTTTCACTTGTTGAAAAATTTGCGCTGAGATTTCCTTCAGCTCACATATCCAGCTGAGTAAAAGCTTCCCACTGAGCAGGAAGTTTTGAATTTTACCTAAAAGCACATCTGACATCTCAAAGCGTGTTCTGCAGCTCTGATGCCATGAAACTTGTCTTAGATGCTACCACACTGCAGAACTGTGCTCTACAGTCTAGGCTTTTGTTAACCAAAATGAAGTTTCCAGCACTTACGGTTATTAATAGAATACTCTCAAGATGAAGCACATGTACGTCACACCGTGCCCTTATTCTAGGGCTTACAACCAACCTCGGACAACAGCTGTAGAAGGCGTGTGGAAACAGCTGATTATCCCAATAGGGTGGTTAACTCTCAAGATTAATGACAAGAACATTCCTTTCACCATCGCTCAGGTCAGCTGCATCTAACTGATGCGCTTTTCATCCCTGCTGACCAGCAGCAGCGGCAGCAAACTAGTTGTGAGGTGGCCATCTGACAACGCTGGAGGATGGTGTCCCTGCTGGAGAGAATACCGCCTAGAGATCGCTAAGCTACGACTAACCACAGTTTCGTAAATATCAATGAATAGAGTCCCTTATGTGGATGATTTGCAGCCAGACATGCTCCTGGCACCCCACTTTGAGCTCTGCAGCTGAACAAATGAAACAGAGCAGAAAGTTATTCACTGGTTGGGTGCTGCTGCATGTAAGAGAGGTGCCATTTAGAAACTGGGACAACAAAGGAAAGATTTCACAGGGTTATTTCTGCTCTTTGAAAACAAAACACGTCTCGTGCGCACCAGCCCATGAATTCTGCCCTCTCCCAAGCATGTCCTCCAGTTGATATACCACCACTTTCATATCCTTGCTCTCCTTGTGTTTTTTGCATGATGGTTCAGCTTCAGTAAAGTGTGGATTATCTTCTAAGCCTGGCTTTTAATCACTTTCTTAAAAATCTGGTTTGCCTAAGAGTCTTTTCAAACTTAAAAAAAGGCTTTCAGTCCTGTCCAGATCTTTCAAAGAACACGCAGAGACTTCAGAAGCCTGTAAGGCAGCATTGCTGCTGTGGTCTTAATTCAGATGCTCTAAATGAGGGAAGAATTCAGGTACACACGTATATTTAGGATTTTAGAGCACTTTTCTAAGGAGCCCAGGACTAGATTCAGATGCCACTCTAGTAATCTATCTACAAATGGGACATCATCATGTACAGCTTGTAAACTTACTCCACATGGTGAAGGACATGCTAAGAACAGCCTGAGCTGTTGAGTTCTCATGGCTCGAGTTTGAAAACGGTATCTGAAACAATAATTTCTCATCAGAGAGAATTTAGCTGTACTGATGTGTGTTGTCTTCTGAACACCAGAGTTTAAACTCCATCGCTGATCTGTTGCCAGAAGAGAACTTCTACAGCCCCCAAGACTTCAAAGTAATAAACTCTAAAGCATCATAAAGGAAAGAATAAATAACAGAACGAAGGGAGAAAGGTTGACAGGGCAAAGTGTTACCCAGGCATCTTACTTTTTTTGGTGGGAAGTCGTACGACGGGTGCAGAAGACAGCGACTATCACCACGATCACAATGGTGATCACCCCAACAGATACTATGATTACAAGGAGCATGTTGCTGTCCAAGGGAGAAGTCGGACTTCCGTGGGGACTGTTACTGCCTGGAAGGGTTTGAGATGGGAGAAAAGGGTTATTTTTATTAGACAGAAAAAGCCCCCATTGAAAGCAGTGCCCATCAGTATTCTATAGCGGTCACTCTCCTCTGAAAGAAACACATTTTCTGTGAGACTGAGTGGTACCTTAGGGCAAGGCTTCCACAATGCACTGTGCTAATAAGGAGAAGGAGTTAAGATGATGTTTTTGTTTCTTAATATGGTCTTTCTGAATTAATTTTACACTCGTGCACTAGAGCAGCCATTTAAAACTAAACTGGGAACAAGAGCTGCTTATCAAAACTGAGATGAAGATACATGCAATGCTATTTTTCCCATATACCTCACAAAGCAGGCAAGAACGCTCCGACAGAAGTACGATACAACTTCTGGAGTGGGAACAACTATCATGGCAAAGAGATGTAATCAGTATTTTCAGTAGGATATAGCATCACTTGGGGAAACACCAGAACGCTGCATTTCAAATCGACAAGCTTTACAGGAGCACTTACCACCAAGCGGTGGCTTGTAATCGGGTCCTATGTCCACTGCGCGGCTTCCCTTCCCTGCAGATCCTGAAGCTGAAAAGGTCACAGATGTGGTAAATTTATACACATGTATATACACACACACACATACACACGCTTCAGCATTTCTAAGGTAAGTCTTTCAGAACTCCTCTGAACCACTGTGAGCACTTTTTTCTCTCCTTTTCTCTCCCCTACAACAGGGTTTGGCTTAGAAAAGCAACTGTGTTTCTCCAAGAAAAGAACTGCTCCTTCGAAAGAGCTATTTAATAATTAGTTTCCTGCGTTATTATTTTCCTAAGTTAGGAGTCTCTACTAGTATTAATTTTTAAACGTACGATAAAAATTATTTGCAGTAACACACAGGCATGTGTTAAGGCAAATAGCTTTGCCACACTTGTACAGAAAATTAATCATCTTGAAACAGTAACTATACAGATTTCTTTTCCTAATATCTAATTACAGTGGAAGACTGGAAATGAGCAGATGATCAAACCCACAGTAAACAGAATGTTAAGTTCCTGCCTATCCATAAAAACCTGCTTTTGACTTCTCCTCATTCTTTTCTCTTTGTTTCACTCTTGCCACAAGTGACAATTAAGTAACACAGAACTATTTTTGGTGAAACCTGAGAAAACAAATTAATTAGTTTCAAAGCTTTATGTTTCTACGCTGACAATAGAAGTGAACAGATCTGTACCTCAATTATTACAAACCGAGGCAAATCACACAGCCCCTCCTGAGCCTCAGTGACTGCTCGTGGGCTCCTAGGTGCTAAATCTGAGAGCTGACCTCCCAACTGAAGTGCTGTCCTGCCTTCCCTCTAATGAGCACTTCCTCTTGCATAATTCAGGTCTAATTTACATCCCTGGCTCCCACAACAAGAGGCATGAAGTCACCAGTTCACCTCTAATGTTAAGACCTCTCCTGGGTTAGCAGAGCACAAAGAGAAACAAAACTTCTGCGCTTTCATTAAAATATACTAATGCAAAATTACCATGAATGATAAAAACACTGTAGTAGAGAAAAGGTACAGCAAGATGCAAAGAACAGCATTCCTCTGGGGAGGGGAATCCATGATTTTTATTTACATTTTTACACTATTTCGCACATAAAGCCAAACCCACAGAACCCCAAAAGCATGCAAATTTGGCAGTTTCCCAGTCAGAACAAGGATATTCTCAGTTTAAAATCCACTATAATCAAGAAGTAGTAAATGTTAAATGGTGTGTAACAAATGGAAACGGTGAACCTCGAGTGAAAGCTTGGAAATTAGTCACTAAAATAAAGAGTAAACACAGCAAAAGGTACCAGCAAGAATATGAATTAAGCCTTGAGAAGAGTAATAAGAAGCAAATGTTACATGTATACAGTGAGAAGTTAGACGTCGTCTAAAATAATGGAAAAGACGTATTGCAGGACATTTGTGTTTCATATAATGAAAAAGACACTTTGCCCCTGCCAGCCTAGAGAGGACACTGCACTCAAGCAAAGTATTTTCTCTTTGAACTATGGGACTAATAATTTTGCAGCAGCAATTAAATAATTTAACAGCATTTTAACCAGCTTGTATTTAATATTCTCACATCTGTATGACCAGACAACTTGCACTGAAAAGCTGTGAAACAACCCCTAGAAGATTTCTCTGAATCGCTGAGCCTGGTGCTGAAGACACGTTGGAGCGCAAGAGAAGCTGCAGAAGTGGGGAATAAAAATAACTGACAACAGGTTAAAATGACAAATAGACACCCTGTGCATTTGTAGTGCAGCAGCTGGAGCCTAACACGGGTGACAGGACGAAAAAGGGGGTGGATGGGAGGTGGTGCCGCACTTTCTGCCCATCTTTCTGTTTTACTGAAAACGGGTATTTTCAAAGCAACTAAATGTCGGGCTATAAATTGGGTTGGTAACAGTAACTATGCAGATACTACATTTAGACTTCCCTAAAACATTTCACCAAGCACTGTACAACGCTTTGTTAAAAAGAGCATAATAAAAAAGCAATGTGGCACATATTAACAAGACTAACCATTAATTAACTGATAAGAATAAGAATTACAATTGCAGAATCACTATTCATGAGGGATATTTCTAATGAGTTCCGCAAAGACCTGTGCTCGGCCAAGTATAAGTCAATATCCTTAATAACACCATGACAGAAAACTAAAGTAATTCCTACTAAGTTAACAGCTGACATAAAATAATGGAGTAGGTAAGATATACAAAGTCAGCTGCACGGACCAACAGGGACCATGTGGTGCATACACGTGGGTGTTACACACCGTGTCGGTGCAGTTTATCACAGGGGCTGCAATCTCTGAACAACAGGAGGTTTATATACCCCCAGATGTGCGTGCCCACGTGATGAAGGGTATAAATCCTGTTTAGATGAGAACCTACCTGCAGCTCAGGGACACCCAACATGGGCACCAACTGTGTGGTGTCTACCATCTGCCCATTTCCAAAAAGGCAAAGGTGCTACAAGGTACAAAGTCCTGTTTCCAAAACATGATGAAATTTAAGAATCTAACAAAGACTCTTCTTCGTGTCTCAGTCTCGCTGTAGTTTTATTCCTTCCCTGCCTCGAATAACTTGCCTACTATTTCCTGAAAGCCACAGTTCTGATATTCAGTGGTACTGTCATAGAGTTCTTCAGCTCACCATCTCCTTTTCTACATTTAACCCACTGCCATGATTCTTCATTTCTGAGTGTTCATCAAAGAACTCTGAAACAAAACTCTCTCGACTTTTATGCACGGTTTTATGATTTATAAATTGTATAACTTGATCAAAATTAATCAGATTGTTACTAGAAGGATATATTACTTCAGGATGATAATAACGGATGAGAAGATTTAGTGATCTGCTGAAATGAGGTTAGAATAGTGTGGAAGAGAAAAGAGCAACTTTTACATTACATTACTTCTACACAAAACTCTTTCATCTTCCCTTCCTCCCTTCCACTTGCAACTGAGCATCTGCTCCCCCACAGACCAGCAGCTCTGTTACACAAGTCCCGATATGAATTTATACCATACCTGTCTAGTATCAGCATTATTTGATACACAGAAGGTAAAAGCATATTTAATAAATTACTTCTAAGTAACAAGCTGAAAAGTGAGTCAATCCCTTTAGGACCTATTTAATTGTATGTCTAAGCTGCTTGCCAATGTCCTTTTAAACTCATCCCTTTAGACTAATTCTTCCTCTTTTTATTGGGCTTGTAGGTTATTTGGAAGAAAGTAAAAACAGCCCTGGGACATTCACTTTATAATTCAATGTATTAAACTCAAAGCCATGATTTTTCCAGCTAGCATTTTAAAATCTTAAGGCTTCTAGTAGTTAATGCTGTGCTCCTCGGGAGAGTCTGGAGCCTGAACGAGCTGACAAGCAGAATCTCTCCTGCAAAAAAGAAGCACTTGTGCTAATGAGAGAACTGTTTGATCTTCCACCTCTATGTACTGAGATCTTGCATCAATGGTCAGAGGCTGGCAGGAGTATCGCTTAATCCCAATTCATTGTGACAGAACGATTCAGCTCTGGCACAATCTGCCTGTTCCTTCATGTGACATCTGACTACAGAGATCACTTCATATTCCTAGCACCCAAACCACAAATAGGGCCTTGTAGTTCTTTCACTATTAAAAGCACAACAGGAGCTCTCTCATTTACAGTTATAGCAGCAGATATTTGTCTCATTTAGGAAATGTGACAGCACATGGACAGGAAAAACATGTGTGAAGGATGGAATGAAAGAGAATGTGTGACTATTCATTTACCTTGATCATTAGGCATTTTATCTGAGGATTCAGCTAGTGGGACAAGCACAGGGAAGGAAAAAAACAAGAAAAAGATCACAAGGACTGAAGAAATGAGAGGTCAAGTTTCACACAGCATAAGCAGACTAACTAGAGCTCTCACTTCTAACCACCAATACTCATATAGAAGAAGTACTCTTAGTCCTTTTTCCCAAGCTACCTTGCATTCATACTCTTTCCCTAGTTACCCATCACCAAGCAGTTCTTGATTGAAGAGCCTGTCGTGTCACACTCGTTCCCATCATCTCATCCAAGTCAGTAGCGAGTGGCTGTTGCCGCAGGCTCCCAGCTCCGGAGCCTGCTGCTTCTCATCACTTCATCGTGAGCAGGCGTGACACACACCGCCCAGAGTGTCTTAAAGCAACTAAACACTGCTTTTCTAAAAAGCACGTTTAGAACAAGGACCCTCAGCATTAATAACTAGGTGACCTAAGTGCCCACCAGTGACTCTGGAACAACACAGTTAATCGAACAGAAAATTTCATTCCAGTCAAACTCCGTTGTCTTCCTCTCTTTCCCAGTTTAAATATAAAACTCATGCTACTGGTATCTTATAAAGAGCTTGCATTCAAAAAACGGGGAGGATGATATTTCGCTATAGGTGATGGGTTTACCTTTTGGGGTTCTGAACTGAACTGCCTCAGACATGGGCCCCATGCCCTTCGAGTTGCGAGCCTGAATTTTGAAATAATACGGTGTGTCAAGGGTCAGTTCTTGGATCTGATGGGTCAATCTGTTTCCCACGACAGGCTCAATAACCCAGTCGTGTATTTCAGCGTTCACATCTGTGCTGTAATAAATGATGTATCCTAGTCACAGGAAGAAAAAAAAAAAAAGAACAGGGTAGTCGTAAGAGCTCAGAGAAAATGTCCGGTTGACTTTTAACATTCGCACAGCCAAACAATTATGGGTTTTCTGAAAACAAACACTGTTTCACTTTTTCAAACACTAAGAGTGCATTCAAATATCAGACAGCCATCCCATCTCAAATTTTAACTGCTCAAAAGTATACGTTAAGAGGAAAAAAGCCATTTAAAATATCAAAACTATTTTTGACCACTATTCAGTGAATATGGAGAAATTACTCATTTCCATTTCTTTACCTGTTCAGAGACCAAATAACATAAAATAACACTAAACTGTTATCAAAACATCCTCAAGGTATTAATAGTTATAGAAAATAAATAACATTAACATTACAAAACATTCCCATGCACAGCTAAAGAACAGGTGTTCAGTAGTTTATAATTATTTTTATTATTTTTCAATTCATTAACAAAGATGACAACAACCTGAAGAGAACTGAAGTTATCTTGCACATCACAGAAAAGAAAAAACGAATGGGAAGAGTTTATGTTCTGTTATTAAAACATACTGCAATTACATACATCCCAATACAAAGTAAAAGCTTGATAACTTTCTAATGTAAGAAACACAGAGCCTCAGCATAAAATAAATCCTTACACCACTACAGGGCTGGGTCATCTGCTGCCTCATGCACAAACTGCTGCGTCCCTCATCCCACAGACCACCAGGCTGGGGGTCACCATAAGGAAGCGGAGATGTTTTCCAGAGCGACTTCCACTTCTTTACAGCAATTAAAAATATTGCTGATACCCCCAAATCACATAAATCACAGTAACTGGTACGGCTCGGAGGGTGATGTTTGAAACTCGTCTAAGATAAACATATATATATATATACACACACATATGTATGTGTATATATATATGTATGTATCTATACATATAGTGTCAGTTAAAAGCACTCTACATAGTACAGTGGCACCAGACTGCTGAGTTAACGTGACTGTCTTAATTAGTCAGCAACTATAACGATGCACAAACATCTGGAATCCAGCTCAGCACTTCATATCCATCCTATCCACAGCAAAAGGAGGTTAGAGCTGAAGAGACAAGTATTCCACCACCCAGCTCATGGCATTACAGTAGCACGTAGTTTTTACAGCATTACCTAATGCACAGAATGAGCCGAGTTAATGAGTAATTAATGAGCAATAAGCTGCTGCTGCGGTGGCAGGGGCTCTCCCCACACGGGGGCACTCAGCCCACACACCCAGCACTGCCTTGCTCCCCTGGCAAACCTCACATCAGGGTTTATTTTAGTTTTTTTAGCTGTTAACTGCTGCTTATGCAAAAACTAATAAATACTAGATGTTTTCACGCAACGCCTATGAATAAGTGCTAGGTTCTCCTTTGCAATATAGACGTTGCAATGAGATTTTTTTACCTGGAAAATTGCATGCGTGTAAGAATTTTCCTAACCACACTGTGCGAGTAAATACTGATTTCTTTGTACAGCACCTTCCCATTCTTGTGTGTGCACTCGATGTAAGATGACAGTCTTATCTTATTGATGAGCATGTATAGCCTGACATTTCACACCTGTCCGAATGGCCCTCACTGACTGACCAAGGCCTAGAACCTGCAGTTAAGATAAAACCTTTTGTTGCTCCAGGAAACATCTTGGGCTAAATAACATAGAATTGATTTCTAGCTTACTTAAAAGTTTATTGTAATTACTAAAGGTGAAGAGTCTCCAGTAGTCTGCACTTTCAGAGGGACCTAATTAGTTTTAGTCTCCAGTCTAGAACCTGGTACCATCTCATCAGGTGCCAGCTGGTGACAGGTTTCAAAGGTTTGATTCTGCACCGTAGTTAATTTTGAGAACAAAAGCAAAAACATACACATCGGCAAACTGGATGGCAGTAAAATTCACTTTAAACTTAAAGCCTGGGGTAAGACAAAGAAAAATTGAAGTGAATTATTTCAGAAAGCCTTTAGAAATGGGAATCCAAACAAAAATTATTGAAGGGAAACAGTAATTAGTATTTTCTGTAGAATGATTTATCCTGTGTGAAAGTGATGCAGTTACAAAGGCAAATAACAGTTTACTCCTAATGGTTATGTCAGGGGACTAATAAACTGACTTGGAAGTCCGTTCCATGCCACAAAGATGATAAAGAGCACTGGGGTGGATTCGTCTAAACAAAATGCTGACGGCCCCGAGACATTATAAACGTATTTCTGGAGGCACGCTATTGGAATAGAACAAGCTGATGGAGGCAAAGGTCATTGAGATATTTAAACTTTCAATTATAGTGCTGGTTAGACTCCAATTTCACACTGCAGTTAGTTTATATCTTAATATATTTTTACTAGGTACAAAAGTAAATAATTAATCTGAGCTCCTAAGAAGGCTGACAAAGAAGGTATAGACCTCATGGCTCACTCTAGGCTAAACAAAACATGGAACACGTTCACAGTGTTATGCAGATTATATTCTGCTCTTAACCAGGCATCTTATATCTGCCTTTATTGCACATGCAAACTGCACCTGTAATTTTGCCATTGGCTTCAGATGGAGGCTGCCAGTTAACAATTATTGTCCGAGGTTTCCCCTCTTTGCTCACCACAGTCACGTCTTTGGGAGGAGAAGTAGGAACTGCAAACAAAAAAAAAAAACAACCCACACTGTCAAAAACAGGCTGCCCCATTTCACTGGATATAAAACCAAGTAACCTCAGCACCTTCACTTTTTATTTGGTTTATCATTGGAAAAAAAGGCATATACAGTAATAAAACCTCTGAATGTTCAGTCTTCAAATAAAGCTACTACCTTAGTGTAGTGATCTCACTGATTTTACTCCATCCAAATGGGACATGGCAGCTGGTGGGCAGCATCTCCTTTCTGGAAGGAATTACCTGTTTCTAAAGTACTTCTTTTGACAGCTGCTGTGATTCATGACTGAACGAGTCCACAGATCTTCAAACACACGTCATCTTTGTACGTCGTCTAACAGTTGGGGTCAATGATTGAATTTCTAACCTGAATTTCTTCAGTTACCATCTTATCTGTGGACTTCATCAATGTTTATAAATAGCT
This sequence comes from Baryphthengus martii, assembly GCA_013396935.1. NCBI lineage: Eukaryota > Metazoa > Chordata > Aves > Coraciiformes > Momotidae > Baryphthengus > Baryphthengus martii. The sequence continues at coordinate 17,472 of VWZK01012472.1, forward strand.
AAAGAGCAGGGGACAAGAGGATGGGGCCAGACTCTTGTCAGTGGTGCCCAGGGACAGGACAGGTTGCAATGGGCACAAACTGGAACCCAGAAGGTTCCAGCTGAACAGGAGGAAAAATGTATTTGCTGTGAGGGTGCCAGAGCCTGGCCCAGGCTGCCCAGAGAGGTTGTGGAGTCTCCTTCTCTGCAGAGATTCCAAACCCACCCGAACAATGCAATTCTGGGCACTCTGCTCTTGGTGACCCTGCTAGAGCATGGGGGTTGGACAAGATCTCCACAGATCCCTTCCGACCTCCACCCTGCTGGGATGCTGTGATCATAAAAAGTGGATGACCTTGTGAAACAAATATATTTTATATGAAATACCTCTGTAGTTTCAGGTTCACAGCATGACCAGGACCTAGTAACGCCATTTTGCGATTCAAATCTGAATCAGTAAAGTAAATTCACCAGATATTTTAAATCAAAATCTGTAGTTACTGATTTAATGTAATAATTGTTTGTGATTGGCAAGGAAACCTGCACCACAGATGCATATGAGATCTAGAAACATTCACTGAACACAACTGTCCAAGATTTTTGCCAGAGAGCATGACACAGAGAGGGGAGAGCACTTCCTTCTCCATCAGCCTCCTCCTGATGTAAGTTCAGGAAATAGCATGAGCTGCTCTGGCAAAAGCCTGAAATCTGAGCCCCTTCTCACTGTGAACTAAACCATCCAACTGGGGCATAGATTGATGGCTTTTGATCACGCAGAGCCAAAGTCTCCAAAGGTGCATTAACCAGCCGCGGTTTGCAGCACCACACTAGGAAAACACAAGACGCCTAATGAGGTAACTTTTAGCAAAGTAAATCCACCTTACATATTTAATACTGTAACAGGAACATTTTGTGCTCACACAGTGCTTTCTGTATTTCAAGATTTAACCTATGAGAAATTAATCTGTCTGTCCTCTGAGATAGCTACTTACTATCCCTCTGCAGAGCAATAGTTGAAAACCAGAAACAGCAACAGCTCAAAAGTTACTGTAATTATTATCCCAAATACTCAAAAATATGCTCAACAAAAACATACAGACGATTTGAGACGCTACAGTAAGCTTCAAAAAAACCAAAAACAGCAGGCCTAGCTCAGAAGATATTGCTAATGCAGAGACCAACACTGAACCCAGTATCCCGTATTTTTCGTCGGCATTAGCTGAGGAGCGAGTCCTTGTACAACGCTGTTACTCAGGAGTATTAAAAAAAAAATGAGTCACACTCTCAGGAATCTTGCAATTAATATAAATCACAAGATCTGTTATGAGACAATATATTTAGCTTTTTTTTTTTTTTTTTTTAGATTTGCTTCTTAATTCCTAAGCTTTTAGGTCATCTTTGCAAATATTCTTTACAACCACCCTGACTAAAAATTTATTTTCTATTTAAGTGGAAAGAAATTACACCGCTTGTATCTCACCCTCGTTCCTGGACTTGAAGTTTCAAAATCTCTTTGAAGAACTTTATGTGTGCAACTTTTACAGTTCCTACTCTTGGTGTAGAGTTACGGATGAGAATTGTACGTGTAGCAGCAAAAATTCCAAATCAAGGGTTTTGACATGGGATGAGCACAGTAACTGGAGTGGGAAAGGAGCCTCCATCCAGACCTCTGCTGTCAGAACAGTAGAGGCTTCGCATCATGGAATTCCCACCAAAAACTAAGACCATGTCTTGAAAACGGTTTATGGGAGTTAGAGTAATTGAGGAGGTTTCTGATTTTATCCCAGTTTTGCTTTTTCTTATGCCTTGTTCTAGAATATTTGGATGATCTCACCAGTTCTTGTACCCTTGGTTTTTTTGCTGTATTTTAATTTAGCACAAGAACTACAGGGTCATTCGGATAGGGCACTGTTTTGTCCATACAGTTCATATAAAGCATAATAATCAGTAAATTGAATTGCACAAAGATCATTTAACACTGCAGGATAAAAGCAGCTAATGAGGGATGAGTTGGGAGAGAAAGAGGTTCTGAGCCAAAGTTTGTAGCCCAGCAGCTACAAACCCTTTTGTCTTCTGTACTTTAGTGCATCATTTCTATAGCACTGAAGGCTGCTGGGGCACTTCCTGCAGAAGAAAAAGGATTCAGGGCTGCTTTGGATGTCTTCAGTTCTATCAGGGTTTTTTTATTATTCATCTACCTCATGTACATCCTCGCTCTGTAATAATTATCATCATAAATATGGCAAATTTTAATTATTTTCAAAAATATTTTCTTTGTATTTGCTATTAAAATGCTCTTTCCGAGATATTTCAAGCATATGATCTTGTATTCGCTCCCGTCCATGAACCGTGGCACATTATTCACTACTTCTCTCTAATGTGATGTAAATTCTTTTGCATGCAATCATCCCTTTGAATTTTGAAGCATGTTGGCTTTTAATCAGAATTTCTGACAGCGCCACAAAGAAAAGAACCCCCAAGCAAATATTCATCAGTATAATCATTTTAAATACATGCTGCCCCTCCTCTAGAATTCTGGCAGACTTTATTCATCTTGTCAGGAACATCGGCCCCTCCGGAAAGTCACAAAGAAGTACCTAGTTCAAAAGTTGTTCCGTGTGCAGTCATACTCCAAGTACTGGATCTTCGACCTTTAGTCACCATTACGGAGAATTCATACAAGGTATTTGGTTTTAACCCAGTCACTAAATAGCTCAGAGTGGTTGCGTTTGCGGTCTGAAAGAAAAACAAAGAATCAGTAACTCCTGAACTGAAAACTGTCCATCACCAGCTCTCAAAAACCCTCATCTCAGGGAAAGCGTGTAAAACATTTTAGCATCGCCACATTTTCCTAACTACAGTCATTAATTCTGTAATGTGTTTGCTCTGCCATGAAAATTCATTAATCAAGTATTAATGTGCAGTTGTTTTATCCTAAACTAGAAATTCTTTCTGCAATCAGCAAGAGCATTTAATAGCAGTCAATTAGCAATTAAAAAAAAAAAAAAAGAAAAGAAAAGAAAAAAAGTAATGCAAGGTCCAGGGCACACATTGTTATGCAGCAGGCTAAATCACTGTCTGCTTGGGTGAGGGGGTAATTTACAGCATTTCATTAACTAGTCTGACTAGGGAAAAACAATAAAGCATAGCTAACAATAACACTCCTTGAAATCCCTATCTGCCTTCCAAACTCCTGCTGGAATTTTCAGTAAATGTGTAACATATTTAAAAAAAAAATAAAATAAAAAAATTTCAACTGAAGGTACAGGTGCTGAGACTTGATGCTAACGAAGCTTCATGAATATGTAGGATATTTTTAGAAAGAATGATTATCTAGGATCACACACTGAAACTACACATGGGTTAGAGTGGAATTTATAGCTCAGCCATTTTGCTAGAATTTTCAAGCTTTTGGTTAAAACATCTGGTATTTATTACACGTGACTTGAACATGAACAGAATGTACTTGAGGCCTATGGAAACAAACAAAAAAGAAAGATGTATCTACATATATGTCTATGCTTTACCCTGGTCTACAGTGAGCTAAACACAGAATAAAAAAGTTTTATTATCTGACAGGGCCATACAACAACTCTACACAACTACTGCCCTCAGAAAACAACTGTTTCCAGCTAATTAATTTTCAATGAGAAATCATGTTTCCTGAAGACTATGAATAATAGAGCCAAATTCAGCAGAAACCCCGTATTTCTCAAGTATAGTGTCACCTTCCTTTTCTTACACCAGGTAAAAGTTAAAAAAACTGTTAACAAGCAATATTTAGCTTTGTATATGGTGTTTTGCTTGTTCCCAGATGGGTGTTTTGCCAGTTTGCCATCACAGGGGTGTACAGACAACACAGGCATCATAAAACCAAGTCCAATAACATCCTCCATTAACTTTAAACCTTTATTTGATACAAACTTGGTGTAGTTGCTGAGTAGCTGTGATTGTGGCCAACATTTCAGTGTAGAGCAGGACTGTTCGTACAGGACAAGTTCAGTGGTTGAGCACAACCACCCTGGTGAAGGAGGGGAGCAAAGGCTCACCTGGAGTGTTATGACTTCTCTGCTTACTTCATTTTTTAACACCATTTACTGGTTTTAAGATCACAACATATCCTACAGTACTAAACCCCGCACACCTACTATGAGTAAACTTCAGAAAAATCACCCTGTAAATTTTAGTTTCCTTTTCTACAGTTTATAAAAGATCTAAGTTAAGATTTAGTATTTTAGTTTATGCTTGAGAGCACACTGATAAATCACAGGTAGCCTGCGAGTAGGACAACTCGGCTCCACCAGCAAAGGTTCTTTGAAAAGGGCTCTCTGATCCACATCAGTGAAACAATGACATGGTTCAAAGCACAGTGGAGTCTTTTACCTTCAGGAACAGTATCACATCTGTTCCTGTGTGTTTATATGCTCGAGACTGACCACTCCTAGTCAAATTTAAGAAAACACAGCTCCTGAAGGTAGAAACTCTTAACTTGCTTTTGAAGCCTGCAGCCTCTTCTTTACTAACAGTTTGTCAACGTCAGTGCAGAAGCGGGGCGCAAATAGAATATACAAATGAATTGTATCAACCTCCAGTTTACTGACGAGAGGGATGGACCAAACAACATTGTGCTGACCAAATGTAGCTTTGGCTTCTAGGGAACTGTGTGTACAGCTGCATGATAGAGTAGCTATGATGCAACTGGGTGACCAGTCTCAAAAGTGGCACTAAATACCAAAGGTGCTAGAGATGGCCTTAACAAACACTAGACTAGCTCGTATTTAATAAAGTCACCAAAAAACTGGTGGAAATGCAGTAGCTTATTGACCTGCACTCCTGGAAAGAAGTTCTGTCTTTCTTAATATTCACAATTGTTACCACTCAACAGAGTAGGACGGAATTCATAATTGAAACAAAGAAAGAAAAGCAGGATGTGAGTTCTCCAAACATCAAGGGTTAAAAACGATTGGAGCAAATGTTCTCAAACTTAGGTCTTTTCAGACAAACGCTTTTTACAATGAATAATTTTAACTGTATTCCATAACTTCTTGACCACTGGCCACCAGCACTGAGAACCGTGCGAGTATTTAATTCACCAATGAGGGTGGGTTTTTTAAATCACTCCTGAGACATCCGCTGCATGTGACACAGGAATGCAGGTTCATAAATAACTTGCCTTTAGAGGAAGAACACATATATATATCTCTTTTCATGTCAATAAAAAAATAAAAAATAAAAAAATCTGCTTTGCAACAAGATTGCTCCGCAAGAGCATAAAGGGAGCTCCACTAGCTGGGTATTTTAACAACCATTTCCTTTGAGTTTCATTTTAAATGTGAAATCTGCAGTCAGCATTTTTGGGCCTCCAGATAACTCTGAAAATAAAATAAAAATATCCAACCAATTGACTGAAAAGAAAATTAAAGCCAAGAAACTGAACCCCAAATCTAGTCTCCAAATCAAAACAGTAGATGAAAATCAGTGAAGGCAGAGGTATCATAAAGTTACTGTGATATATTTTGCACCCACTCAGTTCCCAGAAGAAAGGCTCACTATCAACTTCTTATGAACAGAAAAGGTTATAAAAGGAAACTTAAAACTATCAGGGTAAATATTTTCCCTGCATGACTCACCCCAGAAATTCAGATTCTTCTGCTAACTGGAGAGAAGCCATTAGTATCAGGCACCTTATTAATGCATTATTGGCTCCTCTGAACATAAGCCCACATCTGTCACACAAAATGAGCATGTTAGGGTGACGTAGAAAGGATAAAATTGTCACCATGTCCATGGCTCCACAGCAGGAGGTAACTCTGGAAGTCTCTGCTTTCTTTCCCCCCAAGGCAGCTCTTCCACTGACAGCCACACCTCACCTCAATTTTTCACATATGTATACAAAGAGACCACAAGACCAACTATTTCAACTAAATCTAGGAGAATCTTTGAAGCAATGCTTTAACTGAGCCATACGGATGTGAGCTCAGTCCAGGCATCTCAAAACTGGGCCAACCTCTGCACTGTTTTCTAAGCGCTTGTCTTTACTCTCAGCTTTCACCTAAACCTTCCCTAACGTGAAACTTCTTCTCCCTGAAATAACACAGCTGGATTAGTGCTGTTGAAACTCCAATACCTTGTACTTGGTATTTGCAGGGATATTGGTTTTCCAGCGAACTGTGTAGTAGCGAGCATCCGTGATCTTCTGGTTCTTTGGCAAAGAGTTGTCTGCCCAAGTAATCCGTATGGTGTCATGGCTCAGAATGGAAGCCTGAACTCCCACCGGTGGCATCATGGGAGATGGATCTGGCACTGGAGTGTATGGAGCATTAATAACAAACAAATCAACCTCGGAAGTGTCTAGGGAATTGATGGGTAAAAAGTTGTGTATTATAATTAAAAAGGGAGAAGGTGGCATTTTAATGTAAACAAAAACAAAAAAGGGAAAATGCAGGGTAGTACAATGAAATGGAAGGTGAGGAATGGAGAGAAAGAGAGAAAAGCCAGAGTTAATAGGTGACATAAGACTGGCTAATAAAATTATTCTTGCATCACACTTCTTTCTTAAGACAGTAAGACAACATATAGAGGCTAATATATATATACACCTAAATTGTATTAGTGTTCGGTGCATTCAGCCATACCCAAACATACAGGAATTTTAACTTTGACTTCATTTGCCTCAGGCCTGTCCACTGATTCATCTTCCAGAAAACAACAAGGAGGAAAAAGAACTGGACTTCTTCTGGATGGGCAAACGCCACTGCACAAAAATTACAGGGAACTCCTATCACCTTTCAAAGACTTTTAATGTTAATCAAGGTCCAAGTAGCATATAAATTTAAAATAAATGAGGACACTGCGACTGCAATTTCCTCCTTTATTTTAAATTTATATAAATATAAAATCGGTAAGAACTCCGGCTCTCCAGAAGACTAAAGCAAAGAGAAGTGTTGACATCGACACAAAATAACTAAGTAACGTCCACAGTCTGGGAGGGAGCACCGTGAGCCGCAGCACAGAAATAGCTCATAGCAAACACATTTCTCTGCTCAATATCTTTTATTAATGCATTACAAGACAAGAGAATAACTACGCCAAGAATTTAGTGTAAGCGACAGCAGATTGAGACTTAGACAAAGAAAATGCAGAATCCTATTCAAAGAAAATGCAGAATCCTATTCAAAATCTCAGTGTCAAAGACCAAAAAAAATATAAATCTATACTTGTCCCTAAAAAACCAAATAATTATCGCACCTTTGAAATGGCAACCACACAATGCAATGGCAACTTCTGGAGTAAGAACATCTCCAAGTAGTTGAAAGATAAGTTTTTTAATTTAACCATGAAGCCAGTTGTAAGTGGTTTAACAAATGGATGAGGTGTGGGAGACAATCACTGCAAGGCCAAGTAGTTAAAAAAGCTGAGTGTGTTTGATGACACTGAAACCCATGTCTCTTGTGTTACACATCATCACATTTTTGTGACTTTCAGAAGTTCAGAGCAGCCCCTGGAGGGCCTTTACCTGAGTGAGGCCTGGTCACTGCGCTCTCGTACAGCGGGATTCCTTCACCAACGTTGTTAAAGGCTTTCAGAGTTATGACATAGTGGGAGCTGGGGTCTAAAGGGGACCGAAAAAAAAAGAGTATCTTTTTAGGACAAGCTGTTAGTGAATCCTATTTTCTGCTTCTCTATATTCTGTTCGTTCAGTATTTTATTTTTGTAACCAAAATACATGAAATAACTGGACTAAACTTGAATTGAGAAAGTCTCCAGAGACCTTCTGTTAGCATTCAACAGTTCTCATTGAGTGCAAGTTTATAGTCACACTGCATCTACCTCAAGTAGTCAAAATAGTAGTGAGGAAAAACATCTTAAAATGAACACTTTCAGTTGCTCTACCACAAAATCACTCACATTTTTTGGAACTTCCCCTATGAAACTTTTCAGTGGTTGGAAATACTAATATTCATTTTGCTCTCAGGAGATCTTACCTACCAGAGAATTCTGTGGCAAGGTGAGTCTCTATGTTTCTTTTGAAGTAGATGCCACTGTATCTTTGGGAAATTTGAGCTCTTTTTTTGCCTGAAGCCACCTGTTTTGCAGACTCAGAAGGAGAATAAGGGAATGCTGCTCAGCATGAAAGCTTTTGTAACAAGCATTGAAGGGAAAGCATGAAATAAGAATGCTCTATGCTTCAAACTCTGTCAGTTTAGAATTATAGATTGGGTTGGTTTTTTTTTAATTCCTTTGCCTCTTTCTCTAGCATCAGAAATTTGATTTTATTTTCAATTTATCAACAGTTTGGCATCTGGTATATCTGAATAAGGAAGAAGATGCTTGTAAAACCTTGCATGTAATTTTATTTATTTTTTATACCGTAATTAGAAAGTACAGTGACATAAACAAGAGGTGAAACATGGGCACTGATGTTAATTCACTTGCCTTACCTAGGTTTTCAATGGTGTAGTACCTCTGCTTATAGTCCACCTTGATGGTCTGTGCGTGGGGACTGCCAATGCCATACCCTATAGCGTAGCCTCGCACCACGATGTTCTGGTTCTCAGGCGGAGTCCAGCTTACCACGATGCTGGTGACAAGAGGGCGGACGTGCAAGGAACTTGGAACTTCGGGAACACGAGTTTCTGTGAAAGAAAAAATGCTGGATTTAAAGCATTTCTCTTAAATAAAGGTAATTACATGAAGAGTTGTGAGCTAGTAAGGTCAGATGTAGCACTTCGACTCTGTGTCTGCACTGAAATGAACACACTCTAAAGAAGAGAGCTTCATTGTACGAGAGAGCAAAGAACTCTAATAAGCAGAAAAAAATTAACAAAGTTTTGTATACTAATACATTTTAGAAGATCCTCTCTTTAAAAGAAAGGACAGTTGATGGAAGAGAAACATCAGATCTGCTTCAAGGCAGACTTTTTTGATGTCTGTACATGTTCTTTTCCATTTGTAATTTTTCAAAATAGGCATTAAACTTATCGCATCCTTCCCCTCCACAAAGCAATCTACTTTTAGATCCGTGATATTACTTACTTGTGGACATTAAAATAATTATAGTGAAAACACAGTGATGATGAAAAAAAGGTTCCTGAGCTTGTTGTAGGATTAAATGAAATATTCCAAAGCTCTAAGAAATGTCAGTACACTGGATATTGCACGTGCTGCAAAAGTTCCTGCTGATTTGTCCTACACTTGCCACTGTTTAATCCTTGGGTCTCTTTAACGTAATTCACAAAATATAGGCAGAGCCTACACAACTATACCACAGGATCAAAAAATACTCATCAAGTCCATATCAGATATTGAAACCCAGATCTCATCACAACTCAGTGGCGAGATGGAACGTGGATTTTCAGTAACAGGACTTCCACAACTTGTCACTGTAATACCCTAATATTTTTACTAAAAGGTTTTTTTCCGAGCTGTTGATTTGAATTTAAAAGCTCCTATTAGTGTCCAGACCTTTGTTTTAATTTCTCAGAAATTAAATAAGTACTTTTGTCAGGCCACTGGAGCCTACTGTTTGTTGACAGATTATAAATAATTCTGTGCAATAATAAGCCAAGTTCCCCACTCTAAAATAAAATCAGCTCAGAGAGATCTGCTTCCTGCAGGGATTTCATTTTAATGAAACATGCTGCATTTATCTAAAAACATTTAATAAAGCACCACAACAGGATTATTTGGATCATAATACACCATTGCCCTGATCGCCCAGGGAGTTTATGGTCTCCGGCTGACACTGCCGATCAATTAAAGTTCACAACTATTAAATACAGAAAAGCTACAGAATTGCAGTGTAAGAGATGACATTTTTAACAGCACAGAAGTTAGGGCATTGGGGATCAGCTCCACAGAACTGTTTAATGCCTCTTACATATGCGTTCCTGGTGAGACTTGTACCGAGTCTACAAAATTACGCAGCCCTCCTAACACTAAATTTCAGCAGACTGGTTCCCATTTACATTGATGACGCTATCAACTGAATTATTTTCTCTTTCAGTTCCAAAAGCAGCCATGGTATAAGAAGAAATTACGCCTTCCATGTCTACTGAACCTGAGAAACTGAAGATTAGCTGTAAATGCATTTGCATGGTATTAAAATTATCTACATGAGTGAAAAGCAAAAAATAGGCATCTTTTTTTCGGTATGCACATATTCAAGTATCTTGTACATGTATAAAGAATTATAAGAATATCATGTTACTTTGTTTTAACTGTGAATTTTTATTACTTTCTTCATTAAAAAGAATATGCATAAAGAAAATTATATTTCCTGCAAGGATGGCAAAATTCCAAAAAAAAAAAAATTATAATGTCAACACAGATTGAAAGGGTTCTTTTCTTCTTCCTCTTCTGCTCTATTTAAGTTTAATCGCATGGCTATCCTCTGGCAAACTCTCATTCAAAAGCAGAGCACATTTTTGTTTCCTGGTGTAAGTGCTGCCTATTGCAGAGCCCCACGTTGGTCTGGGGATCTACCGGTTTCTCAAAGCTGCAAGGTTGTGTCATATCCAGTTGGAGGAATACAGACACACAGATCAAAGTCATTTCAACGTTAAAAAGCAATTTTAAATAACTAAAAAACTGAACTCTACCGCTGTTTGCCCCGTTCTTGATTAAGCAACAGAGAGCAAGCAATTAGACGACAAGTATTAAGGTAAGCATCAGCTCTGAGTAAGGCAAAGATCGAGGCACGGGCTGCTCTCGAGGGCTTTCATCAGCTGATGGTTGCAGGAATTTCTCAACAGCACAGAAAAATATTGAAGCCCTTTTACTGTCTCCCAGCTGCTGGTATCTCAGGCTACACAGGTGTGAAAGATGTTGCTGGATCCTGTGGCACTTGGCTGGAATGACCCTCCAGTCAATGTAACCAAGATTCTGGCAGATGCTCACAAATTTACTCATTTGAATTCTGCAAGAATCAGGTTCCCACTTGTAAATTATTCTGGTCTAGGAAATACCAAACATCTGCACATCAAAGGCTAAATAAAATGTTTCCTGGAACATTTTGTACTTTTATCATTTATCTCTACGCTGGAGAAAGAACATGTTAACATAGTTCCATATAACATGTATCATGAATATATGGCTTTGGTCGAGAAGACTGACACCCGTGGGACCAGAAAGAGCACAGCACTGCCAAGCACCAAACCAAACTCTTCAGTGGTTTCATCTGCGTAACTTAGATGCTACAGAAACACATCATCACTGGTTTACTTCCCTCAAGGAAAACAGTTCTCCTGCCTCTGTTTTATAGCATGTAAACCCCTGCATAATTAACAAGGTGGATTTTATTAAAATATAAAAATTGGACCACTATTACATAAATCTTATAATGTATTATTATTTAAATATTGAAACACTGACATTTGAATTCATGATTTGGTACTTCCCAGCAGAAAAACATAGCGCCAACATACAATACTAAAATGTGCAGAAGCAGGGTTCAATTTCAAGCCATTTAATTGACTTGACAAGAATTTTGTGTTAAAACAAAAATTAATTTCACTTAATCATAAATAAAGGACCCTCTATAATTAGAATACAGTAAAAACAATTGAACAAAATCAGGTTTGCCTCTTAAAAAAAAAGGCAATCAAACTGTACCCTGTTCACCAGTTCTTATGTTCTTGATGTCACAAATATGGCCAGACTTCTGATCTTACCATCTAGATCACTCTCAAATGTTTCTGCTGATACCCAGTCGGTAGCTGGTCCGGTCCCATTAACAGTCAAGGCAGCCACTCGGAAGCTGTATTCTGTGCCTCGTTCGAGCCCTAAGAGACAAAGAGCATCCAAGACACCGACACTGGAATTCCAGCTCTGAGCACAGGTATCACAGTTGCTAATTAAAGTACAGGTATAGACTGTCAGGGAAAAGCCTTTAACCCCATCCCTGCTGCTTGGACATGACATGAGGTCAGGAATAGAAATGGCACAACCCACAATGCAGCTCCTGTCAGGAAATTGATCCCAGTTAGGGTGTAACAGCTAAACTGTGACCAGAGACACTCCGGGCTATGATACACTGCAGACTGGAAGAGACTGTGAGGTACCATTTCCAGCCAGCTTGAATCTCTGGCTATTAACTAGTTTTAAGGACAGAACTACTTCCATCCATAACTAAACCTTGGGGTAGAGTATAGACAGCAAGTGACCAAACCATGCATTTACTGTACGTAAGAGTGTATCGTCGATAATAAAAGCAGTAGGAAAATGAGCTCAAAATTTGATATATGGAACTTCTTAAACAGGCTTTACTACTAGCAAAAATAAACTACAGTTACAGGTACATATAGGGTATGAGACCAATGAGAAGCATAGTCAGGACTAAATTTTAGGAAAGTAACTTCCAGCTCTTCACGGAGTTAATAAATAGGACCCTGTGGGAAACAGCCCTCAGAGACAAGGGGATGGAACAGAGCTGGCAGATCTTTAAGGATGCTTTCCATAGAGCACAGGAGATCTCAATCCCCAGGTGTAAGAAATTGGGCAAGGAAGGCCAGAGACCAGCATGGCTAAGTCAAGACCTGCTGGTCAAACTAAAAGGCAAGATGGGGCTACACAGGCAGTAGAAGAGGAAACAGGCATTCTGGGAATTGTATAGGGATGTTGCCCGGTTGTGTAGGGATGAGGCCAGGAAGGCCAAGGTGCAGCTGGAACTGAACTTGACAAGAGATGTAAAGAAAACCAAGAAGGGATCTACAGGTATGTAAACCAGAAGAGGAGGGTTAAAGAAAGCCTACCCCACATAATGAGCAACAATGAACTAGTAACAACAGACGAGACGGCCGAGATTCTCAAGAACTTTTTTGCCTCAGTCTTCACTGGCAACCCCTCTCTTCACAGCTCTCATGTTGATGGCTCACAAGACGGACATCGGGGAGACAAAGTGCCTCCCACCGTAAGTGAAGACACGGTTCATGACCATCTGAGGAACCTGAAGATATACAAGTCCATGGGACATGATGAGACGCATCCCAGAGTCCTGAGGGAATTAGGTGAAGTAGTTGCCAAGCCACTCTCCATGATATTTGAAAAGTCACGGCAGTCAGGTTAAATGCCTGGTGACTGGAAGAAAGGAAACATTACGCTCATTTTTAAAAAGGGTAGAAAAGAGGACCCTGGGAACTACTGACCTGTCAGCCTCACCTCTGTGCCGGGGAAGATCCATGGAATAGAGTCTCCTGGAAGACATGCTAAGGCACA
>VWZK01012472.1:31088-99094 GCA_013396935.1 Baryphthengus martii
TGGCAAGACTTTGGAATAAATTGTCCAGAGACATTGTGGATGCCCCCTCCCTGGAGGTGTTCAAGGCCAGGTTGGACAGAGCCTTGAGTAATCTGGTCTAGTTGAGAGGCATCCCTGCCAATGGCAGGGAGGTTGGATTAGATGATCTCTAAGGTCCCTTCCAATTTAGGCCATTCTATGATCTAATAGTGACCTTCCAGTACCTGAAGGGGGCCTCCAGGAAGGTTGGGGGGAGATTGTTCACAAAGGCCTGTAGTGACAGGACAAGGGGCAATGGTTTTAAACTAGAGAAGGGCAGATTTAGATTGGTTGTTAGGAACAAGTTCTTTACCATGAGGGTAGTGAAACAGTGGAACAGGTTGCGCAGGGAGGCAGTTGAGGCCCCATCCCTGGAGATACTCAAGATGAGGCTCAACAAGGCTCTGAGCAACCTGATCTAGTTGAGGATGTCCCTGCTCACTGCAGGGAGGTCGGACTAGACGACCTTTAGAGGTCCCTTCCAACCCAAACCATTCTATAATTCTATACATATCAGCTCCTATGCTGTGAGAAAAATGAAACTTCCTGAGTTACAGCTGGAGTTTAAACAGCTTGTTTAGAAAACAAATATGCACTTTTTGAGAGGTACAATTACCTCTCTTTTGACTAACTGTTAATTTACAGAGATTTAAAAAAATGAAAATGTTGTCTTGCTCCTGTTCTCATGTTCTGTTTATTTCCGCTCCACAAAATCCTAATTCTGGTAAGAACATACAATTTATAGTAATGTACCAGGTTGGATTTTTCAAGTGTACAACATAAAGAGAGGAGATATAATATTCATGCCAGAAAGGAGGAAAAAAGTTGATCTTCTCCATGCAACCCATATGTCTTTTATAAAGGTTTTGAAAGGACCCATCCAGTGCAGTGCACTTAGAAAATGAACAGCCAAACTAGGGCTAGAAAACAGGTCACTGGACTCTGGTTACCACTAGGCAGCCCACCTCATAACCTACAAACATTCATTTTACATGTTTTCATGTTTTCTTCCAAGGCAGGAACCCCACATAAACACGTGTCTGAGCCTCAGCCCACTAAAAGCACCGAAACCTCCCCTGCTGATAACAAATGCTCAGAAATAGTAGTTCACCTTCAATAAGCTGAAAGAGCTGGGTGCCGCCGATGCTCTCTGTCACATCACTCTTGCGCGACACTTTACGGTAGCGAATTTTGTAGCCAGTGATTTGTCCGCTGTGGGTCCCTGCAGGAGGAGGCTGCCAGTGCAGCATGACGCTCTGTGGGAGGTACAAGGTCATTACAAAGTCACGGCCTCCCATGCAAGCCAGAGAAACTACTGAAGTACTAACACCTCATGGAACACAAGACAGAAAAACACGCACACAGAAAATTCCACATTTTCACAGAGTAAACCATAAGCTATACATAAAAAGTATAAAACCTATGATTCAGCTGCAGCCCAGGTCATCCATATGGCTACAGAGTTCACTTCAAGTGCTTCAATTCTATTAGACCTTCTGATTCTAGCTTCACAAATGGCCCCTTGGGTTTCCCATCCATTTCCTTCAGGTTATCTTAAGATACAGTTTACTTGAGGTTCTTTAAGAACCGGTATTTCCTCTAAAGAATACAAGTTACCTGAGCTGTAGTTTATGTGCATGGAGTTATTCTTAATCATATAGGCAGTAGAAGAGGGTATTTGGAAATGAGTTTTCAGAAAAGACTTTTTAAAACATCTCCAATCATAATCACCGAAGTCAGAACGACCAAGTGTATAATTTTCTCTTTTAAAGTGCCCAGGACACTGTAAACGTATGTCTGTGTGCACACACACCGTAAACAACAGTTAATAAACAGGAACACGGTCAAGCTCCGGTGCTTCAGGCTTTTGTGCCTGATTACACCTCTCTCGTAATTAACCTCCACGCTCTGGTGCACTGCCATCGTCTCCACTGCATTCCATTACGTGCAATCCATAACTGGATTGGAGTCTCTAGCACTTTCAGCCCCGCGTCCAGATATTCTCCTGTTGGGCAACTTATACACAAGTAGCTGAAAAGGAGCTCAGTAGAAAAAAAAGACCCAAAGCAGCTCTAAATTTTGTCGATCTGAGACCCACCAACATTTTATCTACCCATTATAAATAGGAAATTCTCCACATCTTACCTTGGAATTCCGTACCTCCAGCGTTAGGTTTTGTGGTGGAGCACTGGGGACTAGAAACATTAAAGGAGTCACAACTCCAAAATTTTAATCTATCGTATCAAATACTATATTTCTAAACACAACTACTCTGCGTTGTCATTCATTATCAAAGTACAAACCATTCTGGTTTAAGAAACTATATAACCTAACTACAGAATTCTACCAGAGGTACTTTATGACATCCAGTGACTGGCTTAGGAGGTTTACGTATTGTCATCACAAAGAACGAATTCACTTTTTATTCAGGTTTTTACTTATGACAGGTATCTAAATAATAAGTGTTTTATATTTAAAAGCTACTTCCCATAAACTCTTAAGAAATGAGATCACATACAGTTCTTTTCAAAAACAAATCTTTAATTTTTGGGAACCTACATTTAAAATTCTAGTCACGGTTTTTGTTATCAAGATTTTCTGTAAGAGGAAAATCCTCGGAGCCAAGATGTCTCCATGTTACTGAAGAGGTGAAGTGCATCGCTAAGATAGTTCCTGCTTTTAAACTTCTACCCTTTGTTAGTTCTGTACCAGCTGTAGCAACTTGCTGGTCAGATCAATGAAGCCCCATTAGACAAGAGGGCAACTTATGAGAGAACCTGAGACCAAGGGAAATCCCGTCACAGCACTTCAGCCTCACAAATGTTATCTGGAAGGCCGAGAGAAGAGTTCCCTGACAGGAAGGTGAGGCTCCAGCACAGAACAAGGACTTGGGAGCAGCACAACAGGGGTAAAGATTATTCAGAGCTGAATAATGTATTTTCCAAGTAACTCTCACCAGCCACAACATCACTTAAGAAAACACTCCTGAGTGCATCAAGTGAAAGCAGTCCTGTGGTAAGTGAAAGGTACACTAAGGGGCAGTTAAATAAACACCCCTCTCCTGCTATCCCAGCGTAGAAACAGAGACAACAAGGATTTGGTTTTCCCTTCTCTTTCCAGATGAGATGAATCAAGTCTGAAATCACCAGACCTAGGAATTAAGAGCTATGTCCTTTAAAAAGCCACACAAGTTAAGAGGAGGAAATGAAGGAAGACGTGCGATTTTTGCTGTTTGGTTGGTTTACACAGTTGGTGTCTACTCTCAGAACAATCTTAAAAAAAACCTAAAACCTCAGAACAACCTTTAAAATGAACTTTACTTCAAATGGTAGAAGAGCTACCCTGCAACAAACTGCTGTAACAGATTCGGAGCAAAAACATACATGAAAACATGGAAGGTTCTTAAATAGAAGCTAAAGGAAGCTTGGAAAAAAAATCCCTGCAGGGAGCAGGGAGATTGCTTACAGACAGCATGATCAGAAATCACAAGAAAAAAAGGTGCTGCATTCATCTGGAAAGCTTTGAGAGATCGAAGCGGGAGAACAGCGTGGTTAAGCAGCAGCATTATAGGACTGTAAGAAGCAAGATGACAACTGGAAGCTTTAGAAAGTAAATTGCTATAGGTTAAATGTGAAAAGTCAGAGCAGAAAGAACTTGACGTAAACTTGAAAATAACATTACAATTAATAATACATTCTTCAAACCAATAAGGAGCTGGGAGCCCTTTAGAGAAAGTGTAGTTGGCAAATGGTCAGGATATGACAGAAAAAGAAGAAGATAAGGGCACCCAACTATCCACTTTGCCTTTATATGGAGCAAAAGGAAAAGGAGAGGTTTCCATGACACCCTTTAGAAGGGACGTACAGGATCTCTCAGTCTGAAATGCCAATTATAAGGGATTACGGAAGAGTCAGACACACGAACATCAGCGCGTTGCCAGGATTAGATGTTGTTCATCCAGGATTTCTCAAGGACTTTTGCTGCATGACTTACATGTCACCTCTCAGAGGTTACCTTGAGCCTTGGAGAGAACAAGCTTGATGCCAGTATTTCAAAGGGGTTTTGTTTAAGAAACTTCTAGTAGTAGCAAGTAAGAAACCTGTATTAGGCAAATAAACTGAAGCTACAATAAAGCATGAAATTCAGAGATACGCACAGTAATAATAAGTATTTGTCACTTTTTCAAGGGAAACCCTGCATCACAAACCTGCTGAAGAGCTCTGATGAAACAAAGTGATTAGGGGACAGGAGAGAAGTCCTTGCCTGAGCTAACAACTGGTGAGAAGAAAGGCAAGAGGAGGTAGGAATGTCAGTGGTGGGAGGTGATCTCTGGAGCCCCATCATGGTGTATGTGCAGACCCCTGCTGCTCAACACAATGACAAGTGATGAAAGGGGGCTGAGCAGAAAGGTGACAAATCTTAGTATAGACAAGATCTGATGGTGAAGAACTGCAGAAAGGCCTCAGGACACTTTGTGTCTGGATAATAAAGCGACAGGTGAAATTCATCAAGTTGCACACATGGGGAAAAATGATCTCACCTCTCCAAAACAATGGCTCTACGTAGACCAGTTCCACCAAGATCCACCTATCCTCTAAATGTCACCTCAGTGCTCAGAATGAGCCAAAATAGTCAAATGCTAATCATTACACACTTGCATCTTTGATACAATTTTAGTCCCCTCTACCTCCTTTTAAAAGTATGTAGGAAAAAAAAAAATCTGGATAATAGTTCAGAAAAGAGCCCTGAAGGTTGATTTAATAGTGTCTGTGCTGGAGTCCAAACAGACATAGAACATTTTTCACAATTAAAATAAAAACACTTCAAAAGCAAAAGTCTGCTCATATGTAAAAACATTACAGAACCTTATCAAAAGAATTTGGAGTTGTTGAATACAGTATTGTTGGTTTTCTGTCTGCTCTTAATATTCTGTAGACTCAATAATCCATGAAATAAACTCTCGATGTTGAAATGAAGGACACTGTTGTTCCATAATCAGAATACCATATACTTTTGCAGGTACAGTAATTTTCCTTCACCCAATTCGTAAAGCCTCCAGGGGAACTTTCACCACATATTGCCATACACGACAACGGCATTATTAATAAAACAGGGCAATAATGAACAAAACTCATAGAAGTCTGGTTAAAAATTCACTTAAAGGAAATTACCAGGCAATTCTGTGGGGTGGGGGAGGGAATTAAAAAAATTAAAAATAAATAGTTATTAAGCAGCTTACCATCTGACAATGTTCGTACCACAACATCTTGGGTTGAGACTCCAGGTCCGTGTTTATTGTAAGCTACCACTCGGAAACTATACTCTGTGTATTTCTTTAATCCATTAATGGTGTAGGAGAGTCCTCCCACATCAACATCCTGTTCATAAAGAAACATACATCCCAGTTAGGGTCAGAACCAGGGCTGCAATGATTACAAACATCTGAAGGACTTCAGGACAGTGTTACTCATTGTCAAAAGCAGGGATGACTCCTTTCTAGAGCTCCTACAGATCAAACCCACTGCTTACTGCCAGCCAGGTGACAGTGAGCCTGCAAGAGCAAATTCTACCTATCCCGCTTAAATCCTAACACAGATACTGCTTCTGTAAATGAAAAGGGATCTGGCAAACTAGCCTATGGAGGAAAAATTATGACTCCGTTTTGAATAGTGGAACGCAGAAGTAGAAAAGGTAATTTTATCCAAGGTATACAGCATTCCTATTTAACAACTGATGTAAAATAATTATTTTAAAAGTTAACTAAAATATTCTTCCCTTATCATGCTCATATGCAATCAGATGGGAAATTAAATGACTGGGATTAACCCTCCCAAATTTTGGATTACTCTCAGGTGGCAGCCTATATTTGTGCAAAATATAACGGATCCTTCCAGTAGAATCATAGAAAATTTAATCAATTAGACTGCCAGCAGTATCAAAATATCAGTCACAATCAGAGAACGCAAGAAGTAAGAACAGCTCAGATTAAGGAACACTTCATGAGGTGTTTGTAGAAACTGAAGGTAAGAACATAATAAAAGAAGAAAGGCTGTTAATGGCCATGTATGTGATGCAGGAGGAGCTTGTCTCAGTACCTGCTCAGTGTTCTGCCCCTTCTCCATGTAGTAGAGTTTGTAGTTCTGGATTTCTCCATTGCCAGACAGCGGCGTTTCCCAGGTCACAGTAATGGAGGTGGGGGAACTGGCGTACGCTCGGATGTTGGGTGCTGGACCAGGAAGCTGAACTGAAATGGAAGCGTGAAATGCTGCTGGTCACCAAGTCTAACCATTAGCATTTTCCGTGGCTAATTGTTTCAGCGTCAACTATTAATCAACTCCAGTTAAAAGATGGGTATTTTTTTCCCATATTTGACATGGATTCATTAGAGGCCAAATTTCTGAAGAAGATCCTGCTCTGTGGATCAGATCCTTTTTGTCCTGAATGATCCTAACCAACGCCAGACTTTGCATTTTCCTAAAGTTCCCCCTTTTTCTCTCGTTCAGGTAATGACAATTTAAAAGTATTCCTCTTACAACAGAAAGTTTAGACAATTTAAGAAGGAATGTCTTATCAGTTCTTCATGGTGGAATAAACCACAGGAGCACACAACTTGGAAAATCCTTTTGAAACTATGGTTTGCAAATGCAACTTTTAAGACTATCAGCTTATTCCGGGGAAGGTCATGAATGGGGAAAACAACAAGAAGAAGAAAAATCAATCCCAAAGTCAAGAAGACTCAAAATATTTACAGCTTACCCTCTGGCTGAGTTGCCACTTTCAGTGGTACCGAGCTCTCTCCTGGGCCGTGCTTGTTCTGAGCCACCACTCGAAAGACATAAACTGTTTCTGGCATCAGGTTTTGGATCATCACTTGTGTCTCTCCAGGACGACTTGTATTTTCAATGCGTTCCCTTCAGGAAATAGAAGGTTTGGGCCCAGACACAATCATTGATTAGTAAGGTGTTTTTTGAGAGGGAAAAGAAAAGGCATAGTGGCTACTAAGACATACCCCATTTGAATGTATCTAATGTGTTAATGACATGGTTATTTATACCGCGCTGACTACACGATAAAACAACCACACGCCAAAATTGCTGGTTAACGAACAGCTTCTAATTCTGTAGCTTCTCTTTTAAATACGCACTGAAGTAAAACAATAAATCATACTCAATGTTACAAAATTCTAAGTAGTTTCTTTGTTATTCTCATAACAGCACGTGATAATTCACGATGACAATTTATCTCAGTCCTCTGAAGCCAGAGGAAAAAAATATTTAAGTAGCATACACAGAATCTGGCAGGATTTAAGCCATTTTTGTTAATATTGTGGGGCTGGGTTTTTCGCATTTTTCAAAGAAGCTGTTTTAATGTATTCTTCTACCTCCAAACTTTACTTAGTTCCTCCCTAATATTTAGATTTTTTAGAAACATTGCCAGGGTTCACTCGTGCATGCCCGAGCAGACAGCTGGTGCATTTCTGCTGGTACCACACAAGTAGCGGAGCCAACACGAGGCAGCGTCTGTCACCTTCAGCAATGCTGAGGAGACAGCTCCAGGCTATTGGACCCCCCAGTCTGTCTGTCAGAACCCCAAGAAAGAGCGTGTGGTGCAGGAACACGGATTTCTGTGACACTCAGAAAAAACACTGATGTTTGGCAAGGTAAAATTCATAACCCAGCTGGGAGAGCGACTGAAAGGATCGCTGTCCTGTGTTTAGTGACCCTGTACCACATCTCCAGTCTCAGGCAACCAACCGCTTCACGCCTTGGCAATCGCAGGCCTGTGCCAAACATAGTTCAGGAGCCTCGATAAGTTCTTATCAAGCTCAGGATTGAGGGGAAGAGTTAAAGATTAATCACCAGCTAACGACAGCCTTTATTTCCAACATGCTGCCATTGTCATGTGAAGTGTCTCAGAGGTCCCTTTAGGTAACCTACAGACTGTCCTGCCCAGAGAAGGAGCTTCCTGCTCCCTGTAAGTAACAGTAGGATTACAAAAGAAGTAATCAACACACACACAGCCCTCCTCCAAGAAAATACAGGGAAACCGTGACTGCTCTGAACACAGTCTTTCCCCTTTTGTCTGTCAGACTATGTTTAGCTCCACAGTAGAGGGCAGACGATTCTCATCCCAATGATTAGCTGTTATTAAATCATTTTTAATGCAGAAGCCCAGGCAAAATTATTCCAGTCTCCCCATTCCTACCTTCCAGCCATTCAGCTTTAGTTTATATATGGAAATCTGATGCCTAGATTCCCCTTTTAAAATTTCATTTCTTTTTTAACATCAACTGATATACTGATTTAGCATAACTTGGTTGAAAACATTATGAAATCCCTGCTGACTTCTGCACTGCTTTGCTCTATCTATACAGAGGGAACAGTAAACTTACTGTAATTGAAGATCTATTTAAACACATTTTCTAGAATATTCTCCTCCATGAAAGTTGAGCCAAATTGGCACTGCACGAACAGTTTCATTTATTTCAGATTTTTATTCATTTCCATCGTTAAATGAGAAGTATCACTCTAGCAATTTGAATTAAAAATATTTGCAATAGATTTTTCTTCTTTTAATGTTTGTAAAGTATTTTTTTGCAAGAAAGAAGCTGACAACAGAGAAGCAAGAGACATGCTAACTAACTATCGTACACACCACAGAATGAAACTGGAGTGAAAGAAAAAAAGAAATAATCCTCCCTCGCTGACTTCTCCAGTTTTAACTAGTGCAAAAGGTTGGCTTGAAAATGCATTTTCAGATAATTTCCTTTAAGATGCGTCTGAGATACAACAACAGTTATCTGAAAACTCAGAATAAGTGCCAGATGATTCACATCTGCGGAATAACATCTGTTTCCCACTGACATGCAAAATACATTTTCTGTCTCAAGTGTTAAGTGCACTCACTGACTTTATTTAGGAAACAACAACAACAAAAAAATCACAAGTCCAAAGTTATTACTTAAAATTACCAAAAAAAAAAAAAAAAAAGTTATTTTAATGCAAAGACAACATTTATCAAAAAATAGACAGACACATCAAAGTACTGCAATTTTCAGTAAAAGCTAGGAACTGCGCCTTCCCTCACAGCAGTACGTTAAATATATGTTGAGATTAATCTAATTAAGTGCTCCATGAATCTCTTGTTTACGCCCTTTCGCAGGGAGCCTGGAGCACCTTTTCCGAGCTCTGATGTGTTTAGGTAGGCTTAACAGTAACAAAACAGATGGTCTATATGAATAAGCATATTAACCTACAGAACATTAAGACCATCCTAACTCATTCCAGTTTAACCCCCAATTAAAGAGCTTTGCAAACTGGAGTTAAGGCTTGAAATAACTATCAAGTGCCTGAGGGGAAAACCCTACAGCTCAAAACCAGAAATAGGCGTTAATCTGGAAATGTGGAGTTTAAAATGACAATTTTGTATCTAAAAAGAACCTTCAGGGAATTATTAAAAAGTGAGTATGGCCTGTGCCAGCCATGTCATCTAGAAAGCCTGGTAGTGAGCTCAGAGAGACACTTGGATGGTGTGCTTATACACAATTAAACCTCATTTTTAGTGTACAGCATTGAACTATGGGCTGAATATTATCTGAATTATTCTCCAAGTTGAAAGGTAGGACGTCACAGTGTTTTCATACCAGACTGTGAAATGTGTGATACCAACTGTCTTTGTAAGGTGTAACAAAAACCCAACAACTTCCAAAAAGCAAAGGAGTGGTAAAGTGGAGAAAACAGTGAGCATGTGCTGACGAAAGGCTTTCCAAGTCTGCTTTGAACCCTGATCCAGAAGGACGCTTGAGCAAACAAAGACTTCACTTAAGTCTACAAAACCACCTGCTTACATACAAGCACCAGCTGAAGGACTTGGCTGTGGAAACTTTCTGTGGACTATGTTAATTCAAGCCTGGAGGGCTGTTGTGCAAGGAACTGGAAACGGCAGTTTCGGCAGATTGTCACAGAATTTCCTCTTGCATTCACCACAAATTACGAGATTCCTCTTATCCTTTGTTCTTCTTGTGCTTTTGGCCCATGAGGAATATTTTCTAGATTTTTGTAGTCTGGTGTGTAGTGCAAGGAGATGCATTTTGTTTCCTCAAAAGCTGTACAGAGAGAGGCATGAAGCCATCTCCACACAATTACTTCCTAAACCCCAGTGGTTACAACCAGGAACATGAAGGAGAAAAGGCGAGGAGCGAGGATGGTTGGAAAGGTCCCACCTTTCTTCCTGTCTCACTTAAAATATCTCCAGTAAGAATGAAAATTATCAACATAAGGAAGCAACAGATAAACAACATTTGTGAGGCAAAGCAAATTCAACTAATTGCCTCAATTCATCATGATGAGCCTGGACAAGATTAATTTTTGATGCTGAGGGTGGTGAGACACTGGACCAGGTTGCCCAGAGAGGCGGTCGATAACCCATCCCTGGCAACATTCCAGGTGAGGCTGGACGGGGCTCTGAGCAACCTGCTCTAGCTGCAGATGTCCCTGCTCACTGCAGTGGAGGGTGGACTAGATGCCCTTTAAAGGTCCCTTCCCATTCAAACCATTCTGTGATGATTCTGCGAAGATGTCTACCCATAGAACTGAGGAGTGGCAGCTCCCCATCAGTAGCAGTGTGTTCTATATTATCTTCAAATGACTTTCTTAACTTTGACTCTTACTCTCTAGTCAATAGATAGATAATTTTCTCTTGAGTAATAAATCTGATAAGCATGCTAATTTGCAATAAATGAAACATCGCTCAAAATGACCGTTAGCTTCAATTTCTTCAAACTTCTCACAACAATTTGAAACAATTATTCTGAGCGATAGATCCCATCAACAAAAAAAACCAGACAGACAGAACTAAACCATTGGGGATAATAGGTTGAAATCTCAGGAATGCTTTAGATTCATGAAATCTCTAGTTACAGGGATTACTCGGAGAGAACTGACATTGAACCGACACCTACCACAACACTGAATTGACACCTACAACATGGTTCTCTCTAGACTCAAGACTCCATTTACAGGGTTTTAAAGCATAAAGTGGCTGCTGGCTCCCAACAGCACAAGGTTTATCTGGAGGATGGTTCTGTGCCCGCTGTGGATGGCATTTCTAGTAGTGTCAGTGTTCCTCAAGAGGTGTTACAGTTTATGTTCGCTCTTAGTTTCTAAGCAGTCTGCCACAAGCAGGTACCAACTGTTTGCAGTCAAACACATGCACAAGTATCGCCTGTAAATATATGGATCCACAGCAATGAAGCACATAAAAATGCACTTCCTGTCATCATGGTGCAGGAGGGGAGGCAAAACAACCCCTCAGGCTCCACGGCCCGTGCGACTTTGAGCATCAAAGATCTGTGGTTTACAGCCCTTCTAAGCTAACCTAGGGTGAAGAAGTCATGAAAGAACATGACCCATTTTACATGGCGAGATCTTTACCTGTTTATACCTTCCTTGGTGTAGAAGATTGAGTAGGTGAGGTTGTCTCCTTGAGGGTCCGATACAGGCGTCCGCCATGTCAGTCTGATAAAGCGAGTAGAGACAAGGGTGGCCACGACGTCCCGTGGGGCTGAAGGCAATGGTCCTGTTGTAGCTGGTGCTAGAT
Source organism: Baryphthengus martii (assembly GCA_013396935.1). Classification (NCBI taxonomy): domain Eukaryota; kingdom Metazoa; phylum Chordata; class Aves; order Coraciiformes; family Momotidae; genus Baryphthengus; species Baryphthengus martii. The sequence goes on from VWZK01012472.1 coordinate 42,705, forward strand.
GGTCATTAGTGGCACTGGTCAGTGAAGTGGGAGGTAATGTTGGGATGGCAACATCTTGTCATGTGCAAACATTGGGGATTATGAAGGGCAAACATCATCACGGTTTAAAAAAAGAAAACAGAAAAAAAACACAAAAGAAATAAACAAAACCACGATGGGAAACAAAAGAAAATGAACACACACAAAAAAGGCCATTAAACTGAAGGCCGACATGCAGGCAAAGGTAACTACTGGAAGCTAATGGGAGATATTCAAGGACACATCACTGTTGAGCAAGCAGACCAGATCTCCACTGTAATGGAAGTGGCAAGGGAAAGGGAAGGGTGAAAACTGAGGATAAAATATGACCTCATCAGAGGACATATCAGTGGCAAACAATGTTTTAATTTCTTTGTAAATCGGATGTCATATCAAACGTTCACCAACGAAAAAACCCAACTTGTATTATTTAAAAAATACACCCAGACCCATATTTCTACTTTGTTTCATTAACATGCATCATTGATTCTCAGTTGGTTTAAGAAGTTCAAACTCATTCAGGGTGTGCAACTCAAAACTGAAGACAACACACGTAGCAACTGCTTTCTGAAGTGGTTGGGTTCTACCACTGCCAGTGGTAAGATGTGACGACACACTTGGTAAGGCAGTAGAAATATAGACATTTTTTTCCCCGACTTTCATTAAGGTCACTGCTTTCTTTCCATCAATGCTTTTTCTCCCTCTTATCACATGTATCACGTCATTGTAGAAAGACCCTAACGAGCCTAAACAAGTCTTGCTTTGTATTATATGAAGACCTGACGAACTTTTCTATGGTAAGTCATGTATGTCTTCCTTTAAAGCCAGGATAAATTACTGGGATTATTCCATTAAAAGGCTGGCAAGTGAACAACAAAAACAGGAACATAGAAATAGCTGTTCTCCAAATCCTATTAAAGCAATCCATCCAGTAAATCTAGCAATAATATTTGGAGCAGCTGGACCCCAATTACCACAGAGCATTAAAGGAAGGACAATTAGTAACAAAGCCCTAAAGCTCAGGCTACCTTGAATTTTTCTGGATTCGTAACTACTTACCAAGCTTAAACCACCTGATGACACTTTCCACACGGGATTCTATGCTGCCAAATACATTTTTCACTTTTTAATTATGGACATCAGCTAAAATGGCTCAAGAGTTTCCGCAGAAAGAAGTTCAGGACTAGTACGGCTTTTGTTCAGAGCTGCAGCATTTCCACTTAATGTACTACCAGACTACATGGACTTGTGTCTCGATAGACATGGAGAAAACCGCACACAAATACTCTGACTAAAATGGAAAACGTTACTTAACAACCAAATCTCAGGCAGACAGACAGAGAATGTCTCAGCTGCACAGAGAAGTCTATCATCATCAACAACCTGATTTTAAAATAAAAAAACCTTTGTTAACTAAAGCATCATCTCACATGTAGGTCCTGAATTGGCAGAGCTCTCATTTTTCCCATTTCTGTTTCTTAGGTAACTACGCACAATGATGGAAAAACAGATTTGCACAATGTAATAGAAATGCGTGGGCAGAACTAGGAGCCATCTCATGTTTTGTATCAAACACATCACCACAAAGACCAGAGTGTACTTCTGGAGACAGGAGACTCCCACAAATGAGGCCCAGCTCCATGAGGCCATGGGCAATGTCCTCCTTTCCTCCTCATGTGCTGGTTAGCAGATCCAACACATCTTCCACCTTTCTGGAAGCCCTCAGTCACTTCTTCTCCCCTACTGTCTATCATGTCCGCTGGGAAACTTTCACTGCCCCAACAAATGCCGATATAAATACAACTACCGATTTAATTACATTACAATTACATGTTTCTTCTTGCTTTCATAAAAATCAAGGCTTTTTGCTTCAATACCTCTATCTATACAGGACTCTGCAAGACTCTCAGAGCCATGAATATACATATTTTGCTATTGAAAATACAAACCACAGGAAGACAAGCATTCAGAAATATCTTCTTAATTATTCTTTCCCTGTGCTAATAGCTGCAGACCACAATTAATTATTCTCCAGCACCCTCCTCCCAATCAATAGACTACATCATTAATTTTACATTCATTGTAAAATCTAGACTACTTTTACGTTCCCATAATTAGAAAGGCACCATGTTTTAGCTCTTCTTTTGGTCTCAGACAGGGTCCCTGTATCTCCAAGGATGACCTTATTCCTGCAGACTCCTCACTACAGCTTATGTCATAGCACAGCATCACCCCGTGTTCGATGGTACAGGACAATACATCAAAGAGCAACTGCAACGACTCAGGGCAGAAAAGGTTCTAGCTCAGGTTATCAGCACTTCCAGTGTTTACTCCAACCTACATCGCTATTTCTCAAAGCAGCGAACATCAAAAGATGTTGTGGACAACTTCTGGACACCAGTGCTACATGATCCAGCAGAAGAGATGCTCTCCTACATTTGCTATGCATAAATATGGAAAATTTGTTCAGAGGTTTGATAATTAATGACCTCAAATGGGAGAATATAAGATCCTGAGGAAGGTGAACAAGACACTACAGGAGCGTGGTCACACGACATGTGCAATCCCATGGACATCTGCCCTCAGGGGCAACTGATATCAGGAGAGCTCGCTGACCTGCAGCCAGAAACCATGGTGCCAGACAGAATGATCAATTTTCCTACAGCAAGAAGCCAGCTTTGCTGAACTGGCAACTCTGGGCTCAGCTTACACATAAGAAACGTAAAGGAAGCAAAACCAGAGCCCCGAATGGCAGACCAAACAAAAGACAGCAACATCATCCAGGCATGCAGTGGTGAAATAGGAAAGCCAAATCTGTACTGGAGGGATGGACAGATTAAGACATAGAGGGCTTCCTATCCCCATCAGTGACCTGGAGGATGGCACAGGGAGCATCCACAGAAGGTGTAATAGCTCCCTTGGGCTGGAGCCTTACTGCACATACCTCTACTCCTTTCACAGCCTGTTGCCACAGAGGAACAAGGAGTAGTACTCAGCAAAAAACTCCTTGGTGCCTCACAGTCTTCAGCATCTTTCCCACAGCTCCTGCTTGATTGACTCCCAGCGCATTTCAAATTTCACTTTATACTTCAACTGAATATTTTCCCCTTGCAAAGAGTTTTAATTTCCTACCCTTCTATTTGCCAATTACATTAATAATATTATTTAAAACCATTACACAGTTTGAGGAATAATCTGTAAAGAAGCTGTTACAAAAGCAAACTTGTGTTTTACAGCTGCATCAGCAAAATGACTTCTGAAGTAGCATCTTCTGAACAATTCCAGTGAACTCTGACTGCTTGACACATTTATTTAAACTACTTAACATATGAAGCACTTCAATTTTTAAAAAAGAAAGTTAAAACACTTCACTTCCAGCACGCCAGGCAGTTACTACTTCAATACAGAAATCCCTTACAGTCACCGCTGCAGTTGTCCATTTCAACTCTAGGAAGATGGCAGAAGATGAAATTCTATGTGAACTTACGAAGAGCAAAGCTCCACAGAATGGTCTCAGATGGCCATTCTCCAGTGCAGCAGTTGTCTTTAGAGCTGGGATATCTATTCACATTCAAAACACAAACCATGTTCTCTTCCAGCCTTACATTAATATTTTGGTTTCTCTTATGTCTGCTCTGTCAGGTGCTCTGCCTCAAACTACATGCTCCTGATGTAAAGGATGCATCCAATCTATCTTTAAAAATCATTCTGTTTAGCTAAAAATGTAATACAAATATTTTTAAAATAATTAAAGTCAAAGAAAATGCTCAACTTTCTCAGAGAAAAATTATTTCCCTGATAAATTTTTAAAATTCATCTGCTTCATCGAAACCACTCACATATTTGTCTTCCTACATAACGAAAATCTTTTACTTAAGCGATCTGCACACAGCACTTGGAAGAACCTGCAGGCATGAAGATGAAGAGTCTGGGAGAGTTGCCAAGATTTCCTATACGAACAGAAACCCCGTTTTAGCCTCACGTGAGACTCAAACCCAGAACTATTCCTTCCAACGGTGTTATAGGTAGAACAGGCAAATGGAGCAAAAAACTAGCAGCATCTGAAAAATAAACTGTGAACCAAATAAAATCACAAGGGACTTGTAAATTGTACAAGTGAGGTAAGCAACGAAGAGGCACAAAAACTCACCCACTGAACGCTGCCATTAAATACCAGCTTGGTAGCAATGGGGTACTGCCGATAGCTGTGGAATGTATTTACAAGACCAGGTTATTTCCTTTTCTTTTTTGCTCCCATTTTTCCTCAAAATGCTTTGACTGCCATTACAAGCTGCTTTGTACACAGCTGGGTGAGCCGAACGCTCAGCAGTGTCGAGCTGCGTTAATGAGTAATTATACTAAAATTAGTTTTAATGCCAACATGGGAGCAGCTTTACGACTTGGAGCTTTTAAGTGTGGTGTAACAAGTAACAGGCAGAACACTCTCTGCTTTCTAACAGAATTAAAAAAAAAAAAAGCACCACAATACCCCAGGATATTCTTTGCAGGCCTATTTCTGTGTTCCCACACAGTTCCACATTAGCCTAATTTTAAAGAAAAAAAAATATAAAATAGGCACATTCAGCAAGCGACATGGAAAAAGACCACCACTATTGCCTGCCAGATACAGACACAACAGATTTATCTTTTGAACCACTGCTAAGGTATCAGCTTCTCTGAGTTCACATTTTTCTAAAGGATCAAGAAGAAGTCCGTGTTCAATTTGGCCTCACTCAAAGGCTGTGGAGTTGAGATCTAGCACATTGTCTTAAATAGTGTTTGAAAGCAATCATTCAGCAAAAGAGCCAACAAAAACCAAATCACTCCTGAAATGGTGACTCCGCTGCAGGCAGGAGCTGAGCCAGGGAGACCGAGCTTAAATAAATGTTGCTCAGCGAACGAATTAAAACTGTCACAATACAATTTTAATTCTAGATCAACAGACAAGGAAAGTCGGCTGATTTATATACCTGCATCTAATGAAATTAAAAGCCAACAAAAATAAGGGGAAAAAAACCCAGAAATATTTCAAGCAGTCCTTTTTCTGCTTCGCTCAATCTTTAATGTAGTAATCCAAGGACTAGAACGCTATCTCAACAAATACAGCTACTGTTCCACTGCTGAAACTCAATTGTTCCAGGACATCCAGAAGTCCCTTTGGTCAAGCTGCTCTTTCTGAGGGCTCCTTCTGAGCAGACATGACCCAGCGCAGATATTTTATCAAAACATTCTGGGAAGGTTGACAATACCTGCGAGGAGTTGGACTCAAACACACAAATAGCCATGGGCGACTTCTATAATTCAAAACCTTCACCAGCAAAAGCACATACCTTCATTTCACCAGCATGAGGCTGGTGAAGCCAAAGAGGTACTAATGCGGTACTGAGCTTTGAATCATGTAGGGAAAACAACCACCCCACCTCTATCAGCGTAATTCACCACAGCACGATAAACAATGGGAATGTGTGTCTGTCGCGCTCTTCTATCATCATCATGTCAGGATGCTGATGTGATCTTTCAAAAACAACCCTGTCAAACATGCCACACCTAAAAACCAGTAACTGAAATGCTCTACTGGTTAGCTAATTATCGGAAATGTCTTCCACGTTGTCCAGCCCCTCCGGTTTAGATTTCCTTTTTCCTCCTTTTTTCCTCCCATGGCACATTATTGGCATATTCATGGCTTCCTCCTGCTCTGGACAATAACATTCCAACGATAACCATCAGATATATTCCACAAAGGAAAGAGGAATAGGAATGTTATCTGCTTCAGCTTGGCCACTGTTATTTGAATGATCGGGACAAGTCCAATTCCCTTGGCTACCTTCTATGTGTATAATGAGTATGCCACTGTTACAACCCTCCTTCGTGAGAAGGCTGTAGGGAAATGTATGAAGTTCAAACGCAAATATGCTTTAAGAACTAGCCAGTGGTCATGCTTAGGCTATTCTTGGCCATATTCAATGGCTCAAAGTCAAATGAGGGGTTTTCTGAACTGTGGCTGAGGCTGCATCTACACTGGAAGGCAGTTAAGAGAAGCACCCAAGGGTGAAACAGATGCTTCTGAGAGCCCAACACCCAGGTCTTAGGGACTCTATAGGTTCCACTCCGAACTGTCCCTTACCCTGAACACCCGACAAGGACTGGAGTGCATCTTCCAGTTCAGTTTCATCCCAGAGATAGAGAGATCCAAGACTACTCCGAGATGCAATTCAATGGGTGAGGAGCAGGCATGAGTGGGAAGTTTCATGAGTGTTCTCATGATGGAAATGAAAATTTAGGATGTAGGTAATGCAGCAAGTGGAGAACGAGACAGACTTGGCCAACAGGAATCAATTACAAGGACAACTGGGGCATTTGGAGCATAAGAGTGGTTAATATACACCACTGCAGAAGAAAAGAAAGCCCTCTTTATATGGACTTCAGAGGGGATTTTATAGCTTTTAAATGTAAATAAATCTTTGATTTCAGCAACAGAAACCTACTACAACTAAAAATAACAGATTACTATTTTGCCAAAAAACCCGTTGGAAAAAAACATGACCTGGGACATTCAGATCTCTGAATACCTTTAATATTTTAACTGTTTACCAGAAGAAAGAAATACCTCAGAGGTACCAATACATTTAATTTTGACTTGGGGTGTTTGGATAAAACTGTTTACTTGATGAATATTTTTCACATAAACTGCTATTTAACGGATTCCAGAAAGATAATCAAGATTTTAAAACATTTTTCTTACTTTTACCTAACACACTGTTTTCCTAAATTTGCGCATTAGTACATTCCTCCTGCTTTGGAACAGGATTCAGCTGTGATCAGGATTAAGAAGCTGTGATACTTCAAAGAGTCAAGAGTAAAAAAAAATTGATTTTCTTTTGCACACTTTCCCTCATAACATTCAAAAAATACAGCAGTAACTGGCTGCAATAGAGTAAGTATGAAATAATGAAATGAGTAAGTTCATTTATACAACTACCCTCAGAATTTTGCTTTCTCTACTATTTTTTTCCTCTGTGTTTTTATTCAGATAAAATTCTTGTCCTTCTTCAAATACTTAATTCATAAATTTAGGACAGAATGAACATCATTTTCTTATTCCTGGTAGTGTTCTGCATGATACCATAAAGAAAAACACATCAACTGGCCCAGATAAGTTCTTACAGGACAAATAGCCACAATGCTGAGGTTGGTCCTTCATCTCAATAGATCAGCTACAGTAACTGAATTACTTCCTTCCCTTGGAAAAACTAATTAAAAGAAATCTATCAGATCCCTATTCTTCCACTAAGAGGTGCCTTCGTGCAAAACTGAAGAAGAGAATAAACAGACATGGAAAGCGTTTATATTCAACTAATTTCTGCTGTATATAGTGAACAGGTATCTCCTGAATTTCAAACCACTAGCACCTCCGTTTAGCTGCTGTAGGGCCCAGATCTAGGTCTGCTTGATGTGACCATCCATCTCTCTGTGGGTATTTTTGGCTAAAGCTGGCAGGCAAAATGCTCTTTTTTAAAAAATTGCCTTAGCTTAATTTATATTACCACAAGGAATGAGAATTGTTATTTACTCTTCAGTCAATGCTTACTACTTGCAAAAAGCCCGCAAAAAATACATAACAAGCAAACGCCTAAATAATACCCACTGATTATGATTTTTAAACATTCATTTGGTTCTACATCCTAATGTAAAACAGACCCTGATGGGCACTGACTAAATTGTGACTATGTGAATACGCTGATAAACACGTTCTGACCCTAGGCCTGTTTTTTCAAGGAAGTCATAAACCCCATTCTGATAAAGAACACTCTTCCCGTTTTCATTCCATGATTAAATGCTTTGGTGTAGAGGAAACAATTTGATTTTTTCCTGTCTCATAAAACAACCATTAAAAAGGCGTGACAGCCCTTATTGACGCATTACACGCAGCGGTGAGTCTGCAGGGGAAGGCGGCCTCTCACACAGACCCAAGCGGGAGCCCGACGGTTCAGATCAGATACTGGTGTTTCAGGGGAGGATGTAAAGAAAAAAAAGCCCTGGATGCATTTTGATCACAAGACTCACACTATAAAAAAATAGAAGAAAAAAAGCCAAACATATTCTCGAGGGGTTAAAGCCAACTGTTTTTAAACAGATTTTGTTATTGGCAAGAAATTCAAACCATATCTACATATTGTAAAAATTATGGATGCCATGTTAAAATTAATTTCATTTGGATATTTCATTTTATAAAAAATATTTTCTTTTTCTTTTTTTTGTTTTTAAGTGCCCAAGCCTTGAGAAAAGAGACTCAAAACTCCTAAACAAAACACACCTATAGAACCCACGGCGGTACAAATGCAGGTAAAAGCACCAAAGGAACCTCTTTTGGTTATCCTCTTAATGTAAATAATTCACAGATTACACTCTTACACAGAATAAAAACCTCTCCAAAACAGCAGAATCTGCAATAACACAATGTAATTTGACTTTAATGACAACAGGAAAGCAGCAATTTTATTTCAAAAGCCAACATGCTACATTTGAGCAAAGCTCTTTACGGAAGGAACAGTTACCAATAAAAACACCAGGTATTTTTGGCAAGTGTTTGTTTTTACAGGATGTGGAGCTATTTCCATACCTGAAGAGTCAGGCAAGAATGCTCCCCTGGTCTAAAGTCTCACTAGGATTACAATAACTTGGTTTATCAACCTCGAGCACCTCACTTCGCTATGCCTTCATTTTCAATCTCACTTTTCATGTTTTTCACAGAATTTTTCAGTGCACACCCAAGGTAACAGTCACAGATGCTGTCAAACCTGCAAACTCCATCAATAACCATTTCAACCAGTCCGGTTTAGGGCTCAGTCGCTGCTGTGACAGCAGATCAGCACCAATACACCAGCACCACGATCAAATCCCACTACTTGAGTATTTCAAGGTGTGTTTTCAAAGAAACACTCCAGGAGAATTGTTCCTTTCCTTCATACCAAGCAAACTCCACCTTTTCTCTTTTAGACTATAACCTTGTATTGAGCAATAGATGTGGTCTTGGGTTTTTTTATATTCATTTCAACTGGATTTGCTTTTTTCTGGGATGTATCTGCTGCTTGCTGACCCCCTTACAGGCTACCTCAGCCCCACTGTTTTCACAGAAGCTCAATGAGGTATTAGGATGTTTGGGAATTCATAGAAAGGAACTCTTCATTAAGATTTTTTTAGTGATTTTTAAAGAGCCAGGTGCAATGTTCTCTTGCGTCTTTGCATTTTTAATTCTAACAGAAACAGTAAACCCCATCATAATTTTTAAAATAGAACTTCTGTGACTAGCACAGAGGTTATGCCCTGAACGTATGTGATGGACTCTATAACAATAGATGCAATACTTTAAATCTGGTTTACTCTGGTCGCTGACCACTTAAAAATTACGACAAGATTAAAAAGCAGTTCTATATAAAGTGGCACTGAAGAGGAGAATGTGAGAGGACTCTGACTCCAGTCTAAAGGTGAGATGTCCACTGTTGAGACACAGGAGCCCCAGTTAGCTCTGACTTGCACTCCACGTACGACTTTTGGCGTCCTCCTTATTTTACTTTAGCACCTTCAGTTATGACATGTCAACAGGAGAAAAATGCAGAATCCATTTGTCTTTTAAAGACTTTGACTCCCCACTTATTAGTTTCTTCTTAGGGGAAGAGGGGTGACAGGAGAGGGGGAACAATCAAGAAAATACCACATCAGGATATTTCTAATGCAGTGAGAATCATTTGTGGCTCATTTCAATATTGAATGCACATTATTAAAAATGAAATTTAGATTTCTTTGTTAGATTTGAGTTCCCTATGGTATAAAACCCATAAGCCTGTTCAGGTTCTCTTGTCAAGACTTCTGAAAAAAACCAACTGACATCAGAAGTAAGAGAGTCTTCTCCTAGATTCAGACATTTAATTGTACGAATCATATTACACATGTAACCAAACTGTAAACTAATCCTTTTTCCTGTTCCTACAAGTGGCATTCACCTGTCTTTGATATTACTGTATAATTTAGTGACTTTGAAATATAAGCAACCAATTAAGACCATATCCAAATGTTTGTTCCCCGCTCTGGTGCAAGACTGACAAAATCTGATATTTTCCTTCACAACACGAGGTCTGGATCAATTACAAATTAAGGTTACTCCTGTCAGTCTTCACAACCCTGTTTATGAATACTAAAGGCAGAGGAAAAGCCTTTGGTAGTTGTGACAGGTATCAAGCTAAAGCTAATCTTGCTGTTATATTCTTCACCTAAACAACAAAAAAATCAAAATCACTAAAACCAAACACCCATTGTGATCCAATGACTACAGCGAGGAACCTACAGTTGATGTTTCTCAACCTGATTATTTTTATTTTCACCTATAACTAAAAGCCGTATACAGGCAGAGGAACGATCAACCATCACTACGAATGTACTTGCTTTTATCAGCCTTTCCGGTGGCAAAGAGACTTTTATTGGACTGAGAAACTCTGTTGAGAGTTCAGGATAACCCAGAGGAGACGACATAAAAAAAAAAAAAAAGGACTCAAAGCCTCCGAGCCTGTTTCACACTCGTCATATACATTCTATTCCACTTTTGCCATGGCACACTAAATATAGAATAAATACAGGTGAAGGACAGGAAACAGGTTAATGCGTTGAATGTTTCTCAAAACACATTTTTGTTCCTATAGGTTTTCTCCACCTCCACCTAACATTCCTTATACATTATTCCTCTTTACAATATGACATGTAATTTCATCAAACACAAGCACCTTTTTAGCCATTAATGTCACTCATGAAAACCAAAAATTCAACAGGTGGCACAGTCCAAGTGGTTCAAAGTAGAACTGCCTAAGTAGCAATCACCGGAAATTTATTCGCACTGAACAGACTCAAATTTAAGTCAGGGCGCACACAATTTGATATGAATTCCTTCAGGAGGCTTCCAATTTCTTTGCCAAGTCAACTGTAAATACAGTCATAAAACAAGAAATGAAAACTAATAAGCACAATCAAAGCAACCTATAAATTTTGTTATGCCTTCCTACAATTCACCGCACACTGGCAAACATTAATCTATTACTAATTCAATCTAAATTAGAGTAATTTATATAAAGTGCACGCCAACTTTAAACATGAATAGTTTACTAAATGCAGAATGCAAGAACTGTTTAGTTCCCAATTTCATGAAGTCAAAATTCAAGAAGTTTGAGACATAGTGTGGTTTAATTTAATCAGTTTGATTCTCGGCAAGATTACATATAAGCATGGTCATAAAGAGGGAATAAATAAAGGCCATTTTTAAAACAGGGACTGAATCAAAAAAATGAAATTAACTGAAACAAAAGAGCTTTTTGGCAATGTTGAACATACATGGAACCATGAGAAACACAAATGACAACTTTCGCTAAGGGCTAATAGCTAAGCAATGTAAATTAAAATCCAAATTAAACCCAAAAAGAAGTCTCAGCGAAAAAGAGGGGAACGTACTGCTATGTTTACAGAAAATTAGCAATGAAGTGTATACAACCAGTAACAAATTATTCTCAGAGCTTGGCTTTGTTTTTTACAAAACACTGTTTGAAATCAGGTTGTGATTTCAGACGCTGTCTATGTTCCTAAAACACAACTTTCCAAATGAGATCTACAAGTTAGCTGTTCATCCATCATTTGTATAAAAAACCATTTTGATATTACAAGACAGTGATGGAGGCAGCAGGTCTGCAAAAGCTTTTGCCTGCATGAAACACAAGCACTACTGAAGGTTTTTTTTTTTCCCCAAACTGTGGTATCTACATCATCCTAGAACTCTTCCATTTAAAAAGACGAGTATTCACACTGGGTCAACTGAGTAAAAAACCAAACCCACATGGCTATATAGAATCTTAGAATCATTTGGGTTGAAAGAGACCTTTAAGATCATCAATTCCAACCGTTACACATTGATGTATGACAGACAAAAGTGGGGAGATTTCTCAGGGGGAGAGGAAATTCCCCTGCTAGTCTCATCTCTAAAGATAACCATCACAGTCAATTTGCCAGCCTCCTACTTCTAGATCTTCTCCCAGTATGAGACCAGATCTTGCCAGGTTTTCAATCCTAGCAGAGGTGAGTGCCCTTTGCACAGAGCTGCTGTCAGGTTCATTACTATTTCCTCTTCCCCAGAGATCCACAATTCATTTCTTTCAAGTACCTTTTCCCTCTTTACAGAAAATTTGAATTCTTGGCTGCGAGGGTTGGCAGCCTTACTGCTTTAATCTGCAAATCATTTCCTCTCTGGTGGACATAGACTTCTGCAAGCCACTCATGTAAACCACAGGGACCTCTTCCAATTTCCCTTGCATTAAAACACACAAAATTGTGTAAGACAGAAAGAACATGAAGACACTTCTGTTTGAGCGCAGAAATAGAAGAGTCTTCAGGAGGAACACCCAACAGAGTCCTTTGCTTTTATTCAGTGAACTTCACTTCATCTTGCTCTGATATTTCATCCTGAACGACCTGCATATTTTTAAGTACTTCTGTAGTCTCCATAGAATTCCATGGACTGAGAAAATAGGTACTGTAGTACCTTGACAAACACTAAATGTTCTTAATTCAAATTATGTGAAAATAATCTAAAAAATTACCTTTATAAGATGTGAGAGAGCCTGAGAAGTTCTATTTGATAATCTGTGAAATCACCCAAAGTGACACTCAAAGGTCCTGAAGCTAACGTGTGAATTGTCTGTCTCTGGGCTTGAAGGTGATGAAGGGAGAAGTAAAATTTATGTAGATTTTTATATAAAAAAGGAAAAACCCAAAAGTGCAACAGAGTGCTTCAAATCAGAGCACAAGCCCATTCGTGCCAATTTTTGGCTTCTGCTGAAATAAATCCAAAATTTGTCAAAAAGAACTTACATTTGCCTCCTACAGCAGAATAATGGAACTTACAGATATAGAAAACATAGTGTTTCGTGTATCTTGATTTAAATAAGGCTTTTGACATTGCCTCACATGACAAAGATATTCCAGATAAGGCCACTACAAAAAGTAGATTCATGACTGGCTGGAAAAATCACACGCAAAGCAGTCCTCAGCAATCCGGTGTCAGAAGGAAAGGTGATACTGAGCTGGGCATACAGGCGGGATGCCAGGTTCCATATGATTCAAGACTTTTTTTTAACAATCGAGACAATGGAGCAGAGAAGAGGCTTGTGAAGGCTGAAACGAATGCAAAGTGAGAAGGGCTGCAAGTGCGCCAAAGGCACAGTTAGTTCCAGAGAGTGCTCGCAAAGTGGAGAAACAGTCTGAAAAAAGCAAAGCTCCAACATTCTGCAAATTAAGCAAAAAAGGTCCAAAGTTTGAGTGATGAGAAGCTGGAAGTCCAACAATGGGACTTTTTTTGATTGCTGTCAATCTAAGGGAGCTGAAATAGCTGCTAAGCGTAGAATCCGGGCCACTGAAACCTCCGAGTCTGAGTCAGCCTGAAGTAACCTCAAACGATCAAATACCACTTGTGGTATAGAAATGTCACATTCTCAGCACAGTCTTAGCTGAAACATGCTGCCTCCAGATAACTTTGATCAGACTTGTGATGTTCTCCAGACCCCAGCCTACCCTGGCCTGCCCTACCAGGAGTCCTGTCCATCTCATTTCATTGCTTTCAGACCTGAGATAACTCATGGTCAAACTCTAGCAGAGAAGTATCCACATAAAATGTTAACTACTCATGCAGCAACAGCCCTGGACAGAATTCAATTACACAAAGAAAGCACCGATCTAGGTCAATAAATGATGTTTTTAAAATTCTCTCAGAATTAAGATTCACATAACGGAATTCAGTGGAGGAATTAATATTATACAGTGCAACTGAAGTGGTGTTATACTTTAATCGATGGCTTGTAATGTCAAACTGTGCCATCAATACCAGACATTTATGTTTCTCATAAGGAGATCAGCAGGGAAATACGTACCACAAAACTATTCGTCATTTGACTATAAGACATTAAGACTACACACAAAGAGATAAATGGGGTCTGTTCTTACTTCTCAGATTGACAGTCTCTTTGAATCATATAATACTACCAGTTAGGAGGAACCTCAGGAGTTCATCTGTGCAACTCCTCGGTCAGAGCAGTCACCTTTGACCAGGTTGCTCAGGGCTTTGTCTATGTGTGTCCTGAATATCTCCCAGCACAGATTTCACAACCACCCTGGGCAACCCATTCTGACTGTAACTACCCTCACTATAAAACTGTTTTCTCTTAGCTGATCAGAAATTCCATTGTTGCAGGCTTCTCCTGTTACCCATCATCCTGTCCACGTCCAGCTCCACTTGCTCTATGCCCTCCATCAGCTTGCTGAGCACTAAGATGTTCTCCTAGGCTTTCATTTTCCAGGACGAACAGCAAACTCAGTTCTCTCAGAGTCCCAGTACATCTCAGTAAATCACGCGCTCCAGCTACACAATTACCTTTGTAGGTCTCCACTGCGGCTCCAATCTGCCAGTGTCTGTCTTGTGTTGGGAAGCTTAAAAGTGTCCTAATGTGGTCTCACCAGTGCCATTTAGGGGGAAACCATCACATCCCTCAACCTGCTGCCTACCTCATCATTTTCATGAAAAATTTAAATTTAAAGAAATGGATAGTTTCACAACAAACAATCTTAGATGTGGTGGATACCGGCAGCATGTTCAACTCATTCGCTTGAAGATCTCACTCCCGTACAACTCTCAGATACAGCACAGAACGGCAAGCAGTAAATTTTGCAGCTAAAAAGTACAAAAATCACAAAGTATCCTAAATTTGTTTTGGAATTCTGAAGGTGATACGGTGCATCTCAAGTAATGTTTTGAAATTGTTCTCTAAATAATGTGGCATATTTGTTTACAGTCTATGATTTTCTCTACACAACATTCAAGGATCACTCCTTTTTTTTGGTGCCAGAGCACTTGTCAAATTCCTATCATACAAGGGTGACAGAGAACCATCTGCCTCCCTCCCTGCTAAAAGCACCTCCTTTTCCTTATTACCACCTGTTCTCAGTCCCCAAATGACAATTGTGAGCAATGCCAGACATGCCGGGAAAGGCCAGGTTACAGGGCCTGGCTGAATTTTTCAGCCTGTCACTTAACGATTAATCTCCAGGAAGAAAATCCACACGTATCCATTACGGAGGTTTTCACAGACCACGCAAAATAACGCTGTTAAAGTGATGTACATTGGTAGGAGAAGAGTATTTAACTCAGACCATTTATCTGAACCCTACTCTGTCTCCTCCCCCTTTCAACCTTCTCAATTACAAAGAAGTGTTTTAAAAATCTCTTCTCTCAACGTCACAGCTCTTTTATCCATTTCAAAAAAGGCAAAAGTTGTGGACTCCATACAGCCAATCCAAGTACAGTCTTCTTTTCTAAATTTATTAACAGACAAATACAGATTTTGAAAATAAAGCAGCCACTCCAATACACCTTCAAATTACTCTGCATATCTCCCTCAGTCTGAGTAACTCTGCCTTTTCCAGCTACTCCAACTCACCTCTGATGTCAGCCAAGTACCTCCTTCCTTCTTGCCAACTATACCACAATCCATCTATAGATGCCCAGACAAGGATCTTGGTCCATTTCTTCAACACCGTGCCATGAAAAACGCATGCAGTCTCTCAGAGAAATGCCGTAAGGCTTCTACTTTATAATTTAAATCTAATTTATTAAAGATTAATTTGATATGATAAGCAAACGGGCTAGTGGGAAATAGTTTCGAAACAGCCAGATGTTTGCTAGTTCCATTTAGGATGGAGAAAATAGAGAACAGCAAGGGAAGGGACAAGCTGATAACTGGGAAGAACTTTGCTGAGCACTTAACATTTTTTTCACTGAAATTGCTTTTTAAATTGTCAAAGTAAATATTTCTCATCATCGAGTATGAAATGAAAACAAAAAAAGCTTTCTGAATTAATGATCAAAGTGTTCAGAATACTTTTTGCTCAAATTAGTGTTTTTAATTTTCATACTAAGGTAGGTATCATGCAAGAACTACTTTATACCTTCATTTTCTTTCCCTGAATATTGTTTCCTTCTTTGCTGTTCATGTACTGTGAGAAGGCATTAAAATATTGATTATCGGTATTTTCTTTGACTGTGTGTACTGGTTTTGATCCATCTCAACCAAGATACAGCACATTCATTCCTAATTGCTCTCCTTGTTAGGCCACTACTCAACAATAACAAAAATAAAGGGTGCTTGCAGTGATGTACCACATGGTTTTCTCTCTACTGTTGAAAACGACACCTAAAATGCATCAGCGTGACACAGGAAGTGCATTGTTAAAAACACTGCGGGCCACGTAAGAGCTTGATATGCGCTGTATCATTACACCCAAAATGAGACTCCATCAACATTGCATCCATAATCCTTTGGCAGCATGCAAAAGAAAAAGGACAGCATTATAAGGCAAAGTCCTTCAGCGTAACTGGACAGGTTGCCAGAGTAGAACAGGGAGGAGAAACCGCTGGGCTAACAACAGGGGAGGGAAAGGAAGAAGACCGAGATCACAGGAACTATAATAACAACAGTCACAGTTATTTACAAACCACTACTGGGAATTGGGTGAGAGTCCAAACTTGAACAGGGCTTCAAAAAATCAAGGACATTAATTATTCGGTATTTTTCAAATATGGAAATTACGGAATGCTGCTTCCGCTTGAAAGATTTGGAAACTACTCAGGCGATTCATGCATAGAGCAGAAAGAAAATTACTTTTCATCATTTTTCTGGCAACCTAATGACAGTAGGCCATTGCTGGATCCAGATGCCTAACACTACTCGGAGGCTGAAATCCCACGGGTCTATAGCATTAAAGTTGCTGAATCCAGGAGAGGCACCTTTTTGTCCCCCAAATTATTGTGGAAAGTCTGTGCAGCTCTTCAGCCAGAAACACACCCATATCCAAATGAGAATTCAGAAGTTATAATAGTACAACTATTCTACAAAACAATCAGAAAAGAATGGGAAAAAAAATAAATCTCTCTCTTTATGACACATTTACTCTCTGTATGTTGCACACCAAAACCACGTCTAGCGGATTCACATCGGTTAAAATTGCAAGTTTGAAGTTCCATTATGCCTCTGACCAGACATAAGATTGCTTCTCCTAAACCTTTTCCATCCAAATAAACAAAAAATTAGAATTTTGAAACAATACCCTAAAAATACAGGCAACACAAAAGCCCACAAAAGTACAGAATTAATATTTTCTTGTCCGATTTTTCTCTCCTCTCATTCCTCCTACTTGTTTTTTCTTGATTGTTTTCATTTTGGCTAACCTGTTGGTTTTGGGTTTTTTTAAAATCTTACCACACTATAGTATCTGAGATTACTGATTATGGTTTATTATTGCACTAAATATTTCCTACATGCTTTCCAAAATACAAGGTGAATCCTATAGAACTCCTTCATTTCTCCTAAGTAAGTGTACAGATGACACTGAACTACTCATATGATTAAAAAAAAAAAAATCCTACTCTAGCTGAGTTATAGATAGAACACATCATCTGGAAATGGTCCCTTGAAATTGTTCCTCCTCATCTTTTGGTACTGTATTGCCACAGTTTATCTTACCAAGGTCAAGTATTATCAGCTGGGCTCCGGTCTGTGCATTTCCAACATCATTTTCTGCAATGCACTGGTAGAATCCTTCATCCGATTTCACCAGACCCAAAACCTGCAGATTGTGTTCTTTCTGAAGAGTAAAAGAAAAATGCAACACTTAAAAATGGGATACAACTGCAAAACAACGGTGTTATTACGACACATTACTATGACAGGAGAAACCTTTGAACAGTGACATGGAAAAGTGTATTTGGAGTTTCTGTCACATTTCATCTCTTTTGCACTGAATTCTCAAATTACATGGTACCAAAAAGCAGCAGAAGCTTTCACTAATGGCTATCATTTTCTAGCATCACATATCACTGGCAAGTCATAACATCTCCACAGTCATTTTTATGATATTTTAAGCACTGAATTTAACTGCATAGCTCGCTGTTACAATTCTACAACCTCAGGTACAACCAATGATACAACCATTAAGTTATCAACCATGTCTCAATAACTACTTTCACTACTTCTAAAGTTTCTCTCTAGAAGTACCGCTGTGCCAAAACTCACGATTCACAACTCAGAGTTATAGTTATATTTAATTACAAGTTCAAACAGCAGACTGTCAATGATTACGGGAATCTGCAGAAAACACAGTCAGTGTCCACAGCAAGCTTGTACTTAAACGGATGCAACCAACCAAGTGTGGTTTTGTGTATGTGTATGTGTGTGTGTGTGTGTCTTAAACTTCCTCGTGGAAAAGCCAAGCTAGTGAAAAATGGACTCATACAATATAAGCAACATGTCTTACTGTTTCAGTAAAATGACTGAATCAAAGCTTTCAAGAAATCCTTTCTCTTCCAGACTCCAGTCATCAATAGTCTAAAAATAGCTGGTCCTACAAAAGAAGCTGGCTTTCACATGTATAGTTAGAAGACAGACAGGCCAACAGCTTAAAAATCTGCAAAATGGACAATATACTTACAACAATTTTGAAATAGTCACTTGGAATCACCACGTCTCCGTTCTTGATCCATTTCACAGTTGGAGTGGGTTTTCCAGTCACCTCACATTCAAACACAATGTCCATGGATTCATGAGCATAAGTATTTGCAGGCCGCTTCAGAAATTCAGGAGGAACTTCAAAGAAAATGGAAGAAAGACAAAAGGTGGTGTTAGCATCCACAGAACCGCCTCAGTTGTGCTCATACTCAAACACAGCATAAGACTCACTGCATAAGAGGATGGCTTCAGGGACTCTAGCACCAACAGTAGCACTGTTGGCAGTAAGTTTCAGATCAGGGTTCGATAGAAGCTGATCCAAGTTCTGTGTGGCTTCCAAACGACATTTGGGCCAGTAAAACAGGCAGTCATTTTAATTCAAAATGACCTCAGGAGAACACACGACAGAAGAAGTCGAACCACAATGTATAAAGTGTAAAGCTAAAAAGTATTTTAAAGCCATGAAAAATGAGACAAAACTCTGCAGTCGATACAACAGAATTTTTTCAGGGAGTTCTTCGGACTTAAATCTTGAAGTCAGTATGTAATTAAAAGTTAAAATTATATAGAAAAAACTTTTTAAAAGGAATGGTCATGAAACTATGAATGGACACGAAACTTAGGTGAAACTTTCCCAGGGTACCATTGCCTTGAGTTTCTGTGAAGAAACTCAGCTTATCAAATAGATAGCACTGTACTGAGCCAGAGATTTTCTCCCCTGGTTTGTGTAAGTCCAAGAAATACTGTGTATGGGACTATACACATACCTCTGAGTCGTATAGATAATGTATTACAGATATATATGAACAAAGTTGTGTATTTCATAACATGTTAAACCAGACACATTTGTCATTTAAGACACGAACAAAAGGTGTTATCTCTGGCTCTTGGCTGCCTTTTAAAATGTCCTTATGCACTCAGAGCAACATTAATTACATTAAAGATATTTAAAATCCATTAAAATTCAGAGATACAGATTATTTTTAGTAATACAAACCCCGAAGGGTACAATGCAGAGACATGTTAAAAATGTGTGAACAAACACGTCCAGCGGTGTATGAGGATCTTCCACTTCTTTAGCTTCAGGAAAAGCAGCTGTTTTCAGCCATCTACAATTTGAATATCATCCATTATGAAGAACATTCACCTACTTATTTGTTTTTGCTATACCCGCCGACACAAGGGCAATTTGCTTACTTACATTGGTAGATCTGATTGTTCCTGTTCCAGGAAAGTCAAATGTGACCTTCTGCCCTTTAATATTTATCAAACAAAGTCAATCTGGAGAGGCTACAGAGTTCAGGCAAACATTTCACACGCTTCGCCTATCAATGGGATTTATTTTATGCTAGGGAATAAGAAATACTAGATCATGTTTTACTACTTCCTGTGAAATGATCATCAAGCTTTGTAGGTGAATTTAGTATTTTAAAGCAGATCACTGGAGACGAGCAGCTTTCCAAAGCCCTTCAAGTTTCAGATTATAAAATAAAGAATACTAATGTATGGAAATATTTATTTATAGATTAAGAAGATGGATGAACTCTCAGATAAGCCTGTAAATTTATACCAGAAATCATGTAAAGATGTACAGATATCATCACTGCTCAAATTTGCTCACGTAGGAGCAAAAATCTGGATGGGGCTGAGTCCAGTTGCCTGTCATTTCAGACATCAATTCTGTATAAACTTTCCATAAATTTACCAAACATGCAATAAATTCCACCTTAAAATGATTTAGGTATTTTTGTACTCATTATCTGTATCAGATGCTGTTACTAATTCTATATAACTCTGACATTTGAAAACTGTCTTCTGAATTTATTTGTGGTCAAATTGTGATGACTTATTCTCTCTGAAAACAGTGCCTTTTCTTTTCAGTTTTCATTCCTCCCTGGTATTTATCCTCAGGAATTTTATTTATTGTAAACTGCACTATTTCTCCCCTCCCTTCCTACATCCCAATTGGGGTATGACAAGTCACTTGCACCCTCCTCGCAGATCCTCTCTATGTGCTCTAGTCTGAATTAATCTTTCTAGCCTGCAAAGTTTCATTATTTGCATGTAATTTCAGACATGTCTCACCAACAACTTGAAAAACGGCATAAATACAGTATTATCACTACAACAAATATCTTGTCCAATTCATTCTACTACTGTATTTGTCCCTTCCTAGATGCATCATAGTGATGTCAGTCTGTGACAGATCACTGCGCTCTCATCATTAGCTGTTCCTAACTAACGAGTAACTTTGTTCCAGTCTGCTTGATCTATAGTTCATGTTCCCACCTCCTTTCAGTCGCCTTCTCCATAAGTATACGGACACACACATTGATTCTTGAACTGCTTAGAGAGTTCAAAAAAGGAAACATAAAATCCGGAAACACGGAAAGTTATTTTTTTTCAGGAATATACAAACACTCTTATTTTCATAATGTTTGTTATATTTAATCCCATAGTCACACATTAAACCTGCCACAGGAATCCTCATGAACACAAGCCAATAACATTCGCTGGCAAAACCACAAAATCTCTGTTTAAAAAAAAAAAAAGTATCTGATGATCTCAGAATATATGTAAATCGCCGCATGGAGTGGCTACACTGTAAAACTCAAGGATGAGAAATGGGACATGTAACAGCAGTTCAATAAAATCACGAGCAACTCTTAATGCAAAAAAACCCAGTTGCTGTCAAGGTGCAAGAGCAAACCCAAACTGGAACCATGGGAGAAAGAACAGTCACAGTTTGGGAAAGGCCATTGCCAATCGAAAAGGTTGAGGGACGACAAGAAGGTGACGAGGAGGCAGAAGCACCGTAAGGGAACTGATGGTCCATCACAGCGGAAAGAAAATTAGTGAAAAGTAAAGTTCTGGGATTATTTCTGTTTTCTCCACTAACGTTTAACTTGTAATGAAGACATTTGGAAAGTACTGAAATATCTTTAGCAACCACTATCGCTTTAACTTGGGGCATCACCCACAAACAGGCATTATTAATCACAGAATCATAGAACATGCCAAGTTGGAAGGGACCCATCAGGATCATCAAGTCCAACTCCTGCCCCTGTGTAGGGCATCCCAAGAATCACACCA
Source organism: Baryphthengus martii (assembly GCA_013396935.1). Lineage (NCBI taxonomy): Eukaryota > Metazoa > Chordata > Aves > Coraciiformes > Momotidae > Baryphthengus > Baryphthengus martii. The sequence continues at coordinate 64,400 of VWZK01012472.1, forward strand.
TGTGCCTGACAGCATCATCCAAACGCCTCTTGAACTCAGGCAGGCTTGGTGCTGTGACCACTTCCCAACCGCTCTCTGGGTGAAGAACTTTTTCCTGATATCCAACCTAAACCTCCCCTGGTTCAGCTTTCTGCCATTTCCCCGAGTCCTGTCATTGGTCACAGGAGCGAAGAGATCTGTACCTGGCCCATCTCTTCCCCTCGTGAGGAAGTAGTAGACGGCAATGAGGTCACCTCTCAGTCTCCTCGTCTCTAAGCTGAACAATCCAAGTTACTGAATCATGAGATTCAATTTCTTTTGTCACAAAAATAAAAGTTGAACTAGATATCCTATAATTTGCTTTCCAACATTTGTGGTTTAGGAGATTAAGATTTTGAAACGTTATTTTTTCAAAGTGACTTTGCTTTGAGCTTGGATTTTGGAGCAAATGCCAAGCTGCTTACAAAGGGATAATAATATGAAAAGTGCTCACTTGATTATCAATTACTTCTCAGTTAATGAATTAAAAAATGCTTCTAAAATACACTTTTCTAGTTTAACCATGTCAACATTTAGCATTCACACCGATGAACACAATGCAAATACAGATGTTTGTGACAGAGAAGTTAAATTGATAACTAGAGAGCAAATGAGCCAATTACCATGTAAAGTAATATTTGTAATAGAAGATTACAATAGAAGATTACGTGTTGTGCTACCAAACAGACAAGTAAACTTCAAAGAAGACTTGGCAGCTCAGCCCACTCTTCTATCCCTCTTAACGTTAGCATGCAAATAACTATTTAAATTGCAAGATGCTTGCACAAAATTTTACATGTGCTGTGGTACTTTCTTAGAGAGTCTCTATCTAAGAGTATCTACCTTGGATAAGGTATCTACCCTTTGGCAGATTTAAAAGACAAAATACTTTGACCACAACAGTGATCAAAAAAAGAAACAAAAAACCCCAAAAGAATCTATGTCAGCAGTTCATAAATCATAGAATGGTAGGGGTTGGAAGGGATCTCTGGAGATTGAGTCCAAAGGTGATTCAAAGAAAGATGTTGGCTTAGGATCCACGTTGTCTATATGTCGTTTTTGAAATGTTCAGGGATTTGAAATCTTTGAGTAGCTGTGTGGAGAGTATTAAAGCAGCAACATTTTTTCTCAACTGTACAGAACAACTGTTTCTTCAAATGCCTTTCCAACGGTCAGTAGTTCTTGCCTGTTCTCTCTCATTAAGAGCAAAGTTTTGTGGCCTTCAGGGGCATAGTTGGAAGTATCTATTTTTGGTTCAGCCATCTGTACTGCTTCAAATGAGTAAGAAATTAAATTGCGCTCAGTCCTCCTCTCCAACTCTCAATGAGCTTTCCTTTCAGTCTTATCATCACCGACATAAGAACAAAGGTTCCTTGTTTCACAATCCCATTTCAAACCTGAAATATCAGGCTGAGCTGTAACTACAGAAGAAAAGGAAAAATGCACCATTAACTCATCAGAACTTCCAATTTTCTTAGTTACGACCATAATGAACCTTCTCCTACAATAATCAAAACAAAAATGAGAAGAACTCCTTTTTATGAGTGTTAACCTTTCCCAAAAGCCAAATCTCCTTCACATTGCTCCCCAGGAGGAGGAAGAAAAAATGGTGGCAAAGTACTGATTCTTATAATCAGAGCAACAAAGAAAACCCTGCAGAGGCAGAGAAGTGACCTGAAGCAGGCAGGCTATTTAGACCACCATAATAATAGAAAAACACCAACAACCTAGCAGTCTGAAATATTTTTTTTTAAAAACTATCCAGAAGAGATGTGTTATATGTCTGCTACTCCTTAAAGGACAGGCAGCTGTAGCTGCACCATTATCTCACTTCTTAATATATTTAAAACACTGTCTGTTGTACATGAGGTGCATAAGAATAGTCTCATTTCAACGCCACAGAAATATAGCTTGCAAACTACGCTTTAAAAAACCCCCAAACTTAATTGCTTTTAAAAAAGCATTAATAAATGTGCTGTTGGTACAAGCACAGCATCAAACAAAACCAATACACACTGACTGTAAAAGGTAGATACCATCTCTCTTACGCCGTTCTCCTGGTTCCCCACATTCTCCATCACCTTCCTTGTTCTGTGCAGATGAATGACTCTCCTCGCTCCCATCAATTCATCAAACTCTTGCGGACAGGACTCTGCTGTTAACTCCGAGTCCCTCAAGAGCTACATGGTGATAGAAGCATCCTGTATGTGTAACACACAGGCTAACAGCACAGGTCCTCTCTAACCACAGCTAAAAACTCATTACTACCACTAACCAAAGGAGCTCTGACTCATCAAAACAGCCCTTGGTATGTCTGGAGTGGTGAAAAGCATCATCTCTCTAAGTCAGGAGAACTTCTGCCACCTGCGATTGCTGTCCTAGCAATGAGCAACTTGAAGCAAACGGCAGGAGCTCATTCAGCCTCGCAGTATCACAGACCGAGAACTCATCTCAGGATTAAACTTCCCGACGAAGTATGATGCGTATGTTTTGTCACCTGCTGCTTTCTAGAGCACGAACAAAGAACGTGCACTAACCCCACTGTCGAATCCTCCATCACTGGATGTGTTCAAGACCAGGTTTGATGGGGTTTTGAGCAACCTGTCTAGTGGGAGGTGTCCCTGCCCATAGCAGGGGAGTTGGAATTAGATGATCTTTAAGGTCCCTTCCAACCCAAATCAGTTTATGATTCTACGATTTGTCCATGACAGATATTTCTTTAGCAATCAATGTTTACCATTCAAATACAAAAGCATTTTCTAGTCCCAAAAGTTTCCATTTGGAACAAATAGCAGATATAAAAAATTAAGCAGGATAACTTTTTATAGTGTATCTCTGATTAATCACAGCTTAAGCATTCTTGGTTAACTATAACTACAGGTATATATTAATTTAATCACAGTTATAGTAATACACCAATATTTACATTTATAACTACATTTCTGATGGACGCTTTAGGTAGAATCCCTATCTTGTATTTCAGTTAACAATGAGGATTATCAATAGTGTTTAAACTGGACATTTTACTGTGCAACTTGTTTCATATTAGCCTGAAATAGTAAGCCCAAAGGAATTCTATTTTTTCCTCCAGGGAAACAAGATACTCTATCAGGATATCCCACAAATCCTATTAGAATCCTTATAAAGTTAATTCTCACAACTGCAAGTTTGTTTTTAAAGAGGCTATAACTCTGCCATGTGATGATCACCCTGTTAATCTGCTCAATCACACCTCAAGTCTGTACTAACATGTGCAGTGATATCACTGCAACACATAAAACCTTCTCCAAATCTACCTGCCAAGGGACAAACCCTTCTATTTTAATGAGATGTTTGACAGGATTTTAAGATCCTTGAACTTTTAGTGTGAATTTGTCAAACTGGAGGGCGCTGCAGAGGACAGTTCCAGCTCAAATTATGAAATTAAATAATGAAACAAGCAAAGAATGAAATTAAACAAATTCAGGATAAATTAGAAGATTAAACCATTAGGTGAGAGCATCAGCTGCCCAACGTCTCAGTTATGTCTTGTATTCACCTAAATCTAGGAGAATGTTTTCTGCCTCATAGAATCTACACATAATTACAAACTATTTAGCAGCCTATTGGCCTTCCAAATATATGTTTTTTTCAAAATTTTGATCCTGCTCCAAAATCCTTCACTTCCTGCAGTCCCACCAAAGTACAGATAAAATGCACAGATCAATGTTTGACAGCAGAACTTCTGATTATCTTTCAATTCCATGCTACAAATTAGCTGTTTTTCCTTTAAGCATATCTGGGGTAAAAAAGGAAATCACACTTTAAACAGAAATGGGGCATTATAATGTTCTTCCTGAAAAACAGCAAAATGATACAGAGAAGTGTTCTGGAACAAGAGATTTGAAAACTTTTTAGAGAAACATCCACAAATGACTATAATAAAAAAAAAAAAAAAAAAAAGAAAAGGAAAAGGTGTATAAAGACTCAAAAACGTTATGAAAATGTAAACAGCTACACGCACAGCGTTTTTCATTGTGCAAACACTGAAACATCTACTACATGGAGATATGATATCAGTGGTGGGAAAAGGACAGGGGATGATCATATTGTACTAGAATTAATCTGAAAACAAATATTTTACATTTGCAGTGAAAAGCGTTCATTTGGAAATTGCTAAGCACGAACTATCCTTCAGGTGCCAGCCTCTAAATAAACCTTTCAGAAGCAGAAACTAAAAAAAAAATTAAAAAAAATGCCATGATATTACAACTACCATGAAACTAGGCAAGGATGAATAGTACAGAAAAATAATAAAGTAAAATTACATTGATCAATTAGAAAGGTAGAATAAAAATGCCAGGATATAATTCAATACACGCACATTTCTTTTTCAGGATGAAATAATAAAGCTACATTCAGGGAACAGGAAGAAATAGCAATAAACTCCCCAGAAAAAGGTCTGAGAAACAAGGTAGTTTAGCAGAGATCAGAAATACGACCATGAACTCAATGTGACTCCCAATATCATACTGGTACGAAAAGAAGCGATCGTACAAGGAGGCATCACAGCAGCTCCAGAGACCCCTACTCCATCCAACACACACTAATGCCTCAGCTGACTCTGTTATTGGAGCATCATATTTCAAGGAAAGCATTAACTCTGATTTACAAGAGAGCAATGAAAATGATCAATGACTCAGAAAATTGGCTCCAAAAGAAAAATGGAAGTCCTGGATTCAGTTATTTGAGCACAGGCAAGATTAAGCAGTCATGGAATTGGAAACCTCAAATAGGTGAAAGAGTTTAATACATAAATAATCATTGCAACAGGAAAAAAAAAAATCCTGTGTGTGTTTATATATATATATATATGTATCATTCTTCACAAGACAATGAAAGGTCATCTCCACGTACTCACAAATGGAATTGTCTGGGAAGTTCTCCAGGTGCAGAAATACACAGTGAGTTCTCTGAGCATCCTATATACCGGCAGTATTTTTCTTTACGTTTTTCAGGTGTGGGGTGGGCTCCTCAGGAGTGACAGCCCAATTCATAACACTAATTGCATGCTCCATTAAACCTCTGGCCGTCGAGTAATTGTGAGCGAAACTACCTCATCTCCCCAGTCCCTGCTGAAGATACTGTTCTCACAGGAATCGTACCTGATTGCCAACGAACAAAGGTGGTTTGTCAGCAGGATGTGTCCAGGAACACAGAAACACAGCAAAGGCTGCATGCTCCCTGAGAAAATTTACCTTTTTTTAGCATGTCTTGGAGTCAATCAACCATATGATGTCTCTTGGAATGAAGAGAAACAAGCATTCATTTCTTATTTGCTTTCTGCGTAGCGCTCCTGGTTTTACAAAAAAGAACAGCTTTCAACATCCCACGTGGCTTTGATCATTCTTGTTATATTCTACGCCTTCTTTGGCATTACCACATCCAAGAGCTTTGCTACATTTAAGAGGAGAGGGACTAAGAACCACTCAAGGCATTTGATATATGGGATCACCACAGACTTAAATAGTGCCATAAAGATATTTCTGTTTAAGTGCCTATTCCTTTTTCAACTTCGTACTGAGAGAGACTGCCAGAAGTGTCTGGGAACAGAAGAACCCTCAACATCCTTCAAAAGGTTCTCACTAGTAAACTGTAGCTTGCCTGCTCCCTACCCCACCAAATATACACATATGGATTCAATACATATTATTTCATGTCCTAAACCTTGGCACACTACTATATTTTATTATAATTTTTGTCAATTTAACTGGTCCAGACATCAGAATAAATCATCCACAGCTCCCCAGATTTTCCCCAAAAGACTTACAAAAAGCCCACATGTCACATTGACCAAATACCTTAAGTCTGACTTTTTTTTCAGCCTGATTAGCCGATTTAAGTGATAGGTTACACACCACACTTGGTAACTCAGGATTTCACACTTAAACTTGTTGAGAAATTCTGAGTGAACACCATCTGGTTCTGATGATGACTTGCTGTTCACTTTATGGACTTGTTTTGAAATATATTTTAGTAGCTCAATAATTTCAGGTAGGTCCCTTGACAAGCTCCCTTGATTTTAAAATTAAATATAATTAAAAAAAAAGCAGCTTCCAATTTTGCAGAGAATATGATCTCAAGAATTCACTTTTCTGCTTCAGGCCATCCTCTCACCACTTCACATTCTCTTCATCTGTGACCCTCTGCTTTCTCTGGCAGGCTTCCTGTCTGACAGGGTTGGAAAAACCTATTAGAAGATTTTTATGTTCTTAGCAAATGATTGAAAGCTTTGTATAATTTTACTTGCACATAAACATGAGGAACACACACTTAAACCATTTGCAGATTACTGATGTACAACACAAGTGAACGGATACTTAGGTGCACACACAAAACTTGTACATGTCAGATGTCAGCAAGACCAGCCTGTGGAATGACACTGGACAATCACAGCTTTGTGCTGGACAAGAGGTACATAAAGTGCAGAGGCTAAGTGTGGTGATACACAGCCAGGAATAGAAGGCAAACAAGAACTGAGTGCCATGAGCCTTGGTGCAGGCCACGGAGCAAAAATGGACAGGAGAAGTGCACCAGAAGCTACAGGAAAGGCATATCATGGTACCAGCATGGCCTGATGCGATGGACAGCATCTTGTGAAGATGATCCCTGGGCAGACATCCCACCCCACGCAGCTCATGCCAAAGCGGAGTTGTTTGGCTACTGCCTGAGAGCTTGACACATGGACTGGTAAGGGACATGTGGCGTGTCCCCCATCTCACCATCGCAGGTTCACTGGAGCGATAACTGGGGCAGGTCTCAGATACTGGTGTCAGTAGGTGTCAACAGGCAGCTCGCCCTGACACGGCTTATCCCTTCCTTGGTCCACGTCACACGGCCATCTTAGCAATGTCATGTTGTCTGATGTTCCTTCTTACAGCACAAAACTTGTTTCCAACTTTGTGTGCCTGCTTCAGTCCAACACCGACTAGTTAATTTATTTTTTTATTCCTTATTCCTATTTGAGCTTTGCTAATTTCTGCTTCCATTTATGTGAGGATATGGAGTTTTGGCTCATGACCTCTCCCCTCCAGTGCCTGCAGCAAAACCCCTCTATGAACATTTTTAATTTGAGATACCAGAGATTTATTTCCTTTATGTTAAGACTGAGCCCACCCTTTGCGTGCAGAAACCTCCTGTGAAAACTTCTGTTATCGGGGTGAATTTGGCAATTAAGGAAGAACTCACGACAAAGAACAGACGACAAAATCGATTTCTAAATTAAAATGAGATAATCAGATCATATGTAAAAGCTTATCAATCATAATAAAATACACCAGAGCTCACTCACAATGCTTATCAGTGGATATTATTGATTATTACTCAAAGGAAGCCTTCTAAGCAACTTCTAGGATGATTTTTATAAGTAAAAAACTTGATTTAAGCATCAGTAATGTAAAAATATTACATGAATTATTTCTATGTTTTACTAAGCCCCCCTTCCCCAGCCCTTCTAGAAGAAATCAAGCCTGTCTGACCCTGAATCTACTTCAAGTACCATGGAAACATCTAAATAACAGGAATGCTCATCAAAATGTAAACTTCTTACAGCAGTGCTGAAGGCAAAGAAAATTTTATTGAATTCCAGAGTCCTAATTTTCTACACCATACACAGTGAAGAAGCAGCAGTGACAACTGTCTGTAAGACAGAGCCCTACAGCCTTTGGGCCCTTGTTTCCAATTTTCAGTGCAAAGCTACTTCCAGTCACTCTGACATCACCTTTCACAATCAAAGCTGCAAGAGAAGCTTGGGGAGATGATTCTGTTTAGATCGCCATCTAAAATGTCACTCTCTAGAATAAAAAACTACCACGGACCCTCCATCTTTACTGAGACTGGGTACTAAAAGGATCTGCAGCGATGCTTCAATTGCAGTGGAAAAGAAAAAACATTACTTCTGGCATTTACATATATTTATTCTGGATATGGGGATTTTTATTCCTGAAAGGTGGGTTTAAAGTAATCATCAGCACAGCAGGCACATCTAATGACACACAAGTTCAAATCCATCCACCAAAAAGTTGTAGTCCTCGGTAAAATGCATTATTCTCGTATCAGTTGTTCATCGTTACTCATTCATTATTTTATAAAGACTTTACAAAGATGACTACCACACTGAATGCATTTGTAACACCACGGTGTTATCATAAAGCTAGTAAAGAGTTACACTGGCTAAGGATGAGTCTTTCCAGCAGACTGTAAAACAATGGTTTGGTTATTTTCTGAATTATTATAGGTAAAGCTGAGGCCTCTATCTACAGTGAATGACACTTGAGTAGCTTGGTAAAAAAAGTTTGTAACTTGCCAAAATGGGCGTATTTTCATCCTTGAATTGTATTTTCGAAAAATTCAAACTGTAAGTTTAAAACATTCAGTTCTTTTTAGTCAGTGAAGCAACAATTGGACTTTGTTTTCAAATTTTTCATTTAGTCAAAAATGTGCAAGAAAAGGGACATGCCTGGTGACAGATGACAGCACCACAATTCCTCAAAGATCTCATGGAGGTTCAGGGGCTAATGGAAGATGCCACAAAGAGGGAATGAACCGCCCTCTATGTAACAGGGCTCTAGAAAATCAGAGGCTTTCCCTGTCTCTGCCTCACTGGGAGGCTGGGGAGGATGTTTAGATGCAAATCCAGTTTTTGATGGGTGACTGCAACCTGTCAGCCCTGTGAGCTGGGTCAGTGGCCAGACAAAGTCACCCTTCCCCACACCTAATGCCAATCACAGCTCTAAAGGGACATATTAAGAGATGAAGATTCGGAAAAATCCATGTTCAAGTGTCTCATATTGGGCACTAACAGTTGGATACATTTCACATTAATTTTTCTGTATCTCAGTCAGTTTTTAAAATGGATTCAATACCACTTCATTTCAGGAGAGTACAGAGTTCATTAGTGTTTATGAATGATTCAGAACCCATGGTGCTGAATACCAAAACAGAAATAAATATGGATTTGAACTGAGCATAATAAATAAATCATTGTGCTATACCCTCAATAAGAAAAAAATATCAAATATTGAGTATTTTTTTAATAAAGAGAACATGAAGTTTGTGTACTGCACAAGGCACCAAGATCCTGTGGAGAAACAGCAGGAGAACAAGGATTTTAAAGATTTTTTGTAACTTCATCCCATAAAAGGGGGAAGGAGAAAGTGACAAATTAAGGACAGCTCGCCTTGACATTTATTATTTTTAAATATTTGCCTCTGTACCCTTGACAAGAGGGCAACGCATTTGTGTGCTGGAGACTGAGAAGCTGGCAAAGCAAAAGGACACGGCTTTTAAAATATCTCAAATATTAAAATGTTTGTTCACTGAATACAGATTGCCTCAGATCTCTTGGGAAGTGAAAATAGGTCTGCAAACCATAAAGGTAATTGATCAGATCCATACCTCCACTAAGCCCCTCATATCATCATCACCATAGGGTGATGTGAACTTCCAAGAGCATGTTACTACAGAAGCCAGTCATACACCTACAGCAATCACCCACTAGGAAAAATACAGTTTTTTTCTGATCAAGTGAAAATAAAAAGATGGAGAGTTTATGCCTTTCTGGTTTTGGAGCATGTAACAACACACATTTTTGTAGGTTTGCTTTAGACATCAATTAACAGTCACCCAATCGCTTTCGTTTCCAGATCAACAAATGCAGGTCTATCTTCACATCAAAGTCCCTTCTCGTTTACAAATCCCCAAAATAACCTTAATTACAATCCACTTCAATAATAGCTTCCGCATAAGAAACAAGCAAACGAGCTCAGATTCTGCAGTCTGAAGAGAAGCAACTGAAAAGGATACGATAAGGGCCTGTAAAATAATGTCTGGTGAAGAGAGAGCATAAGGACAAATTGCAAGCTAGGAAAAGAAAAGAAAAAAAAGTCAAAGGAAGTCAACAGAGATTGAGTTCAAAAGAAAGAAAAAGAAAGGTGCTGCTCCTTCCAGTGTTATGGGATGCTGTGAATACCAGATGTTTACGTGGAGAGGGGAGTTGGGCAGGAGCAGGAGAGAGACTAACAGAAAAGAAATCTATTGAGGATTGCTAAATAATTTAGAAGGGACATGTAGCTCAGGAAATGTCCAATCTACAAATGGCTGGACAACAAGACAACTCAAGGGAAGCAACAACTATTCTTGCCCTTCGCTTAAATTCTCTCAGTCATCTGCTTTTGGACACCATTAGGAACAAGTTAACGAATATAGGAGCCTTTCGCTTGGTCTGGCACAGCTACTGTTGCATTGCTGCATCCACTTTGCTCACAAAAATAAAACTAAACTGGCCCACACCTTTGTTTGCAGTTTTATTGTTAAAATACGGTATCTTTAAATGCATGGCTATCTTCCAGCTCTGGCAGCAGGCATTTGTTCAGTATCTGGAGCCCCATGACCAATTTCTGTCCATTCTCTGGGCTGCTCACCACTTGCTCTCCCTTCTCCTGGTCCCATCTCAGCCACGCTCCACCAAAGCAAGCAGGAGGACACCTCAGATATCAGAGCACCTTGCAACAGGAGGTGTAACACATGTACCTGATACAGGTGAAATGTCAGCTGGATAAGGGGAAGACTGCGGTGCCTCAAGCAGTGGGGTTTTTGCCAAGGGAGGAGATCAGGGGAGCTCTTCAAGTGACTCAGTTGTAAACGCACTCTTAAAGCACTGTCTGTGACTAACAGGAATTGACCCTTTCAAATTTTGGAAAATCTGCGTTATATTTGAGTCCGTTATGGTAAATCTTAAAATAAAATTTCACTCTGCTAAAAGATAGGAGTTGAGTTAGAAGCAGGATGGACTTAAAATATCTTTCAATTTCTCTACAACTCAGTGGAAACACCACGTCACTACAACACTGTGCTGTATCAAAGTACTGTGTTCTGATTTCCCTTTAAGAAAAAAATAATAAAAAATTGGACTCTAGCAACTTAAGTATGTAAAGATGCAAAATAAATGTAAGGCAATTTTTGTAAGCCTTTGTAAATCTACGATTAGTTGCACAAAACACTCTAATTAATCTTTCAGCTTTCTAGAATTACTGAAATTGGAATCTGGGGATGTGTTTCTCATCACACTACAAGAGTCACTCTCGGATTGGTAGCTTTAGTGACTATGGAGGAGTCTCGCTGTGTGTTATGGTGCTTTCCTCTCTGGCACAGGAGCTTGCTGAGAGATGGCCACCACTTGCCTGAAGTTCTCTACTAAGCCTGCAGTCTAAAATACCCAAGTTCCTGGCTCTACTTTAGCAGTGTAAGAAAAAAACAAAACAAACCAAAACACAACATGAAAGCAGAAAACGAACTTTCAAAGCAGTTAGAAATTTGCCAGACTCCTTTGCCTTTACACTTTACCTTGAAACACCATCCAGTGCAAGTGGTGTATTTAAGAGGCTTCACAAAAGCTTTATTCCTTGTATTCTATCACACCTACTGACAATACAGCTAAATTTTCCATAAGTTAATAGGTTAATTGTTTAAATCCACAGCTCTCTTATTAAGTTGATCCTGAAAACTATTCCAGTTATAATCAAAAGAAGTAGCAGGGAGATTAGCAACTCTGAAACCCACTCCTATAATGGTTAATCACACTAATGATAATTTAAGGAAATTAGTAGAGCAATAACCATACAGCGTTCAGATTAAGTGTATGACTGGAAGAAAATCTACAGTCGGTGACAGGATACACACACTACAGTTCACAAAGCCTCAGAAACCTGATATTACACAACAAACCCTCCTTTTCCAGCTCCACAAGGCCTCCAGTGGTTAATTTTCCCTCCTCTCTCCATATAAATTCTTGGACAGCTGTCCAAAAAAAAATTTCAACTAATTACTTAAAGCACAATGATTTTGGCCTTACATTATTTCTGCATCAAACAGAACGTAACAGGATTGTGCTCACGTACTCGAGTTTTTATTACCTTCCCACTACAACCACCGTCCTACGACAGGGTTTATTCTATGTGGCTTTTCACGATGTGCTAGAGAAAGCAAACAGGCAAAAGAGAAATGTGATAAATCAGAGCTATGTTATTGTTGATGTTGTCAGTGAACAAAGTTTTTAATTATATATGTACTGGAAAAGCTGAAGATAAGTTATTTGCCCAAAGAGGAGAGGAACGGTAAAGTTATATTGTAAAAATTCTCATACATAACCTACAGTCAAACGTTTGAATTTACTAAAATATCTGCTTAACAGCATCATCTCAGCTCTCAGAAGCTGGGAACTGCTACAGTCATCTCAAAAGAGACTTCCATTATGGAAGACTGACATATTTTAAATTGCACTTACAGCCTCTCAGCTTCATCACTACATGGAAAGCCCGCACTCAGCTGCTCAAAAGACAGCAGGCAGACTTGCAGACACGAAGCACATCATCCATTTCATAAAAAGATATTCCATTAGAATAAACACAGAAAATTAAAGTTGAAGCTTCAAAATACTATCGAGTTTGATACGTTATAGAGTGTGAAGCATGATTCTTCTCGAAGGCTGCTAAAACTTCCCTATCTCCTTTGAGAACAAATCCACTCTGCAATATGCCTATGTAAAAAATACATCGCCCTGCTATGGTGAACTGCTCCTTGGATTTATGGGTCTTTACTGAGAAAAAGTATTTTGGTGAAATATTTTGCAACTACCATCACAGCAAGCAGTATATTTATACTTATAAAGGAAAATCCTACGTTCTGTGTATTAACTTCCCAATGATGGTAAGGTCACAGTAGGTCTTTCAGTGCCCTCTGCCTACCTTGGGCCTTTCAAGTATCATAACTTAAGATGAACACAAAAAACCCACATATACTTAAGTTGTATTTACAGAACAAACTACTGAAACTATAACCGTGTGATTCGAGTCAGAGGCACATAACTTGTGGAATGCCAAGGAGCACAAGGGTGCTTTGGGTTACCACACAGCAGAGCAATTTCTGGCCTCATTTTTAAGATGTTTTTTTACACACTATTCTGAGACTATACCTAACCTCCCAAGAATGCAAAAAAGAAAGACCATAGAAGAAATCTTTGACTCAGCTCTTGAAAATAAACAAGACCAGCAGAGTTGTCAGAAATGAGGATTGTTTAGAAAAATTCAATATAAAAATATTTTTCCGCCATTTACTTTTAACCAGTATGCTGTCAGCCCAGTTTCCTTCTATCTCATATCTTGGATCCTGTTCACACTTTCTTAGAGGCCTCATTTCAGCACCTTTCTGAAGAGAGAACCTCAGAAGTGTCAGTGAAGAGCATAACAACTTTATTATGTAGCTCACTCCTGCCTCAAAGGTCTTCAATTCTCCTACAAAACAGTATGTTTAAATTAAATTGACACTGTGACTAAAACAACTCTGTTTACTCAAGGAATCAAAACCCTGTGGTGTTCTTTTAAATTATTCTTATAATCAAGACAAAGTAATTAACTGTAAGTTTGGTAGGGAATAAGTAACCATAGATAACTGCCTGCCTCCTTACAACAAATTACTGAGTTGTTTCATCTTCACAACTTTGGAATAAACTTCCCTGCCAAGGACTATAGTTTGTGTAATGAGACATCTCGTAACTGCACTAATCTAACTCCCATTAGAGAAATAAATTATCCATTGGTATGTGAGTCAGCTTAACTACCCTAAAAATTTAACTTGAAAGAAAGTATATGTACATTTTACAGCACAGTCTCTCTCCAGAGACTTATTTAAACAATACATGGTGTTCTTAAGCATCTGCATTTTAACATTACCCTCCAATTTCCTCACAGAATTTCGTGGCACAAAACGAAGGCAAAAGTCTCTGTTGAAATGGAAAAAAAAACCTTAAAATCCATAAATCCAAAATCAAACTCAAAGCTTTATTCAATCTATTAAACACGGAAGAATGACCCTGAGATACAGAGCAAACTACTTGCCTCTTAGGGCACCATTTCCATAAAAAGAGTTCTCACTTAGAGGAAGAAGGCATTTTAGCGAGCTCCATAGTTCACACATTGAAATTACTTGGAATTCTTTGGCACGTGCAATTTAAAAAAACCTACTCAATCACTCAGGTTTTATTTTTTAATTGAATTGCTTTTTGATAGAGAATAAAACCAATAATCAAAAGTCTATAGTCCATCTCTAGATTATGATTATATCTGCTACATCCTTCAATCCTTAACAAGTATTTAAGAGCACTTGGTTCAATGACCCAGTTGAGTGACCCACCTTACTTACCTTTCCTACCTCACCATAGGAAAAACACGTGTCATTTGTAGTATTGGGACAGTTGTGCAGAGGATAAACTTTTCCCCCAGTATTAATTATTCCTCCTGACCAACTCACAAGGAACTAATTAATGTCACACTTCATATAGTGTAACCCTGTATATTCCTGTACATACATGATATAATAAAATGGATGAGATTAGACTGTTAGAAACAAAAAGCTCTAAAAGAAAACACAGTATCGAGAAATCAGGTGTAGAAAACAGAGATGGCTCAACAGGATTATTTCACACCACACGTGAGTCTCTTTTTTAACTTGCAGAGTCACAGACTTCATCACGTCACTGACTTCAGACTAAAATATATCTAAATATGAAACCTGCTCTGGCTGGGGAGGCTGGACTAGATGATCTTCAGAGGTCCCTTCCAACCTCTACCATTCTGTGAATCTATGAAACTCAGCCAAAAATGTGCATTTTCTGTAACTGACTGTCTAGGCCAAAGCTATTGATGGCAACCTCAGCTTATTTTTTTTAAAAGCCTTTCTGTGGGGAAAAGTATTTCTTTCCATAAAGCAGCAGCTGGTTCAAACCTTTGTTAATATGATCCTAATTTATTAGAAATCCTATCCGAAAGAGAAAACAGCTTTTATAATTCCCTTAGTTCAATATCTATTTCTACATTATAGATATTTAAGACATTGCTGCTTAATTTAGCAACATTTTAATTGTCCCCAGGGATTACTCAAGAACATTTACAAGGAAAAACATTTGTGTCGATAGTATGGGTTACTGATAATTTGGTTTTGTCTTCATTAATGGTATTTTTTAGATACATATATATACACACATATATATAAAAATAAATCACAAAGTTTTTTTAAAATTCAGAGTCCACATCATCTTCCTTGTGTTTGCAGTTCTGGAGGCATTACCTCCCATCCCTCACGCAAACCAGTGAGGGGCACTTAGTCAAAAGGATCTCAATCTTTGTGCTCCCTGACGCTTCACCATTTGGGGTTGTTTTGCAATTGTTTTGGGTTTTTTTGGTGTTAAAAACTATACAACATCTACGTAACACTTTTTTTTCTAAATATAATCAAGTTGTCTAGGGAATTACAGATGTTTCATGTAGAAGAACCTCATGGTTGTCAGGTACTCAGAAAATATGCTGTTTTAAGAGGAAAAGTCCACATTTTAATGCTATAGTTAACTACAGGCCACTGTGGCTCCACATGTACTGCCCTGTTACCACTGTCGGGCTGTTGTCCCCAGGACAGTATCCAAAGCCAGAGAACTGCCACATCCCTGGTTCTTCCTTCTGGTTAGCAGGAAGCCACCGCTGCTGGAAAGAGCACATGCTGTGAACTGATGGATGCAAAAGGGACAGGACGTTCCCAGTCACAGCACAATCAAAGAGTGGGACTGATTTCAGGTTGACAAACGTAGCCTGTCACATCCTGTGCCAGAGAGAAGCTACACCCATTTCCAGTTCCTCACCCTGGTCTGTCGGTGGGTGAATATCACGCGCTGATAGTTCAACATAACACCCTCATACCTCTGCAGCACAGTTTAAACCAAAAACCAGCTGTTACTGTAATGAATGCCTAGTCTGCAAAGTCTCCACACAGCATCACTGACCTCTGGACGGTTCATTCCAGAGGGGATCACTTCTACAAGGCCCTCACATAACCCCTGTCTTCAGTATCAGGTTTCAATAATCCTCCTGTACTTGCCCTGACCACAAGAGTTAGTCTCTGCTCCCACACGCAGCACAAGGCACCAAAGGCAGTTGTCTCTGCTCAACCTTGACCCCAGGTAAGGTCAGAAAACCACACCAGCCCAAAGCTTCAGGGAGTGTTTGCCTCCTTTGAACACTGGAAAACGAGAGGACAGAGATAACTGCTTGTGAATGCTGCTCAACGTTACAACATTCCCTTTTCATTTTTTCTGGCACACCACTGCTGAATTTTAAACGTTTGCACTGCTACAAGGGAATCCTTCCTCAAAATGACAGCACAGCTCATCCATAGTATTTGGAAATACAATTAAAGAAAACAAGGTTTTTTGCCCCTATTAAGAATCCTGCCAAGCTCTCTTCAATGAGCTTTATTGGTCTATGCTTTTGAAATATGGCAAGAATTGGACAAATGTTCCACCTGCTCTTAGAAAAACATCAAGACATCACCAAAATATTTACAACATTTTGCCAACTACAGAGCATTATTTCAAAACTGAGCAGCTACAAGCAGAGGTTTTGTTGAGCCCAAGTCCTGCAGAATAGTAGTGGGCAACAGAAACCAGATCATAGGTATCTTTATACACAACAAAAGCACTGTACAAAGATGCAAAGAATGACCTACTTTTGTGGAAGTTTACATTCAGTATTAAAAACTATGTGTATCAGCTAGATGGGCATTTTTGGTGTCCAGGTAAAGCCCGAGCAAGTGATGTCATCATAAAACAATGCCCCCATCTCCTTCCTCCCCATTTCATCTGTTTCTGAATAGTTGTTTATAGCTTTTTCACCAGTAAACTTATCCTTGAACACGAATGTGTCAGAGGCAAAAATTACTCTAAAAGTTACTATATTCATATTTAGTTGAATTCCCAAGTGAACTATACATCTCCATTTTTACTATTAACATCTTCCCCCTAAACATGGTTCCGAGATAACCAGTAAAAAAAATACTTTGTCCCAAGCATGAGCTCTTGACAGCATCAGGTTTAGTGCAGTATCTTGTGAATCTCTAATTGAAGTGCTGCCTATTATCAAGACACAGCACTGAGCTTAATTAGAAACAGAAATCAATAAAGATAACCCAGAATGTATGAGAAAGGTTTTAGCAGTTTTCAGTGCTGGTTCAGATTTCTTCCCCAGAATTGTTTCCAATAATAATGAAAGCTTAATGCATCAATAACAGTTACTCAGATATATTATTCTGTTGCTACAGGATTTAATGATTAACCTCCAATATCTTGAGAAGGACGGCATTATCTTTTATCAAAGCATCTGCCACAGCTGAAGATCTGGTCAGATGTACATCTGGAAGACGAGTCTTAAGATTCTTGACCTTAAGGGTCTTCTTTCAAAACTGTTTTGATTTTAAAGAAAGTCTTAATACATTTAACTCAGGCTAATTAGTAAATAAAACTGTTCTTTGTGCCGGACAACAAAACTAAATGGACAGGAGTGAACCGTTACTGGCAACTGCAACAGGGAAGAAGGCAAATGCGACTGATACAGGTTATAATGATGCAGCAAAGGAGTCTGTTTTCCATATAGGAAGTTCAGAAAAAAAAAAAAGAAATAAAAAAATGTGAAATGCTATGTTTAAAACAAAGCTATGAGGAAAGGGCCACACATTTTGATTTACTTCATGGTTCATGGTACATTTTCACCTTATTTTGATGACAGGAGGGGAACTAGTTGATCAAAGTCCTCTTTCTCAATAATAGTGTAAAAAATATTTTTTTCAAGCTATTTTTTAAAGTCTCATCAACAGCTTTACACCATATCGTTCCTAAATACAAACAACAGTAATTGAACTCATAAACAGAAAACAACTCATACTCCAATGGCAAATAGAACAACTATATGAGGAGTACCACCATGGAATGACCACAGAGGTTAAGGACGGCTTCCCACAAAGAATCTACAGACATCTTCTTAGTTTTCACAAATCTATAGTTTCTTTCCTCTTTTGGGTGCTCCAAACTTTGCTTCAAGTGTTTGAGCCCGTAGATTTCACCACCTCAGATGGCTTTGCTGCACTGGCAGAGAAATGTTTCAGACTCCCAATCAACTACAGCTCTGTTGCGGTGTAATAATATCATCTATTCAAATCTCATTTGTGTCACTGACTATTAATTTAAAACCTATCGGCTAGACAAAATATATACTTTATCTCGCTTTCTTTTATTATCTAAATTACTATCCAGCCCTTGTACAGAAAGCACAAAACACGTTTTCTTACGCTGCAGGACCAACATTGCAGTATATGTATTTTCTGCCAGGAGAACGATTTGCCATTAGAAGGTGGCTTTACAGCTATACTGAAAATATTTCCAGCATTTCCTTTCAAAGCACAAAACTGACAATTCTATCAAAACAGTACTGCTTTGGGTTTTTTCCATACAATTTGCTCTGGCAGCATAAATGAGGTAGCAATCAGACTACTGCCACGTGCAACCTCTAATTTATCCCTACAGACCCCCCAAAATAAAGCTTTCCTTTTGTATCTTTAATTTTAATACATTAACACAGCAAGGCATTTGATGCGTAGTATTTCAGATATGCTATCAGACATTGAAGGCTGTCCCAGATGACTCAAGAGTCAACTTTATGCAATTCCAAAATAATCATTGAAAGGTAACAACACAGATGGCAAAAAAAAAGAGCAATTCTGACTCTTCTCACACAGATGCAGTGATTCATTTATTTTAAAGACTTCAGACCTGTCACAGAAAATTATAATGAAAGAGGAAATTTTTTTTGTTTATTATTTTCTGGTTCAATATTAACTGCAGTAAATATTTCATCAGAAAAGCTAAACTCATTATCTCCAATCTACAGTACCAAGACAGGTGACAGGAAGCTCAACAGTGATCTAATCCACGTCACAGTATTTGCAGAACTTCCAGGGGGCTGGGCACAGTAATAAATTTTAAATACGTCCCAGATGCGGACTGAACTTATAACCTTCTTGGTATTTAACTGCCACTACAGCTCTTCCAGGCCACGAGTTTTAGATTGAATAGAAGCCAACTGACTGCATTTTAAATCCATTTATTATCTGTTTCCTCAGCTTTTCTGTTATCACTTCCCACTCTTATCAAACGGAAATACTACAGATTTTTTCATTGATGGTGAGAGTAACACAAATTTTTCGAGTGCTCTCAATTCATTACACGTGTTCTAACTAAAGCTGGTACCCAGCACCAGTCCTCCAGCTGACAGTAAAGGGAAGCAACACTGTTAACACAGCTCACAGAAATTTGACTTTGTGTCAAAACTTTCAGAAACCAGATCATTGCTTCCCTTCAAGGGAAGGAATCTAGCCTGGCAAAGGTACCTTCAAGGTGCTGGGCCTCAGACTGTGATAACAAATGCTTTCTGCACCCAAAATTAACTCAAAGAAAAGCGAGTAGGTACAAAGCTGTACCTACGTTTTATCCACTATTTGTCCCTAAAGACCATCTCAAATGTGGCTAGGATTCAGAAACAGAAAGTTTTAGAGGCTGAGATTCTCAGCTGCAGATACTCCCCCAGGACACTTCATGTTCTCTTCCATATTCAAGCCACTTCCCAAATGTGCAAGTCAAAAATTTAGCATGTGACATGTGGATGCGTGGAATCTCCTATTTGCACACACCTAACTAGAAGCTTTTCTGTTACTCTTTGATGCAGAGTAGTCTTGAGAGTTTGCTTCAAGTTACCTCCTCTCTTGGTGGCAATATGCATCTTCCCCTTTCCAAGGAAAAGGCCTGAAAATGGGGCTTCCAATAGATCCATCATTGAGCTGTTCAGGCAGTTGCTCCCTAGATGGTCAAATCAGTCTAAGATAGCTCAAACCAGCCAAAAAAAGTCTGGCTGAAGGGAACTAAAGTGCCTTAAAGCTCACAAAAAGCAGCTGAGTCAGTAGGTGAGGGAGGGGCTGTGGTGAGGAGAGATGTGGAAACAGCACCCACCTTACCTTTCCAGTGGGCACAGCCATGCCATGAGGAGGGAAGGACGGCTTATGTCACTCAGCAGGATGCACAGAATTAATTCCAAGAGGTTGACAGAAGCTATACCAAAAACCATCGTCTTCCAAGACATACTTTAAATTTTCACTTGTGCATTTCTCAAAAAATTCCTTTGTAACATGTCAAAGGATAACCAAGTTTAACAAAGGGTTGAAGTACAAAGATATTTCACACATAAAGGTGCAAAGACATTTCTATTCATTTATGAATTGCTTTTTGTCCTCCTCAAAAATGTAGGCTTCATAAAACACGTACTTTTTCCTCTCCAAACCCACCTAAAATTTAAATGATTTCTCAGCTATGAACACTTTCAATACCACTATTTACTTTCCCTCTTAGTGAAAAGCTGTTTTCCTCTGCATTCTTCAGACCTGTACTGCATACTTTTAGCATATCCTTACAGCAGTCTGCACCAAAATATTCTCTTCATTTTCCACTGTCCTCTGAATCAAATTAAATTTGCAGAGCTCTAGCTCCCAGATACACTTCATAGACAAAGAGATTGAGGACATAAATTTGCCTAATATTCTTCTGAATCCTTAGGTACCTTCCTAGACAAATACTGCTTTCTACTTAAAGCCATTTTTCCAGCTTGCTGCCACCAGTACCACATCAAAGAGAAAGCAAGTCAACATCTAGGCTTTTATAGCCTTAAGGGATATAGGAAAGCTGGTCTTGCGATGAAGTAACACTTAATCAGCATTCTTTTTATTCTGCGCACAATTTAAGCTTACAACTGTTTCTAACTACTTGCAGATTTCAGTCAATCTGCAGCAGGTACTGAGGGGAGATCTCAGCTCAGAGGCACCAAGGGGAACCCCATTCAACTGTCCTAACACCACTGTACCCACACTTCAGTAGAGGTTCACTAATGTCTCACTGAGTTGTCATTGTGAAGTGTTAACAGAAGGAAACAGGGACTGACTCCACCTTAGCACAACCTCTGGTACACTCCTGAAAACTCCACACAAAAACCCGAGGCGCTTCAAGAGAGAGATGCAGAAAAATAGATGAGACAAGGGAATTCAATACCCTAAAAATGAATTTCTTGTATGAACTTCTGCCAGACTAATTTCTAAGAATGACAGAAGCATCTTAAATTAAGCAAAAATATGCAGTTATTAGGTGTGAAGAGATGGCAATTTTTCTAGTCTAGAAAAAAAATGATACAGCTATCAGATTTCAGTTACTCAAAACTATTCAACCCTTCACCAAATTACAGTAATGCAGAAATACAATTACTCTGCACAGTGACCTCTCAAAGTAAAGCAAAGATTGGAACTAAGAAGTAATAACCAGAAATGCAACTTTCCAAAATGCATTCTCTATAAATTTTAATATATTTTCATATCCAAGTAGCAAAAGAAATCCTAGGGATTTTTTGTGCCAGGCATATAAGAAAAAAAGCAGCATAAAACAACTGGCAGAACATATTCTACACCTTTACAGTCAAATAAAGAAATCCTATTAGTTTGGATAAGGAGCAAAGAGTGATCTCAAGATCAATTTCATCCCCCAAAGGACCTGGCAGTATATTCTACATCAAGACTCTAATATCTGTCATATTTATGACATAGCTTAATTGAATGATACCATTAATATTATTAATTTCTGCCACTGTCCAAAAAATGCAAAGCCGCGTGCCAATTCTGTAACATATGTCGGCTGGAACTCAATTAAACATGGCACACAGTGAATTTAGCAAGACACGTTCAAAAAGCTGGTCACAAGATCAGTGGGGAATAAAACGCAAGGGGAAGCTGAAGTTACACAGAACAGTGTAACGTGAGCAAGATCATGTGCTTCCAGCAGAATATTTCCTCAAGATCTTTGCAAAGCTAGTTAATGCTCAATTTTACATGGACACGGTAAAATATAGGTATGACAGAATGCAGAAATGCTGTAGATGCCAATATAAACCTGTCTTCATACTCCACTTTCCTGAAGAGGCAGACTTCATCTGTTCAATACCGAGCAGCTCCATAATCAACTTTCTTTGAGAACTTGTTGACCTTTCTTAACATTTTTCTTTTTAACCCAACAAACCTTCTACAGCTCTTCTGTCCCAGAAAGAGAGCTGCATTTTACAGATAAACTGTATCACCTTAAGTATATATGACTCCAGCACTAAAATTTGTCAAGACTTTGATACATGATGGGAATAGAGGAGTAAGAATTCTGCTAATGTGCCTTCATGTAACATTTCATGGTATAAGAAAAGTTATCACATGATATAAAACAATACTGCTTTTATAGATAAGCCTGCTTTTATAGATGCTTTTATAGATGAACCACTCATACATCAGTAAATCGTAGCTGAAAAATTTTAAACCAATATTAAGATCCAATGGATAAAAAAAACAACCCACAACACAACAGATTTCCTCACGAAATAAGGTGAAAGAGATGAATTTATATCAGTTTTTTGTTGTTTGGTTTTTTTTTTTCCTGCTCCTTAACAAGTCTCTTATTTGCACAGGTTACACAAGTAGAATGTTTTTAAATCAATGTTATCAACATTTCTAGTAGAAATAGCTTTCAACAGCAAGCAAGACATTTACAAACACAATAAATCAGAGTATTACTAAGTAAGTACTCGATTTTTATCTTCAGTGAAGCTCCTTAAAAACAATAGGATATTTAAGGATTATGAAAAACACTTTATACATGTCATTTTCAAAGAAAACCCGAGTAGTAGTATAGGTTGACTTTCAGGTGTCATTAGCCACACAGTGTCCTTTGTTATCCTTTAGAGGATGACATGGCATTGACCTCATTTAACAGGATAGGAATATACGGCCATGCTCAAGATGTACTATAAATGCAAGTTTCTCATTGGAATATTTATAAAATTATAAGGAGCATGAATCACAAGTTTTTTAAGGTGTTTTGGGAGCTCTGTGTGGTTTTTGTTGTTGTTTGGTTTGGCTTCTTTAAATATAGCACAAAAACCAAGATATAACTCTTGTGAGCAGTCACCTGGAGATGAAAGACAAATACTCGACCTACCTTGAACTGCAAGCTCTGCCTGAACTTCAATCGTCTCATTCTCATTATCAGCTATGCAGGTATACGTCCCAACGTCCTCTTCTGTAACATCGCTGATGGCAAGACTACCGCCCGCAAGCAGAAGAAATCTTTCAGAGCTGTGCAAAATAGGACATAAGGGTGATGTGATGGACAAACTGACTTAAATAAAGTGCTACCAGAGAAGCACACGCAAGCTCTCTGCCTGAATGTCTACATCAAATGAAGAAGTGTTGAAATGTAATATTCTTGGGTGCCGGTTACAAGGAGTCACATTAGAGAGGAATTTAACTAGGTGGTCAAATTCCATGTTGGTTTCACATTTAAAATGAAGTTCAACTCTATTGATTCCGCAAGAATAGCTCATTTTTTTGCACTTTCAGCTTCTGTTCTTCATTAAATGTGATCCAAGGTATTAGACAATACAAATTGTCCCCCTTTTTATAACATAAATTTACACAAGCATTTTCAAAGATTCTTCAATCGCTCCAAGCATCCACAATAAAATGCCAGTAACATTACCCACTAATATTGCTTTATAGTGCTACTATACTATAATTATTGATAAAATGTTGGATTCAATACATATAAACCAAAATCATTATGGGAATTAAGTAAAAGAAACCAGTCTTTAAAACACCCAGGGAGATGTCCTACCCAGGTACAACATGAGGAAAGAGTTCAAGTTTACCCTTATGTGATCCAACAAAAGTTCACTGCTGTTAAAAACATGGAAGGAAACAATCTGTCAGACTCCTTGGTGATTCCTTCTGTAGGCACTAGCTGCAGAAGAACTCTGAGCTTAAAGCAAAACTGCTTTCATAATAAAGTAAGAACACCTTAATTTTGTAAGGAAAATAAAGGATTCCCACCAAAGCGTGAAGCAATCAGATTACAGGCACTGGAAACAAAGAATCAGCTTAATATAAAAGTTGATAACAAAATTTAAAATGCCATTAAAAACAACAAAGACTGATCAACTGAGCATCATGAAGGAGCAAAATCAAATTCAAGCCTTTTGTACATGCTCCACGCAACCCTCAGTGACATACCCCGAACACCCAATGACTTGAGCTACATTGGATGCCTAACTCACGCTTTTTTGTGTTTAATTATCACAAAATATAGTCAGTATTTATTAATTTACTGTATTCAAACAGCCAGTTATACCCTGAGGTTTTGGCTTCTCCTCCTTCCCCCACCCTCCCCTTAAATTACTATTCCCAAAACATTTTATAATCTATTTGCAGTCATGGTAAAGTATAGCAGATAAAATTAGACAGTAAATTAGATTACTTTGTGGAATCTACTACCAGAAAAATCTCCATAATTACTTTGCTATGTTTAACCTTTACTGAGTTGGGCAAGTGTAATTCACTTAATACAAATCGCTTTGAGTGCCTGGCAAACTATAATCTGTAATGATTAAAAATATCACACATTCCTGTGAAGCATGAAGAAAAAACACTCGCTTTAAGAATTTGTATGTGATCATAAAATTAAGCAACAGCATAAAATTAATGCTGCACATGCAGCCTCAGGTTTGTAATCTCTTCACTTTAGAAAATTATTATCCATATAGCCACACACTGCAAAGATTTCAAAGCACAACATCTTCCAAACATTTGAAACTCAGTGCCCCGTCTCCCAAACTCTGAAAATCCATCTTGGCAGCTGCCTCACCTGAAACTTCACTTTTCAACTTCAAAAGCATCAAGAAAGCACAAAATTACTCCTGTGTTTACTAAGAAATGGCCTCTCACACTGTAGGATTATTTAGTCAGCGACACTTTAAAAAAAAAAAAGATAATTATGAAAGGCTGAAAGTTGGCAAAATTTGAAAAACTATTCAGCCAGTATATAACATTTCCATTTTCTATCAGGTAATATTGACAATAAGGTAGATTTTACTTTAGAAAGGCTGCACCTCAAATAGCAGATTCAGTTTTGGGCCCTTCACTCCAAGAAGGACGTTGAGGGGCTGGAACGTGTCCAGAGAAGGGCAACAAAGCTGGGGAATGTTCTAGAGCACAAGTCTGGTGAGGAGCAGATGAGAGACCTGAGGTTGTTCAGCCTGGAGAAAAGGAGGCTCAGAGGAGATGATCTTGCTCTTCACAACTCCCTGAAAGGAGGTTGGAGCCAGGGGGGTTCTGTCTCTTCTCTCAAGGAACAAGCAATAGGACAAAAGGAAACGGCCTCAAGTTGGGCCAGGGAAGGTTTAGGTCAGACATGAGGAGCAATTTCTACCCTGTAAGGGCTGTCAAGGTCTGTCCCAGGCTGCCCAGGGCACTGGTGGAGTCCTCATCCCTGGAGGGGTTTCAAAGCCATGGAGACGTGGTGCTGAGGGACATGGTTTAGTGGTGCCCTGGCAGTGCTGGGTTAACAGTTGGACTCATGAAAGGTCGCCTCCAATCAAAATTGCTCTATGACAGCAAAGTAATTTTTATTTTGCTGTGTTATTAATCAGAAGTGATAATGCGGTGACTGCACTCAACATTCAAGGCTTCCTTTTCTTGCACTCAAATTAGTTTGGAAAATATTTTATTACAGAGAACTAATTTCACAAGGTATTGCATTAAAGACTGCTTGTTTGAACAAGTGCCAGGACTGCCAACATTAAAATTTACCCCTATTTATCCATTAATATAAATCTTATTGCAGTCTTCAACAAATACTCCATCAAAATTAAACTCTTTCTCTTTTTTTCTGGTCTTATCATAAATATTTCATTCCAAAATTCCAGCATACCCAATCCTTAAAAATAATCTATAAATACAGGCTCCTACACATTACAGCCTTAGTAATACAAGCTGAAAGGACATTTAATTTTATATTAGATTAACTGCCACAGGTAAAATGACAAAAGTAAAAATATGGCTGTGTGCCCAAGTCATTTAGCGAGGAGAAAAAAATTGGGACATATCTGACCATACTATTCAAGTTTTCTTTCCCAATCCTGTACATACACACAGTGATGCATCTATGTATACACGTGTGTGCATATCTACATACATGTATGATAATGTCTGTAGTGTGCATGGATAGACAAAACCCACGATTCAAGGGCTTTTCCAAGGCAGAAGGAACATTAGAACCTGCCCAGATGAAAAGGATCAGGTTTTTCTTAGGATAAAGAAAAGCCATGCTAATAAGAAAAGTCTTTTATATCAAAACTGGATTTTAATATTAATTAAATGTGATTTAATTTGTAATTAAATTAACAGACCATGCATAGCAAGCTAAGGTACCAATTTTGCTAGAGTCCAACTGCAGGCTTTTCTCAAACAAAGAATCTTAATTTTTACTTCTAGAGATTTTTCAGTTATTCTTTTCAAAAGAATCCAATGACAGCTGTCAAGGTAAATCGAGTTTAAGAACTTTTTGTTGCCTGCTCTTTGAATCTAGTCGTGACTTCAGAGTTTTGGCACAGTTTGATCACTTTAACGAACAATGAGGGAAGTTTTTTCTTCACTCTGTAGGAGTAAAAAAATCCAATTTTCTCCTTTATCTACCTCAAAAGAAAACTCTATAACAAGCACACATTTCACTGTAAAAAGAAAACAAAACAAAAGAGAAGCTAAGTGTTGTAATAAGAAAAAAACCCATTTTTTTTTAATCTGTTTTATTATCAATGTAATTTTACTTACTCACCTTCAGCCAGACCACAAAGGTTCTGTAGTACAGCAAGTCAAAAGAAATACAATTTTCATTGTTCAAACCTCTTATTTGCCCCTTTTTGTTTCTACCATTGAAGGAAACATTTATATCAAATGGAAAAGGAATATCTGCATTTTCAACTTCTACCCTCTTCAGTAAATACACATCCAGAGGACAGGACAACCAGTGGACTCCAAGAACATGGAGGCACCTGCAGTTTTCAGTTTGGTGAGAGGCTTTCCTTGGGCTTGGCAGAGAACATGCACAGCTCATCTGCTGCAAGAGTACAGAAGTGTTTAGAAAAATCATGTCTGGGAACAGACAACCTTGTAGCTCCTGCCTCACCACACAGGGTACACATGATGACGGAAAGGTGCTCAAGAAAAAGGGCCTTCGAGATAAGAGTTGGTGACAGCACCAGGGAAGTGCTGGTCTGACTGCTCATACTGATGACTGGACACACCATTCACAGAGGAACCTGTACTTGCAGCAGGAGTCACCCGAACCCATTTGTGTAACAAAGGGACAATAATGCTCAAAACTTAATTTATTTAATGAAATATAACAAGGACAAGTGTAGAGTCTTGCACCTGGGAAAGAACAATGCCAAGTACTGGTATAGGTTGGGGACTGACCTGTTGGAGAGCAGTGTAGGGGAAAGGGATCTGGGGGTCCTGGTGGACTGCAGGATGTCCATGAGCCAGCAAAGTGCCCTTGTGGCCAAGGCGGTCAATGGCATCCTGGGGTGTACTAGAAGGGGTGTGGGTAGTAGGTGGAGAGAAGTTCTCCCCCCGCTCTACTCTGCCCTGGTGAGGCTGCATCTGGAATCTTGTGTCCAGTTCTGGGCCCCTCAGTTCAAGAAGGATAGGGAACTGCTTGAAAGAGTCCAGCTCAGAGCCACGAAAGTGATTAAGGGAGTGGAGGATCTCCCTTCCGAGGAAAGGCTGAGGGAGCTGGGTCTCTAGTTTGCAGAAGAGGAGAGTGAGGGGTGACCTCATTAATGTTTATAAACATATAAAGTGCGAGCATGAGGAGGATGGAGCCAGGCTCTTCTCAATGATGTCCAATGATAGGACAAGGGCAAACAGGTGGAAGCTGGAGCGTAGGAGGTTCCAGGTAAAACACACAGAAATATATTTTTCATGGTGAGGGTGACAGAACACTGGAATAGGCTGCCCAGAGAGGTTGTGGAGTCTCCTTCCCTGCAGACATTCAAAACCCACCTGGATGTGTTCCTGTGTAACCCACTCTACGTTCCTGCTCTGGCATGGGGGTCGGACTAGATAATCTTTTGCAGTGCCTTCTAACCCCTAACATTCTGTGATTCTGTGAAGTGAATGTGACCACAACCTAGTAAAGGATGGAGCGGAAAGGTACCAAAAACTCACAAAGATGCAATATTACATTGCTTTACATGCAAGAAAAACAAATTAAGAGGTACTAGGCACATTTATTCTGACAATTCATCACATTTGATTGCGCAATTCTAATGAGTCTGCACCATCCTTCATACCTGAACGATTTCTTATATTTACAAGAAATGAATCTAAATCATGTGCCATCAGACTGACATCAACACAATATCTCAGGGGTATTAGAACTGTTAGTCATTACCCACAGAAGCTTGCGCTTCCCAAATCAAGACAGTTCAAATTATGAGCCCCTGGATTTTTTAATTTAAGAGTTGACAAAAAGAGACATATATTGGTATCACTGGTACCGTGGAGAGACTTGCATCTCCCTTTAGCTGCTGCTGTGTCAGCTGTGCCACGACATAACTCTGCCCCTTGTTGTTTCATGATTAACTTATTTCTCCATTAATTTCACCACTGACTTTGAAGGATGTTGAGGCTATCCAAGTATCTGCTTGTAATTTCACTCTTCCAGTAAGGATGTTCATTAGACAGACAAAAGTTCTTTTCTCGATATAATTTGTTCTGCTTCTTTATATCAAATTTCTACCAAGTTATTCTCAATGAGTACACCACCAGCGATTAATAAAGTATTCGCCTAATGCTTCCTGAAAGCCCATGATTTTTTCTTCCATCAGGTCTAACATTTTCATATTCTGTTTTAATGAGAAATTATGTAATTCTACTTTGAACACTTATTCTTAAATTCTAATGGAACATTTAGGTGCATAGTGGACCTTCATTGCAGAAGAGTAGTGCCACAGTCTTAGGAGCCCTTCAGCATATGGAATCAGCTTCTGTTCTCCTCGGTTCAAATTAAGTAGGAAAAAAATTGTACTCTAATCCAACATCGTGATGCTGGCGGGATTCCTACCATCACATAAAAATATCTATGTTAGCCATTACTCACCCTTCTACGATAAGCTCTTCCTCATTTCGTGTCCACCTGATATATGGAGCTGGAAATCCTACAGCAACACATGGGAAAACTGCGGTTTGTCCAACAACTTTCGTAAGTGAAGAAGGCTGCCTCACAAACATCAAGTTCTGGGGCACCTCAGGATCTGCAAATATTTTGCAAATGACAAAGTTGTTACTAAAGGCAGAATCAGAACATGATCATATTAAAAAAAAAAACAAACAACATCAAACCAAAATGAAACATGTAATTTCTTTCCTGCATCTTCACAGGATTCAATCATCATCTTACCCACATAAAATGGTTTTCTGTAGGAGACTCTCCCAGCTTCCCATGTGAACAGCTCTTTTCCATTTCCTCCAGACATGCAAACTTATTTACAAGCACTGGGATCCTGTCTCCTCAAACTCCCTGGGAAACAATTTCAGCTAAAAGCTACAGCCCTGAAACTGGAAATTCCACCAGGTAGTAAAGATTTAGTAAAGAAAGGTACAGATTTGCCCAGTGAACCTCAGGCAATCTTCTGACTTCATCAGGTAGCTGCCTGAGAAAGTGCTTTTATGCAGAGGAAAATCAGATTACTGCAGCAGAGCGTCAACTCTAAGCGAAATAAAATAATGAGATAATATGCATGCTGAAGTAACACAAGCTTTATCCTGAACCAAAAATACACCATGCTTTTCCATCCTTGTGGAAATGGTGAATTCTCTGAATTAGTTCTGAGTTTGCTTTTAATTGGGCTGGAGAGGGAGGTGTTTGTTTTTTGCTTGTGCTTGTTCTTAAGAGGGGAAGAAAAGTTCCTATTTCCTCAGTCTTTAACTTACAGGAAACGGCCATTTTTGACTGTGAGAATTCAACACATATCCACCAATAAAGGCTGTCCTGCAATGTACTCTGAACTGAACTATGACAATCATGCTCCAAGGTATAACATGAGAAGGTTGCCAAGGTATTGGAGAGAACCAAACCCGATGGCAATTATGTTTCAGACTTGTCCCAAGCAGAGGGAGTCAAACATGGAGGAATCTTGAGTCACACCATCTGTCTCAAGCCCACACATCAACCCCGACAGCAGCTCTGCCCACGTTCCCTGCTAGAGAGAATGAGTCTGCTTGCTCCACAAATAAGACTGTGTGTGAACAGGTGGGTAATGCAGCAAGAGTGACCTGAAGTGGCATATGGAGCGAGCCAAGTTGTAAAAACTGGCAATGACAGATTGCCAGAAAGCAGTCATTACCCTTGGGAGAGGAGTTGGTGCGATTCACAGGAGAGAGACCTCCTCAGTGCTCCAAGCTCACAAAAAGGAGTTCAGCGCTCAGGTTAGTGGAAACTAGATTAAAAAAATTAAGGGTTGTTTTTTTTCCCCTTGCACTCCTCTATTTGAAAGCACCTCCTACCAAGTAGCAGAGTTCAGACTTGTAGCCTCCTCCTTGCTTGGTGGCAGACCAAAACCAGACTGAATGTTCTAAGGAAGCCACCATCAGAAAAAGTAGAACACTGTCCGCAGATGCAAATAGTCATGAGAAACAGAAATATTCATTGAGAGGGACCTCTGAAGATGTCACCACCTCCTTGAAGTCCACCTGTTGCCCACACTAGGTAAGGCCAACCACGATATTGCCCAGCCTAGCCCTGAAAGCCTCCAAAGACGGAAACTTAGCAAGCCTCTCTGGCAGCTCTCCAAGCAGTGAAAACTGAATCCGAATCCAACACGAAGAGACAGCTCATGCTTCTCTAGTTTGGAAAAGCAGGACTCACATTCCTGTCTTCTTCTTGGTCAATATTCAAAATTCTGTGTTAGGCCATCTGGTGACCCACAGCTCTCTGCAATGGTGTCATTCAAAACAGAACACACTAAATGCAGCAACAGTTTACATCAGGACTGGACTTTTGGACTTATAAAAATGTCTAAACATTTCAGCACAATAGGCACAGCTAAAGCTTTCCAAATAACAAGCCATCCCCCCATTTTGGGGTCTAGAGACTTCCCAAAAGGGTCCAACATTTAAACTTCCAACATCACAACTTCCTAATATTGGGACTATTAAAAATGCCTCACCTTAAGCATGCCAAGAGCAAGGGACTAAGCACCAATTTCCTTTTAAGCACTGGATTCGAGCTCAAGAAACTGAGAAAACCCCAAACGTTTATACTCAAACAAACAGTCAATTCCCTCTTTTTAAAAGAAGACTTTCCCAAAAAGTCCTTAAAAGATAAACCATTAAATATGGCAAAAAAGTATGCGCACATCTCCAGTCTATCTCCAACTGCTGCAAAGAGCTTAGACCAGTAAATGATTTTGCGTTTCTATTTCCCAACTGCAAGGTATAGGTTAGTCTTCCCAAGGGCCAAAATCCTTTAGTTTAAGTGCCTGTGCACATTTTAAGCTGCATAAAAAAGGCAAAACAAAAAAAAAAACCCAAAACAAACCCTAAACCCAACCACCAGCTGCCACAACACACATTACATTTAGTTTATCTTAAAACAGACAAAAAATGCAACAGAGCCAATTCTCATGTGTTCCCCTTTACTCTTCTTGTTTTTTCCCCCTAGTGCTTGACTAATATTTTAATTCTTTTTTTCTTTTTTCCAAAGAAAAACAAGTCAATACCTGGAAGAATTTTGAGCTCTGCTTCGTCGCTGTATTTGGGGGTCCCACTACTTTCAATGATGCAGCGATAGAGTCCTCCATCCATATCAGTAGCATTGCTAATAATCAGAGATCCACTTGGCAATTTAAACACACGATCATTAAGAAAGACCGGCTGGCGATCCTGCTCCCACCTCACAAACGGTGCAAGGTCAGCGTTGACTTCACAGTTCAGGATTGCGCTGTTTCCTTTATAGACTGAGGATGATACTGGCTGAGTGGTGAATCTGGGAAGGCCTGCAAATAGAAAAGACACAAATGAGAGGTATTCTGGAGATAACAAAAGTTTGGAAGTTCAAGTCAAGCTTCATGAGTGTAGCTTACAAAAATGAAGCTACTCTCCAACTCTTTAATGTTGGATAGCACAGGGCTAAATATAGCTGGTGTAAAGGCAAATAAATAATAAAAGTACTGATTTAAAAACAAAATGCAGTTTTAGAAACAGACAAATGTTTATCTTGCTAGCATACTCAAGAATGGAGTTTCTCCAAGGCAGAACACAAAGCTACCACTGCCACTGCCACCTGGGAGTGCTGCACAACCACCATGCCACCTATTGACTGAAAATATTCTACAGAAATTCTCAAAGTCCATTGGCTCCACGTTTGGTTTGAGTGGCCACATACCAGTGTTGGCAGCTGGAGAGCTGTCAAAGCGGCCTCTGTGGAAAGAGGTTGAGAGCTCCCCGTGCCAAACACAACTGGGGCTGGTTCCAGCCTTTTCCACAGTAGTCCTACGGAGGCCACAGCTGAGCCAGTCAGAGAAGCTGGTAGCACCTCAGTGAAAGACTTCCCAAGAAAGTGGAAAACGCTCCGTGGTAGTGGGGAAAGCGCAAGAAACAAGCCCGCAACAGGGAGGTCAGAGCAGGGGGAGGGAGAGGAGGAAGGGCAGCTCCAGGTGCTTCCCTGGGGACATGAGGGTGGAGCACGAGGCAGAAGAACTGCGAACGAAGGCGGGAAGCTGAGCCTGGGAAATCAGAAGAGGACAGGGAGAGCGGTTCTACTTTTAACTTTGTTTTCTTAGCACACAATTTTAATTGTCAAGAAATTAAATTAATTTTCCCCAAGTCAAGGTTGTTTTGCCTGCTACAGCAACGAGTGAGTGATCTCCCTGTCTTAAACTACAAATTTAATCTTCTTTTATCTACACTCGAGGAGCAGAGTGAGAAAGCAGCTGGGTGGGCAGCCAGCGGCCAGCCACAGTAAATCCACCGCAAGCATTTTGCACAACTTCCCGTAACAGGGAAGTATCAGATCATCCAACAGAAATACCCTGTCCACCATTACCAGTGTAAGCAAATCATAGAATCATTTTGGTCGGAGAAGACATTTTAGCTCATCACAGAAT
Organism: Baryphthengus martii; assembly: GCA_013396935.1. NCBI lineage: Eukaryota > Metazoa > Chordata > Aves > Coraciiformes > Momotidae > Baryphthengus > Baryphthengus martii. Next base: position 97,402 of record VWZK01012472.1, read on the forward strand.
CTCAGAATTGTCTGAGTTGAAAGGGATCTCTAGAACTGCCCTGCAGGATGGGCAGGATCGCCCAGAGCACATGACTCAGGACTGCATCCATTTTCCATGGTGATTAGCTATATTATCTGCTCTCCCTTTCGCGGCTCGCATAGGAGTGGTTGTGTGGTCAACGCTGACAGGAAGAAGGCACAGCTTCCTTACTGCAGTAACAGTCTCAAAGTTAAATTTTCAGTCATTTTTATGCTAAAACTAACATTGCTATACAGACAGCCTGTCAGTCCTCTTGATATCTTACCTTACCCTCTCAATAGCACACAGCTTCAAGTACATATTCTGATTTTTTTCATTAAGTAAGTATGCTGTGTGCCTTCAAAGTAAGAGACGGAAAGTGGGACTCCAAGTTGTGCAAATCAAACCATCCTGGTACAATTATTCAGGCAAGAGAACAGAGAGGCTGGGAAGCAGTAGGCTCTGTTAACCTCCAACACAATGCTGCTGCACACAGAGTGGAAAACACAAACACAAGCGCTCTTCACAGGCAGTACTTCACACTCATGATTATACATGAAGGAGGCTGGGACAGTTTGGATCAGCTTTCACTTTTTTCACTTCTTCTAGTAAGCTTATGGGTGAAACATGTGTCAGATGTGAACAGGTGAATGCTCTGCTCAGCCAGGCGGCTGAGTTGAAGGATGAAGTGGAGAGATTGAGGAGTATCAGGGAGTGTGAGAGAGAGATTAACTGGTGGATCCACTCCCTGAGAGAAAGGAAACAGGTTGAGGCCCCACATAAATCAGAGGGTCCCCTCCCCTCTAGTCACCAGGCAGTAGGAGGGGACCTCAGAGAAGCGGGGGAATGGAAACAGGTTCTTGCTCAGGGAAGCAGGCAAATCCGCTCCCAGCCTCCCCGCACCTTCCCAGCTACCCTTGCAGAACAGGTAGAGGGTCCTGCAGGAAGAACTGGCTGTTGGAGAGGAGGATGGTTCACCCAGCCCTGAAATGCCAGAAAGACCAAGTCACCACAGACCTGGCACCACAACTGCCTCCAAAAGGAAAAGCAGATGGGTCATTGTTGTGGGTAACTCTCTGCTGAGGGCAGCAGAGGAGCCAATATGCCATCCTGACCCACTTCACAGGCAAGTCTGCTGCCTCCCTGGGGCACAGGTTATGGATGTGCTGGACAAACTCCTGCCCTAGTAAACCCCTCAGATTATTACCCCCTTTTAGTATTTCAGGTGGGTAGCAATGAAGTGGGTAGAAGGAGCCCAGAATCAATTAAAAGAGATTTTAGAGCCTTGGGACAGCTGCTTAAAGGATCAGGAACGCAAGTTGTTTTCTCCTCTATCCCTTCAGGGGCAACCATGAATGAGGAAATTAACAGGAAGAGACAACAGGTTAATTCACAGCTCCGGGACTGGTGTTATCGGCAGGGCTTTGGGTTTTTTGATCATGGGCTGCTGTACAAGATACCTGGCCTGCCGGTGGCAGGTGGGATGCACCTGTCCCAGAGGGGGAAAAGGATTTTGGGGGCAAGAGTTAGCAGGGCTCATTGACAGGCCTTTAAACTAGATATGAAGGGGGAAGTGGACATAACTGGGCCTGTTAGCAATAAGCCCAAGGGAAGCATGCCAGCGCTTGAAGCATGGACTAGAGGACTAGTGAGGGGTCTCGCTCTGCCTTTTCATTTGAGAGGAGGGATAGAC
>VWZK01012474.1:0-16086 GCA_013396935.1 Baryphthengus martii
CAGTAGCTCCTGGTCTCTCCTGAACTGAGAAGCCCAGAGCTAGACCCATTACTCCAGAGGTGGCCTCACTGGGGCAGCATAGAGGGGAAAGAGAACCTCCCTTGGCTTGCTGCCCACACTCTGCTGAATGCACCCAAAGACTTTATATTTTTCTTTCTGTCTTGGTTAATTCCCCCTGTTCCTGTATTTCTAAGACATTATTTATTTAGGGTAAGAAAAGTTATTTTTGCCTTTTCTGATGGATTAATCTCTGCCAGCAGCTAAACGCCATTCAGCCATCCTCCTCCCCTCCTTCCTGGGAGATGGGAAGGAGAATAAAGGTGAGATCCCAGGTGTTGAGATAAGCACAGTTTAATAAAACACCACAAAAAGAGAAGAAAACAACAGCACTAATTACAGTACTAACAACATGAGAGGTAAAGTAAATAATAGAAACCAGGAAAGCTGTACATATGCCCGAGGCACCAACTTACCCTGCTCCGGCCGCACTGAAGCCATACCATGAAACAACCTGAAAACAAGAAGCCTTACCTTGGCCCAGTCCTCCCCTTATAAAGGGGCAGGACTCCAGGTGGTATCAACAATCCCATTGGCTGGCTCGGTTGTTTATCCCGGATGTGGCCCCTCCCAGCTGCAGCCCCTTCCAATTAATTGGGACAGCAGCTGTTGGTGCTAATTAACCCAAACCCCACCCAGGGCAGCCTTTTTTTTCCTAGTTTAACTTCATTCTCAATTCCCTTTGTTTGTGTCCTTGGTTTCTTGGTATTATTGTGGAGCTGGTGCTGAGGGACGTGGTTTAGTGGTGAGCTTGCAGGGTTTGGTCAAAAGTTGGACTAGATGATCTTGAAGGTTTCTTCCAACCAAAGGCATTCTGTGATTTGATTCCCCCCATTTCATCTCTCTGCAGTTTGAAGTTCTTTTGTTTTCCAGAATTCCTGCTTTTCTGTGTTTCCTCCAGCCACTTATTTTGCTGCATCTTCTCTCCACTGGCTACATGTTCTTCTGTCTCCTTCTAATGAGATGTGTGGGGTTTTTTTTTTTCAAAATAACCAAGCACTCTTCATTTTAAGCAAGGCTCAAATGACCAAAACACCTGAATCTTCACCCAACCTTCCTGAAATATCAAAGCATTTTTTATTAAATTTCCTTCACGTTCCTATTTGATCAGCCCTTCCTCTCTTGCCACAAATTTGCCCTTGAGCCTTAACAGAAAATAAGATTAAACTTCCCAGGCTTTTAGTTCATATATTGTTTAAATGAATCGAATTGTCCTTTAACTGTCTTGAGTAAGGTATTTAGAGTTTACTTACTGTTTGTAAAGAGCACCGAGATTATCTGATTAAAGACAATTTCAATGCAAACTATTAGAATTTCCAACAGCATCTGTGCCCTCAGAATTGAGTAGTTCATTACTCATGTAGCCCTGAAAGATGCTTGGTTTAGAAAAAGCTAATTTATTTTTGGTGTTAAATGTTGCATCTGCATGACAGGAAATGACTTTGTTACTTGCCAACTTGTACTTAGCATGTCATATGTACTAATAACTAATAATTAATATCCTCTTCTGCAAAAGTTATATAGCTTTCAAGTCTTGTCTCGTGGTTCTTTTGCTTTCCACGCTCTCTGCGTGCTGAGGGAGAGAATCACAGACTGGTAAGGGTTGGAAGGGACCTCTGGAGATCATCTTGTCCAACCCCAGCAGAAGGTAGAATGGATTTTTTGCTACTTGGAAGAAATCTATAAACCAAGGGAAACTTTGAGGCTGCGGCTGGCCCTGGCAACCTGCTGTGACAGGCTGCACCGTGAACAGTCTGGCAGCTGAGCAAGAGTCACCATGGAGGTCTTGCATCCTGCACTGACTTCTTCACTGTTAAAAAAAAATAAAAATCTGTTAGTACAATCCCTGTTTTGTGGCTACGGTGTTAGAAATCTTGGTATGAATGTTTAATGTTGCTTAATTGATTTAAGTTGTACCAACCATTACCTTGCTAAGGCATTCAAGGAGGTCTGAACTACCAAGAGGCTTGTAATTAGCAATGGAGACTGTGAAATGGGGGCTGCCATCAAAAAAAGTAGTGTGCTGGTGCCTCCACCTCCGTAGTCACTGCAGCATTAGCACTGGGGTGGCCAGCAGGACCAGGGCAGACATCATGCCCCTGCACTGGGGAGGTTGCCCCTCAAATCCTGGGCTCAATTTTGGCCCACTCACTCCCAGAAGGAGCTGGAGGGGCTGGAGCGTGGCCAGAGAAGGGCAGTGGAGCTGGGGAAGGGTCTGGAGCAGGAGTGTGGGGAGGAGCAGCTGAGGGAGCTGGGCTTGTTCAGCCTGGAGCAAAGGAGGCTCAGGGGAGACCTTCTGGCTCTCCACAACTCCCTGAAATTCAGGAGCTTGGAGCCAGTGGGAGTCGGGCTCTGCTCCCAAGGAACAAGCACCAGGACAAAAGGAAGCGGCCTGGAGTTGCCCCAGGGGAGGTTCAGGTTGGAGCTGAGGAACAATTTCTTGCCTTGCAGTTGTCAAGCCCTCAACCCTGTTGAGTTTTCAACCCTGTCCAGTCTGCCTATGTCTTTCTTGAATTGTGGGGACCAGAAACGGACACAACACTCCAGGCATGGCCTGAGCAGTGCTGGGTGGGGTGATGACATCTCCATCTCTGCTGGCAATGCCCCTGCAGATGCAGCCCAGGATCGGATTCACCTTTGTTGCTCCAATGACACTTTCCTGCCCCGTGTTCAGCTTGTTGTCCCCCAGGACTCCCAGATTCCTAGTAGCAAGGCCTCTCCCCAGCCACAAAGATCCCACCTGTACAGGGCTCTTAGGTTACGGTAGAACTTCACGGCTGTTAAAAGACCTTGGCTAAATAAAAAACTTTCTGTTTTTTTATCTCTGAGAGCTGCTATAGCTGAGGGTGTGTGGGAGGAGGAAACATGGGATGACTGTCTATATTTGAGTGTTTGGTAGGATCCAGTAATTCCTGGGACTTCTGGAGTGTATTTCGGGATATTATTCTTGATAATAATAATAATAACAACTCCTGTAACATCAGATTAGGATTAAGTTTGTCCTCTGTTGAATATTAATAGCTCTGTGTGGCTGATTTTGAAAGGATTTGCTCAGATCTGGGTCTGAGCTAAGAAATTGTGGTTATGCCAGAGGAAATGAAAAAGCACAGTCATTTTAAGAAAATTGCACTAAGAAAGTGATTCCAAGTTCAAACTACCCTTTGCCTTATTTTTTGGAATCCCCAGTCTTTCCTCTGTGCCTTATTTTCGTAGGAAAAGGCAGATGTTTTTTCCCTTACTGAATGAGTGTGGTCCATAAAACATTTACAAGGAAATGATCAAATGTGTGAGTTTATCATCAAACAGCAGCCACATCACTCTTTGCTGTTGTAATCCTATCTCTTGAAGTCTGAGGTCCCATAATTGTCAGGTAAAGCCTGAATAAAATAAAAAAAATCAATTATAATCTACTTTTGCTTTAGTGTGGAATTTTCTGTCAGCGACACTACTTTTCCCAGTTGTGCTTCTCCCATTCCAGAACATATATGTTGGTATCAGAGATGTTTTAAGCTATTGTACTAGAGATTTCTCTGCTGCTGAGAGTGAAAAATAACTGAAAAGTACTTTTTTTTTTTCAGAAATAGGTCAAGCTGAGCTACTATAGTACAATCCAATTAGTACTGCCGCTAATGACATAGCAAAATGAAATGCATAGATTAGTTTTACACACGTATAAACCCCAAGAATTTCCATTACATTTAAAGCAATTAGTTCACTGGCGTGTTTACAAGAAAGTTTTGTTTCAAAGAAAGACAGTTTAACAAAAACTGACAATACAAAGGTTGAATTTATGCTTTCAGATTTTTAAAAAATATGTATTTCGATTATTAAGTCTTCCTTCATTCTACTGATGGTGTGTAAGTGAAGAGAGAGTCTTCCCATATATCTCCTTTATCTTTTCTATACCTTTGCCACTCGGGAAATGTTTCTAGAAGCTGTCACATTATGTTCTCAGCGCTGCAACAGGCAGATCTTTCAGGATATTTTTCTCATAAATATATAAAACATTTACCATTTTAATCAGTGTGAAAGCTTTTAAACAGATCATTTTTTTTTGTGGTAGAATAAACGGCATTTTTATTTTCACACACTAGTCTCCAGCAAAAGTTGCCTGTTTTATCTGAGAAACTTTGGCATTCCTGCAGTGAAAAGCATTTACTGACTCTGAAAATGGGTTTGGGTTTGTAGAAGTTAAATGAAGCCGAAAACGTTCAGTTGCACCGTGAATTGGCAGAAATAATTTTCATTTGCTTAGATATGTTTGCATTTCCCGCAGCTTTCTGACAGCACAGTAAAAAGACTACATATAAAAAGGCATCTATAGTATATTTGTAACCTTAGCTTAACACCTGAGACAGTAAACCCTGAATTTAGTATATTTACCATATGGTACCTTTTCAGTTTGCCATAAATTTCTTCCGATTGTTCCTTCCTCTGGAAGGCCACGGGAACTGCTGGGAAATGGAAAGCCCCAAGAGGCAGCAGCTAATCCAGGATGATGCTCACAGGTTCCAGGGGGTGAAGTCTCTGGGCGGAGATTTAGATTCTTGCTGGTGTTCATAGAATCCTAGACTGGGAGGGGTGGGAAGGGACCTCTGGAGATCATCGAGTCCAACCCCCCTGCCAGAGCAGGATCACCCAGGGCAGGCCACACAGGAACAGATCCAGGTGGGTTTGGAAAGTCTCCAGAGAAGGAGACTCCACAGCTAAACTACCAGAAAAGAATTAATAATGTTACACTGGAGGAAATTATGTCCAATATTTCCAAGCGCCAAGTACCTGAGCAGGTCACTCAGTGGTTTGGGGTTGGTGTCTGCTTCCATGAAAATCCATCCCCGGCAGCAGGGCCAGGGGGGGATCCTGCCCCTCTGCTCCCAGGGCTCTGGGGACACCCCCCCTGCAGGGCTGGGCCCAGCTCTGGAGTCCTCAGCCCAGCAGAGACAGGGAGCTGGTGGAGCGGGGCCAGAGGAGCCCCAGCAATGCTGGGAGGGCTGGAACCCTCTGCTGGGAGGCCAGGCTGGCAGAGTTGGGCTTGTGCAGCCTGGAGAAGAGAAGGCTCCAGGGAGACCTTATAGCAAAGGGGACCTACAAGGAAAGATGGGTAGGAGCTCATTAATTATCAGGGAGTGTAGTGATAGGTCAAGGGGGAACAGTTTAAAACTGGAAGAGGGTGAATTTAAATTAGATATAAGGAAGAAATTCTTCACTGTGAGAGTGGTGAGATGCTGGAGCACTTTGCCCAGGAAGGCTGTGGCTGCTCCATCCCTGGGAGTGTTGAAGCCCAGGCTGGATTGGGCTCTGAGCAACCTGCTGTAGTGGGAGGTGTCCCTGCCCATGGCAGCGAGGGTGGAACAAGATGATCTTTAAGGTCCCTTCCAATCCAAATCATTCTATGATTTTTTTTCAAGTTTTTCTGGTAGAGAGCTGAACAACCGGTAGCAATTTGAAGGCATAAGCAGCACCCATGACAACCTGCACCCTGCTGAGCTGCTTTCCAGCCGGCAGGAGCATCGCAGCTGCACAGCCTCAAAGAGGCTTTAATTTTGTCTCAGCGGGGTCAGCAGCACAGCCCTAGAAGCAAAGCGGTCCGGTGCGGGGGAGCTGGATGCCTGTGAGCTCCCATCAGTTGTTATCCAGAGGTGACACTGAGGGCAGGGTTCAGACCCAGCTTAAATGAGAGGATGAGAAAGTCTATGAGCCTAGAGCAAGAGCTGAACTGGTTAAACTTACACCCACCTCAGCAGCCCACTCCTCATCACCCTTCCCGGACACCGACTTAACGAGCCGGTTTGTAAAGCAAAGCGATCTGCCTCTGGACACAGGAAAATACTGTTTGAAGATGATTTGAAGAAAGTTGAAAGCAGCTCTGGCAGGGATTCCTCAGCTTTGTTAACATGGGATAGGACAGTGATAATGGATGGTCCAGGGAAAAGGCTGATGAGTTACTCAGAGCTGCTCTAATTGGGAAATGGCACCGGCTGTAAACGGATCGCTCATGTGCCGTGTTGGTACAGTCATAAAAGATGATGATATCTCGCGTACTAGTAAGATTTAAGTAGTTTCTTAATGTAACTCAGCAATATTTGTGATTGAATACTTTAGGCTGGTACAATCTGACTTGTGTTTGGTGAAGAAATAACCCTTTGCCCAGGCATTAGTGGAGAATGTGAATTATTTTCTTATTTCCATGTGGAAGAATGAAGTGAAATCTGATTGCAACCACCCCTTCTTCTCTTATTCCGATGGGAAATATTAAAGCTTCTTTGACTAGCTCTGTTTTCTTCCCAAATTAATACTGGATGACTTCATTCAAAGGATGCACCAGTGATAATAACTCTCTTAACTTTCTGACTAGCACATAACAAACTGTGTGTAGATCTCCTCCAGCACGGAGATGGATCTTTCATCTGGACAGTGAAAAGATTGAACTGAAGCTTTTTAGAAAGACAAACATTGGGCACCGGCATCTGGAACGCCCCATCTCTCCACATACAAAGAAAGATCAAAATTCTCCTGAATATTTTTGAGTCGTTGATGCTTGAATTCATTCCGAGATGCTTGGGGAGGCTGCCTGCTTGCCAGCTCTACTGGAACGTTCTCCTACTAATAAATAAATCAGTGACACTTACGCTATTAAAATCGGCCATAGGCGTCATGAATTGATCAATATGGAGAATTTCCATTTTCTCCCCAGAGCCCATCACTCTTCTTGCCAAATTCATATACTTTTTTTTAAATTATTATTATTCTTTTACATTCAGGTTCAGATTGTAAATTGAGTTCTGAGAAAAACAGAGACAGTGCCAAGACCGCTGCTTGCTCCATAAACTGCAGGACTTCTTTCCAAAGCCATTTTTTTGTTGTAAAAGGCAAAACCACTGGTGAGGAGTTAGATGTGGAACTTGTAGCCAAGTTGCAAATTTCATGTTGCATATTCCAAGAAAATAAAGTCCTGAAAAATTACCTTCCCCGGATAGTTTAAATAACTATGCCCTAAGAGCTGCAAGAAACTAACAAATAGTCTTTGCTTTTACCTAAATATGTCAGTGTTAGTGACATAAAAAAGGTACATTTTCTTTTCAAGTGAGGAGGCTGTCCTAGCTGATTTATTTGTTGGGGTTTTTTTGTGTTTGGTTGTTGTTTTTTTCTTCCTATCAGTTAATACAGGAGATCTTCATGGCTATTCAGGAATCAAGTCAGGTTTAACATTTACCATCTCTACCATAAATTAAAATAGTTTCCTCCTCAAATCCTATCACTCTACCCCTCATTAACTTCAGCGTCCTACAGTAGGTTGTAATTGAATTACTTTATCGCATCATTTCATCCCATTGTATTCACTCAAGAAAAAATGGTTAAGCTTTCTCTCTTTCACCTTAATTTACCTACAACATTTTAAGCTGCTCCTTTGTTCTGTTCACCTCTGGCTTTGTCTTTGCAGCCCACTCCCTGTGGTCTGTGCTCTGCAAGTCTTTTAGCAGAGCTGGAGAAGGTTGAGGACAGGCTTTCCCGGCCTGGCTGCTCTCCTCGGCTCGAGGATGGCCTTGAACAGAGCTGGAGTTGAAAACTTGCAGTGGCCATGCAAGATCTCAACACTTCTTGCCACCAAATTGAGAAACATGTCTCCAGATTGGGTGTCTTCTGCTGTGACTGTAGCCTGGCTGCGTTCTCTGAGTGCTCTGGCCTGTGAAACAGGCCTGTGAAACAGGCCAGAGCAGGGTCCTCTCTGCTTTGGAGCTTCTTGTCTGTGGTCACCTACAAATAACAGACCCGTGTTTGAGTTCAGTCCTCTTTCTAAAGGGTAACTCGCTGGATATCTGAAGGCTTTTACAAGTTACTAACAGCCAGCTTTCAAACTCAAGGGTGTTACTCACAGAGTAGTCTGTGTGCTGTCTTCAAAGCTCATTTCTCCCCCTCAAAGATAAAGTCTGGACTTTAAATCTGTTTCCCATATTCATTTTTTTTTGTTATGATGAACTAGGGACAATAGAAAGGCTAGGAGAGTTGGGCTTGTGCAGCCTGGAGAAGAGAAGGCTCCGCAGAGACCTTCTGGGGGCCTGTCAGGGCTTCCAGGGGCCTGTCAGAAAGATGGGGCCAGACTTTGGAGCAGGGCCTCTTGGGACAGGACAAGGGGGGATGGGTTGGAACTCAAAGAGGGAGATTTAGACTGGAGAGAAGGGAGGAATTGTTGGTGCTGAGGGTGGTGAGAGCCTGGCCCAGGTTGCCCCGAGAGGTGGTGGCTGCCCCATCCCTGGCCCCATTGCAGGGGAGGTTGGATGGGGCTCTGAGCAACCTGCTCGAGTTGCAGATGTCCCTGCTCCCTGCAGGGGGGTTGCACCAGATGACCTTGAAAGGTCCCATCCAACTCAAACCAGTCTATTATTCCGTGATTTCACAGTACTCTGTTCCTTTTTGTTTGTTTAGAATTCAACCCTTCTACTTGCGGGGTACTTGGGTACCAATTCTGGACAGACTGCCCTACTATTTTTATCTTCAGAAGGTTTTGAACTAAATGCTCATACTGTTATACTCACAAGATGTATCTTCTGCATCACTGAGAGTCCTTTAGATTTGTTTCTTGCTTCCAACAAAGCCTTTTGGGAGCCCTAAATATTTCTGGCGTGTCCTGAATAAGCTGGAAGGGGGGAAAAGAAAGGAGATAAAATATAAACAAAGAGTCTCATTTGAGTGTGGCAAGTTCTGAGCCGTCATTAATTATTGATGTCAAGACATGTATTTGTGACACGTGGCCCAGGGTTGGCAATTATGTGCTACGGGCATAGATTTTAAATTGTTCACTTACAGAGAAGGGCTGGATTGATAAATTTTATTTAGACAGCATGAAATTACTCCTTTGTCATTCTATTGGATTTATTCAGCCTTTGTCTCCCGACCTCACCAAGCTGGGAGTTATTGGATGTAAATAATGGTTTAAGATAAATAGATACACAAGCACACAAAGAATCAAAACCAGTGTCTTTGGCCTGGGATCTTTCTCCTATTGTCTTTTTGGACTAGAAACAGTATTTTGCATAGATTCATTGGATCTGCAATCACCGTTCCCAGGGAATTCTGGACACGGACATCAAAAGGGTGTGTGACAAATTTAGAGGGAGGGTTCTGAGCAGCGCCACCAAAAAATCAGGAGAAAGAGTGGGCTGTTACTATACATGTTAAGTCCGTAAGAATAATACTAATGATAATAAAAATACATTTTTAACAATATATAATAATACAGGGCTTTTTTTGGCCTAAAATGAAATGTTATTGCTTGTTCTCTGAAGCCGTACGTTTTCTTGTGCAATATGAACACCCAGCAGCATTCTTACTGTGTTTATTCTCTCCTGAATTTTAACAGATAGTTGTGGTATTTTCTTCAAGAGCTCCATCGTTCACAGGGAATTTGCTGAGAGATTTCTGTTCAGTAGCAAGAGGTAAAATAAACCGAAAAGGTTTATGAAGAGAGCTGAGAAGAAGCTGGAAGACAACCATCCAGTCTCTTTATTCTTAATGGGATGTATTTTAAATCCTTAGAAGTTAGGAACAAGGAAAAGAAAATGGGGAAGTCGAACCATTTGTGAACTGAACAATGAGTCTCTTACACTCAGCAATAAAAAACCAAAACAACCACCACCACCAAAGCAAACCTGAGTTCCTGCTTGCTAACTGGAATTACTATCCCTTCAGTTCCCTCATCAACCCTAATCAAGCAAATATAAAAATAATGAAACAAATTACATGACTGTAGGATGCTCATAGTTTACAGAATTAACAACCACAAAGAAAACCAAAACACACTAATAAGATGCAGCGTTACTCAACTTCAGTTTGTTTTCTTACTGTGCAGTTCATTACTACATATGCACATCTTTTTTTTTTTTTTTTTTTTTTTTTTCCCATTAGGAACAAATTCTAAATGCAGCAATAAATAAGAAGCTCTGTTAGATTTCCAAAGGATACAATTATGTTGTCTGTCTGCAGACAGGTTCTATAATCATCAAGTCTTTTTCCGGCCGTAAATCTGCCTTCAACATTTGTCTTAATTTATTTGCGGTCTTACTTCCTCTTCCAGACAGCCGGCGAGAGTAATGAGGTATCGTTGGGAGGGGCTCACCAGAAATGCTGCCTGGGCTGAATTTCTCCTCCTTCTAATTGACAGGGGCAATTTGTTCAGGAGACATCCTGAGAAAATCGTTGTATTTCAATAAAAGTCGCTCAATACCAGATTAGTCGAAGATACTGAAAGACAAAATGTAACCCTTTGCCTCCTGGCTTCAAACTCTTTTTATTTAACTGCAGCACTGTAAATAGGAGTTGTTCAGACTTACCCCACCGTGTGTCCAAACCCAACTGAGAGAAGAAGACACCTTCAGAAGTAACTGGCCTTATGTTCTGTACTGAGGCGTTAAGTTTTTAGGTTGGTCACACGAGACTCCTCCAACAGACCTGACTTTTTGGGGCACGCAGGGAGGTGAAATGAATCTCATATCAGCTTCTGAAAGAGAACCTTGTAATGATGATAAAAATATTTAAATGGTGGTGTTAACGTAATTAATGCAAAAATATGTAGCACTACACGTTTCATAATTTCTTATTCATACTAATTCTTGTGAAAATGTGAGTTGGTAAACTCGTTTGCTTAGGTGCATATTAATCAAGTGTCGTTTTGAAAGTGTTGCCTAAAAAGCAAGGAACTGTGTTTAGCAGACGTGACCCCAGTGCAAAGGAGCGTTAGGAATAGGTGTCCTCTGCATCTCCAGTGGCAGTCACATCATTTGTGGGGAAAAATAAAAGTATCTTCTGTTTTTTTTTCTGATCTTCTGTTTACTTTTCTTCTCCTTTTTCTCATTGGCGACAATATGACTTAGTGCTGAGAGGCTATACAAAATAACCTCGTATATTGATCTGAATCATCTGTAATTTCTCCTACATATTAGTCCCTCCCTGTTTTTTCCTGTAGCTCCCCTGTAAGTACTGAAAGGTCTCTCTGGAACCTTCTCTTCTCCAGGCTGAACAACCTCAACTCTCTCATCCAGCGAGTTGCATCTGCAAATGCTCACTGAATGATAAGAAAGCCGCCTATTACCTTTTAACTTAGCTGATTTGAAAGGGTGATAAACAAAGAGCAGACACATTTGGAATTATTATTTAATCTGACCCTAAGTTCAATAATGGATTAAGATGCATTTTGTATCTCTGCTGAAAAAATCAGCAGAAAAAGTACCCCCAAGAAGTCAGACATGAAATGTGTTTGCAAGCTTCTGATTTTCATNTTTTTGCATAGGTTCCTTCATCCATTTTTTTTCCTTCCAACACTTTCGGCTCCTTGACTCTGAGTCTCGGGCAGGTTTTGAGCTTCTCAAAACTTTTAACAAAAATTCCAGGTCTAACAGAGCAAGAAACTTTTCTTTTTTCAATTTTTTTTTGCAACCTATACAATGCTGACAGCAAAGTGCTGTTGGTTTTTTTTTATAGCTCGTGCTGAACTTCTATGCAAAGGTGTCATTTTTATATTGCACATAAAAAGAAGACCCTCTTCAGGGTGATTTTTTTTTTTTTTAAGGCATAAATAATTCAGGAATTCACAGAGAGTTTTCATTTCCTCTATCCCCAAGGAAAACATAAAACAAACGTACGGCCCCACCTGCCTCAGCGTGGCGGGGACAGGGTGGAAAAGAGCCCTCATAAAGCACAGACCTCTTTGTGTAACTTCTATCGGGTCATAAACTACCAGGGCATTTTAAATACAATCTATAAGACCATTCATTTTTCATTAGAGGAAAGTTTCTTTCTCTTTAGTTCATAGCGGGCTGTGCTTTATGTCATGAAAAGCTCGTTCGCTCTCTCTCCGGAGCTCTCTCCAGCAGATCTCACCGTGCCGGGGGAATTCAGGTCGTGCTCAGGAATTCAACACACGTTCATGTCTTTGGAAATGCCTTTATACTGCAGGTGGCTGCAGCTCTTCCATTCCCGGTTTCTGCTCCTTCGCCCTACAAATAGAGGGAGGGAGGAAAAAAAATAAAATAAAAAAGATCCTGAAGCAGCCCTCCGGCACAACGTGTCTAGAGCAAAACCGAGCACGTTCTGGTGGATCCTGGCTTGGGTTTGAACAGTGCACTGAATGATGGAGTGAGAAAGAACTCCTTTAATCTTCTTTTCCTTGATACAATGGCAGAGAGAATCATAGAATCCTAGAATCTTAGAAACATAGAATCCTAGAATTGTAGCATCTTAGAATCCTAGACTTACAGAATCTTAGAATAATAAAATCTTAGAACCCTAGAATCCTAGACTCATTGAATCTTAGAATCATAAAATCACAGAATCCTAGAATCTTAGAATCCTAGACTCATAGAACCGTAGAATAATAAAATCCTAGAATCCTAGACTCATAGAATCATAGAACGATGGGATGTTTTGGGTTGAACTCAAAACACTGAATGTTTTGAACTCCTGTCAGGGAGTTGTGGAGAGCCAGAAGGTCTCCCCTGAGCCTCCTTTGCTCCAGGCTGAACAAGCCCAGCTCCCTCAGCCGCTCCTCACCAGACTTCTGCACCAGACCCTTCCCCAGCTCCGTTGCCCTTCTCTGGCCACGCTCCAGCCCCTCCAGCTCCTTCTGGGAGTGAGGGGCCCAAATCAAATAAAGAATGAATTTTTTTTTCCCTGAAAAATGACATTTTATAAACGGAGAGCAGCTATGTTTTGCAATATGAGCTTAATGAATTAATGAATTTCCTGAAGAACACTGAAGTTTTTCAAAGTCTACAGTATCTATAAAAGACCTTGGAGGACAGCTCCATTCCTAGCCCCTGGATGCAGACACACTTAGTTAATTGTTACACAGCTCCTCAGAAACAAAACATCAGAAGCTGGGTTGTTTGCGTTTGACAGAACAAAGGGATGAAAAAAAAATGGGAATTCTGGAAGAGGACGGAAGTTTAAAAACGCTGTGGTCGTTTCTGGATGGCTTGAAAGTTCAAGCCCTGCATTTCATGTGGTTTTGCATCTCTGCAAATCTGGAGGGAAAGAAGCTGATCTACAAAAGCAGATTTGACTTTGTTAAATAACTCTGTGTAAACCTGGCTACAGAAGGTTGCCCAGTTATTTTCAGAGAGAACAAGGCTGAGGAAATCTTCTGATTTCAGTAAATTCATCATGTTTGTTTTCCCTGCGTTACAAATCTTTAGAAAATGAAAAGAAACCGTGAACAGCAGTTAGGACTAATATTTTATCCATCGCTCTTCAATTTTCCGTGTCCAAGTCTCTTATCTTTGTTCCATTCCTGTACTTTTGAAAACATTCAGTGATGAGAAGGAGCAGTTCCATGTCACGAAGAAGCACCAATTTATCTTGTTATCCTATTAGAGTGTTTTCATGTCTGTTAGCAACTGATTTTTAGCATTACGCCTACTCACTGCGTGCCTGATAGACGGAGGAAAATACCTGAGTACGCTTTGCATTTCCCATGACAGAATAAATGCCTCATAATGTATCATTTTTAAGGTGTAGCAACAGCTATTACAGGATATTTGCTTTTTTTTTAGCTGTGTGTGAAATTCTTTGAAATCAATGTGCAGCTTGCCATGGCTTTTAATGAAGACAGCACTAAAATTTACATTACAGAACATGGCAAATTTCCTCCTTTAATACCACAGATCCTTATACAACTTTCTTGCCTCCCCCCAGTCTGTTCTGCGTTATTATTTTAGTGGAGTAAACCATCTTGTGCCAAAAGATGGAGGAATGGCTTTAGAAGTTTCAATCTTTTAGTACGACTGCAGGAGAAGTGACAATGCTGAAGGAGCCTCTTGCTGAACCTCAAAAAAAAATAAATTATTATTATGTGACCTTGGTTCTGCGCCTCTCCCACCCCTGAGATGGATACACAGCACAGGATTTGTGAGAGGAGGGGAAAATGGTACTAAATGAGGAGGGAAAAAATGCATGTTTTCTGCTACAGACAAAAAGTTAAAGCCTTCTGTATTTTTCTTCTACAAAGACCTGCCGGGGATCTTGCTGAAAAAAAGGCAAATGCATTTAAATTTCAGAATTATGCAACTTCAGCTGCAGTTCTAGGGAGAAATGTTTAGTTATGATACCAGTGGAAATTCAAAACCACGTTTCTTATGTTTAGGCCTAATAATACAACAGCTCCTCTCTTAACTGAGAAAGAATTTTATCACTTCTTTTTCTCATTCTGCCATCTCCAAACTAGAATAAACAAATAATTTGTTAGTGTTGTCATTGTGTTCCTCACACTTACCATATTATGGCACGTCTTCCTCAAAAATGACCGGAAAAAAAAAATGACAAAGGAGATGACTCAATCTGGTTTGGCCACATTCAAACAACTGCAGTTGGTTTTCAATCCATGGAAACTTTTCACTGGATTATGGGACAGAAATTGTTTGGGTTTTTTTTTTGCTTTTTTCTTCTGTTCGAAGCAGAGACGTTTCTCTTGCTGAATAAACAGTAATTGCAGAGCTGAGGGGTGATATTCTTTAGAAAAAAAAGCAAAACTAGTCACTGCCTGGTGGGTTGAGTCCAACCCCAGCTACCCCAGCTGCAAACCTGCTGCAGTTGTGTAGGAGAGATGGGGTCGTTCTCCTGGACAATCCAACAGCAGCCAGAAAAAGAAATATAAATATCTTATTTATAAAGAAAAGCTTCAAACTGAACGACTTTCTCTGTGAAGCACTTAGGGATGTCGGCTTTGCAGAGCTTTTTGTCCAGGGAACTGTGAATGCAAATTTTTTAAATTCAATTTGCAGAAAAAAAAAAAAAAGATCTATGTGTCAGCAACTGCTCTTTGAGTCAGAAAAAATACAGCAGACACTGTTAATGATGTTCATGAAACCAGTTGTCTTACTTTTCCTCCAGGAGACAGTGTGAGGTCCAGGGGAGGTAAAAAGAGGTGTAGGGGAGACTGTGAGGAGGACGAGCAAATTATTTGAACCAATAATTCCATAAAAAGCAGGACATGGGCGAGAAGACATGAATCTATTTAGGTGTAGTTTGTAAAACAGAACTAGTTTATGTCCCTTGTTGAATTAATAATGTCCAGTGAATACCCAGGGGGCGGATGAAATAAAGGTTTGATTAAAAATCTGTTTCAAAAAAAACCAGCAAAGAAAGAAGGAAAAGGCTTCTGTTCATTTCAGCAGGGCTTGGATCAGGTCCCAGCTACGTTATCTCCACATCCACGCTACAGGTAGAATTCCCAGATGTCTTCAGGTAGGCACACGAAATGGTTGGGGTTTTGGTGGGGTTTTTTTTGGATTATGGAACATGGAAAAGTCTTTTCTGTGTTTACAGTTTAAGCACGTCCCTCGATGTTCTACCATAACTACATGTTCTGCACGTGTCTTAACATGGATTCAAGCACTTCAGGCAAGTTCACAAACTGCTCATGTCATGCAACATCCGATGGTATTTTCACAGAATCCCAGGTTGGAAGGGATCTCAAGGATCATCTGGTCCAACCTTTCTTGGCAAAAGCCTGGTCTAGACAAGCTGGCTCAGCTCCCTTTTTGGCTGAGTCTTAAGTGTCCGGTGCTGCTGCCTCCACCACTTCCTGGGGAGATGATTCCAATGGCTGATTGTCCTTCTTGTGAAAAATGTTCCTCTTGTGTCCGGTCAGAATCTCCCCAGCAGCAACTTGTACCCACTGCCCCTTGTCTTTTCCCTGTGATTCCTTGTGAAAAGAGAATATCCATGTTTTTCTTTAAATACTGGAACAGGATGAGAAGGTCTTCCCTGAACCTTCTATTCTGAAGGTTGAACAAGCCCAGTTCTCTCAGGCTTTCCTAATATGGCAGCTTCCCAGTCCTTGGATCATCTTTATAGGTCTTCTCTGGATTCTCTCCAGCCTGTCCACAGCTCTTTTGTACAGCGGGGACCAAAACCAAACACAGTGTTCCAGGAGTGGCCTGACCAGTGCTGAGCTCTCAAGCACTCAATGAATCCCAAAGACATCTCTGCCCTGGTGAGGCCACCTCAGGAGTATTGAGTCCAGTTCTGGACTCCCCA
>VWZK01012479.1:0-13048 GCA_013396935.1 Baryphthengus martii
AGTCACTGCCCAGCCTATATCGGTGCTTCAAAACTTATGTTGGAAATTCATCCCCCCAAAAACACTAGCATTCTAGGCCAGGCCTCATTCAGTAGGAAAATTCAGCAGTGTGTACTCCTAAGTAAGTATTTTAAATTCAACAGTGATGGAAATGAATCGGTGAAAAGGTCATCACCTTAAGGAGATTTTGATGAGGTTAAACCTCAAACTGGTTGAAAATATGTAGTAAGTGTTTCCTTAAAGCAGAGAGATCTATTGCAGCGAGAATGAAAACAACATTTTAAAACCTTCAAAATCAGGACAAATGTGTGTGTTTGCTGTATCCTGAAATTAATGCTGTGTGGAAGTAAGAAATAACTTTGAAACTGAAAGAGAGCCAAGACTGGCTTTGGTGTAATTTTATTCCACTGCTAGCTATATACCTCCCAGTTACTGAAAAACAAATGTGGCATGCTTGCTTCCTTTTACGATATGGGGTAGATGATCACCAAGAGGAACCCAGGAAATATTTCCAAAGCTGGAAGCACTGAATGGTGTGGAAATAATTACTCAAGTAAAAAGAAGGCTTGGATTGCTTTCAAAATATTAATAATCTTTCTAAAAACCACAGCAACAACCAAAAAAACCAGGAACGAGGAAAATTTGGATCCTTCGTATCGACAAACAGCCAAAACCCTCAAAGCACATTGACTATCCTGAAAGAATATTTATTCAGCTTTCAGCAGACAATTAGCAGGAATGAGACTTAACAGGACAAAGATCCTCCAAGTAGAATCTGCCAGGAGAGGCTGGATTTCAATGTTAAATTGGAATAAAAGGAAGTATGCTTGGTTTAGTATGTGGGTTTTGAATCATTCAAAAGTTCCTGTTTCTAGATAGCCTGAAATATTTCAGATTTTGAATCCTAAAGCATTTGCTATTCTTTTAATATGACTCATGAGAACAAGTCAGATGGATAAAAAAAAAAGAAGTTGATTTCATATGAGTGTGTTGGTTTTATGCACAATTGTGTTCAGTAGATTAAATTTTGACATGGATGTGATAACTCAATCCTCTTTTCGTCTTAGGCTTGTAATGTTATCTTCAGAACAACAAGGTAATTTTATTCCTTGGGAAAATGGCTCTTCTTTGCTATCATCTGGTATAAGCAATGTTTCCAGGAAGCAAACGAGGATTTTAATTTTTCCCCTTGTCCTGCATTCAGTTATTATTAGTATTTTTCCTGCTACCTTCATGTATCTGTTAAGTTTTTCCTCATGCTGCTTGTGGCATGTCCACGGCAGCAGGACTGGCAGGACAAGGGAGCACTCGCTAGAGCAGGAGCTGACCCATTGTAGTCCTTGGTGTCATCCTGCCCTTCTGGGTTGTGTGTAGTGATGGCAAAGGACGTGATGGATGTGACCCACCAAATCTCCACAGAAAAGTAGTAATTAATGGTACTTATTGATGGGAGTTTTATTTATAAATGCCTTCAGTGCACTAGGTTAAATATTAAAATAGAAGAGAAAAGAATCTGGACAAATTGAAAGTTCAGCGGCTGATGAGGGTATTGTTTGATGTAGTGAACTATTTTTCAGGCAGTCCTAAGCAATCTGGGATTTATAAAGTGGTTATTTCAATGTCATGATGTTGTTCTCCTCTCTGCATTCTGATGTCTTAATCTGTTCCTGCCTGTATCTCATGGCTCTTTTTGTCACTGATGCTGGTCTTGTGTTTAGGAAGAAGTGGTGATCTGAACTATGCCTAGCCCAGCGCTGTTGTCAGCGTTATTAAAAAGGGCCGCAGCCTCTGCATGCTGCATGTGGCCCCTGGCAGAGCATCAGCATGGCCCCTCATGGGAATTCTTTCCAGAGCCTTTGAAATGGACTTTTCCAACCAGAAAGTGACAGTATATATCCATAACATTTTCCAGAAAGCGATTTGACCATATTAATGAGTGAGTCTTCATGCTGGAATTTCTTGTGAGCAGTACAGGCAAGCTGCTTTCTTCTCAGAGCAAGGATGTGTGGCTCTGAAATTGTCAGTTTTATCATCCCAACAGAACCAACTGCCTAACAGATATGAGTAATGTGAAGTAGAAATGAGAAGACCAAGGTAAACAAACATAAAGGAGAAAAAAAAAAAAAAGTGTTTCCTATCTAAAAATGTAGAGCATGCTATGGATAATACAGCTACAAAAGGTCTGTCACAAGATTCATAGTCCCTGAGCATATTTCATTCACATGAATGGTGCTTACACAGCAGATAATTTGAGCTGTTTTTACCTTCACAACGTTGCCAGAGAAATATTTTCATCCCCTAAAATGGATCTTAAACAATAACCTGATCAAATTGCACATGCAGGGTGCTCTGCTCCAGGGTCTGCAGCATTTCTTGGGTTTCTTCCTTGCACACATATTTGTTATCACAGCAGACAACAGAGCCTGTAACATAATAGGTACATGGCCCCATTCTGTGTATGGACAGATTTTTTGAATTTGGACATTTTCCATTTCACCTTCCTGGTGGTAAAACAACCACAGACAAATAGTAAAGCAGGGCACTTAGTACTTGGAAGTAGAAGCCAGATAACATTTCTTCACTTCGTAGGGAAACTCCTTTTACTTTCAAGGAAACCCAGAGCCAAGCATGATAATTTTAAGCCATTTTTATAACATGCAGAGGCTGGCAGTGCTCGCCTGAAAAGCACCACTGACAGGAGGTGTTGATCTGTAAACCACAAACCTTGCCCTCAGTGTTCCCTCTGTGAAGTGCTGAAGCCCTTCAAATGCTGGGATCAAGGAGTCCTTCCATCCACTAGATATTAATAGCAGTTTTTGCTTGCAGCTGTTGTACTTTGTGTTCCTTTTTTTTTTTAAAAAAAAAAAAAAAAGAAAAGCTAGATCAAAGGATATGTCTAAAATTTAAATTCATGTTACTTCAAAAACAGATTACAGAAGTGCCCCAGTTATGATTATCTTTTGTCTTGCAATGTGCTTTCTTTTCGATCTGTTCTAAACCTTTCTTCCTGCATAAGGCCTCTCTTCCCCCACCTTCTTTAGCCATTTAATTTAATAAATTGTCTGAGCAAATGTGCCATGTAAATTGAAATATGCAGGAGTGTCATATATAGTGAGAAGTGATGGGGATTAGCACGTGAGAAGGAAATTTCTTAAATGAATACTTGCCCCTCTAGTTCCGTCTGCTTTTGGTATGTTTTTAAAAAATCAAATTATGCCTTTTCTTTCACTAAAGAGAATCTTTTGAACTGAAAATGAAAATTGTTTACTTCACAGGATGAGGTTTATTAACAGTTATAAATAGTAACCAGCAATATTTATCTCCCAGGTGATTGTAATGTCCTGATCAGAGCATCAGATGAGTAGCTGGATTTTTTTAACTATTTCTGTTAAATGAATAAATTTTTACAGTGAATGCATGCACTGTTAAATAATTTGGTTTTAAGCAAAATATGTCTTCTATTTAGATAGGAAAATCACCTGGTGGGGTTTCACCACTAAAGTTTTATGGAGACAAGCTTTATGTACTCACAGCCCTGAAAGTGTGATTTAAAACCTTCCTGATTTGCAAAACTACATTTGTATTTTCAAAAATACATTTGTATCGGCAGATGTGATTAAAGGGTGAATTTGCCACTGGCGTCTGCTTGTCCCTGTAGGGAGGAATGGCTGATGGACATGCCTGCTTCAAGACCTCCAGTGGACTTTCCTCTTTACCAGATCAGAACTGGGAGGCTTCACTGGCCTCCAGGAATTGGGTCTTTTAGGAAAGTTGAAAACTTGGAGACTCCTGATGGATTTATGAGACTTGGCGCTAGCAGGGAGAGCATTCACGACAGCAATAGTTTGCACGATCAATCTCCTCATTTATTAATCTTTTCAGATGTTTTTGAGTAAACTACATGTTGTGCAAATCTGTTTCCAAGTGGATAAGGAGGCTTGGGGGTTTGGCATATGGTCAAATCACATAATCTCAGCAAGCTATCACCCTTCCTTGAGGTTTCAGCTGATGCATTAACTCCTGCACTGAACAGGGTGGTAGGAGGCGGGGAGGGTCATGGTGACTCTGCCAGCCCCTATCAGCTCTTTAGCACTAGAGCCTGGACACATCCAGTCCTGTGGTCATGCTCCAGGGAGCAGCAAAATTGAAGCAGTGACTTTGCAACCAGTTATGAAAGGCGAAGCAAAATAGTCCTTCTTCCTTGGGACAACAATTTAAGGAAATGGTGGAGAGCTCAAAAGGAGTTGTCCTATGTGCATATTCCCTTCTAAATAAAACCTGTGCTCAATGGCACACCCGTGGTTCATAAACGAAAGACAGCGGTAAAGATTTATGGCCGAATTTCCTAACATTATTTAAAAAAATTATTACAAGATATTATATACACAGACCTCTGAAAAGGAAATCTATTTTTATTAAAGTTTGGAATTTGAAAGAGGGAGATACTGCCAATAATTTTTTAAAAGTCTGATTTGTAAATGAAGCTCTAATGAATAATTCCACAAATGGTGCATCATATAGTAAAGCATGGAGGCAGATTTTCACTGCTGTTGGTACAAGAATAAAACTGAGTGAGTAAATCTGCTGCATCTTGCCAATTTTTATCATTCTTGGATGTAGAAATATAATCTTGGGCAATATTTAAAGAATGTAAAAACTACACAAGAGGGCCAGCGCCTCACTGGCAGCGAAAGACGTTACTGGCACAGACCAGGAGAAGAATGTGTTTGCAGGCTTGGCGCTTTCCCAGCTGTAGGAATATCCTTGACAGTACTGATCCCATAGTCCAAGGCAGAGCCTCCTAGGGCATACACTCCGCTACTGGAGAACCTTACTGGCACCCGGGATTAGCAGGGCATAGGAAAATTGTAGCTATTTCCTTCTGGAAGAACTGCTGTTTGCACAAGTTGGTGTCCCTCTGGCTTGGCTCCCAGAGGAATGGGAGCTGCCTAGCCCAGCCTTGGAGGCAGCAGGTACAGGCAGTGCTGCTGCTGTCTGCTCAGGGGAGCCAGTGCCGGAGGACTGCACCTTCCTAACACAGTGAGGGGCCAGTGGGTATCTCCTATTAACACCAATTAGAGCTACACAGTGTTTGTTGAGTTTATTGCCATTGGTTAGGTTGTTGGCTTAATGTGATTAGACAAGATCTAATGAAAGAAGACACGTACGTAGCGTGTTTGTAGTAGCTAAACTGCTCTGCACTGGGATTTTCTGGGCCTGTGGTGTGTCAGGCTTTAATAGCCTGCTCACCGTCACATCATCCCATTCTCACACATGCCCCGCTGGAAAGCTGTCATATTGTCAGCACTGGTATTTTCCCTTGTACTGAGCTGGCAACAGGTTGTCAGTCCAATTTAGCTGACTGTCCTACATGTACATGATCAAATGACGGCATCCTTTTAATAAATGGTGAACTATGCAGCTTGTGATTGATTCCTGACTAATCGGTCTGTATCAAACTTCTCCAACTCAGCTGTCTCCTGGGGCTGATTAGCCAAAGAAAAGTTAGCGGCAAACCGACAACTGCCCGTCAAGCAGATAACAATGGGAAAAACTCAGTGACAACCTGTGCAGCTAATGATGGTAGAAATGCTGTCTGGGTGGGAAATGCAGCTGCCTGTAGCTGAGATGGGGGATCAGCCAGGTAGTCCAAGAGACAGTAAAGACCTCCTGCATAACTACGCATTGGTGGCCAAGTTTTAGAGAATGAGAACAAAAAACCTGTTCATCTTTGGCATCTCTGGTTTCAGATCATCTTGAGGGATTGGTTTCTTCAGACTTTTAATAAAGAGGAAAGGTGAAGCTGTAACCATGGAGGTTGGGAATAATTTGGTAGCCATCAGAAATCTACAGTAGGTTACTATGAATTATTGCATTTTTAGGGAGCACCTCTAAGATTTGGTGTCAAAAGCCCTTCTGGCCTATGACTAGATGTCAATGGAATTCATAATAAATTAAATGCAGGAAGGGAGTTTAAAGATAATTATATTTATTTTTCCAGGAGTGAAAGTCATTATTGTGTTGGGCCAGTCAAAGAATTATACTTCTTTTGGACCTTTATGGAAAGAGTCTGGGGAACTGATAGATGCCTCGTGCTTAAAATCCCTTCAGGGAACTGCATTAAAATAGAGACAAGATACTGCAAGAAGGTAGTCTTTTCTGCCCTGCCAAGAGGTCAGTACATCTTAATTAAACAGTGTTTCTCGTTTCTCAAACCATGGAGTATCCAGCTGTCTCAACTGTCTCATGCCCTCCCCTCCGCGGATGTCATATGTGTCATGTAGACAGAATTTATGTCAACATTTGCCATCTTATTGAGTGGCTCCATCCTTTATTCGGGTGATAGGCAATTGTTATTTACGGCCTCACTTTAACCAATCATTCCCATTAGCACTAATAACACCAGGCTGGAAGAAGCTTTCATTTTGCATAAACCTTGTGCTGACCTTCCTCAGGGAATTTCCCCATCAAGGAAAGACTCTTTGCAGAAGATGTCACACTACTGTAAGGATATGTGTTGAGGAAGGGGGAACAGGATGTGAATCATCTTGGAATTCACATTGTACAAAATCTTTTACTCTTCTTCCTTTTAACATGAAATCCTTTTTTTTTTTTAAATGGTATTTTTGCTGGAATACTTTCTGCAGAATAGAAGACTGGAACTCTTCAAAGCTGCAGTGCCAAGAGTCTCCTCTCCCTCCTATTTCAAAATAAATCATTCTCCTGGTGGTAATGAGTAATACAGAAAAATGCAGGCAGCAAGGATTTTGCCAGGGAGAGAGATGTGCAGCGCTGTGCTTTGGCGTCTATGCAAAGTTCTATTTAATGACACTGCCACAGAAGGAGTATTATATTATCTGTCCCACTGCGCAAGCCTTCAGTCTCAGCATTGTATAAGCACACTACTTTTTTACATTTATAAGCAGTAAGAGATTCCGGAGAAATTCCTGTTCCAGCTACAAAGCTCAACAGACCCCAACTGTGTCATTACCTCACTATGTTGGGGCAAGTCCTGCTTCTGCAGCTGCAGAGGGCCTCTGCCAGCTGCCCTGGGAGGATCCAGCTGCCCTCCCTGGGAGTGTGCACCCGTTGCCGCCTCGGCAGGCATGGCCCCAGCCCCGCGCCACACACAGCTGATGAGGCGAGAGGGAGCTGGTCCCTCTCACAGCAAAACAGGCTCGAGAGGTGGGCCATCGTGATCTTGTAAAAAGACCAGGTGCAAGGTCCTGCACAGGGGTTGAGACAATCCCAAGCACAGATACAGGCTGGGAGACAAAGGGATTGAGAGGAGCCCAGTTGAGAAGGACTTTGGGTGAAAAGCTGGACACGAACTGGCAACGTGTGCTCACAGCCCAGAAAGCAAATCATACCCTGGGCTGCATCAAAAGAAGCGTAGTCAGTAGGTTGAGGGAGGGGATTCCCCCCCTGGACTGTGCTCTCATAAGAGCCCACCTGGAGGATTGTGTCCAGCTCTGGGGCCCCCAACTTAAGAAAGACATGGATCAACTTGAACAGGTGCAGAAGAGGGCCATGAAGATGACCAGGAGACTGGAGCACCTCTCCTGTGAGGACAGGCTGAGAGAGTTGAGGTTGTTCAGCCTGGAGAAGTGAAGGCTTCAGGGAGACCTTATTGCTGCCTACCAGTATTTAAAGGGGTCCTACAAGAAAGATGGGACAGGACTATCAGGGAGTGTAGTGATACGATAAGGAGCAACTGAAAGAGAGTAGATTTAGATTAGGTATAAGGAAGACATGCTTTACCGTGTGGTTATTGAGACACTGGAACAGGTTGCCCAGAGAAGTTGTGGATACCACATCACTGGAAGTGTTCAAAGTCAGGTGAGATGAGGCTTTCAGCAATCTGGTCTAGTGTAAAGTGTCCTGGCTCACTGCAGGGGGGCTGGACTAGGTGATCTTTAAGGGGCCTTAAGGTCCCTTGCAACCCAAACCATTCTATGATTCTGTGAAAATCATGATCATGGGGGCAGCAGCAGGGCTGTGGCCACTCCTCAGCATCTCTGAAAGCCCCAGAGGCAAGACGAGCCACACGCCATGGGAGCGTGGCTGGTCCTCACCTCTCAGAGGATGCAGAGGGAACTTAAAACCATCAAGCTGGCACTACAGATACAGTGAGGCAACCCGTGTGCCCTCCGACAGCATTGCTGGACCAGACGGATCCTACCTAAAGCGGTCTGCTGATCCCTAATGTTTATTATTTTTCCTGGTTTTGGAGGAAAATCTAGGAGATTCCTGTTTCTGTTGGATTAGTTGGGTGTTTTGACATTCAGAGATACTATAAACAGGTTTTTCCCTTTGAACTCCGTAGTCTAGCAGAAGTAAGTTGTTTCAACAAAATGAATTTTACCTCACTGCCCAAATGAAATGTTTTTAAAGATTTCTGCCTCCCAGGAGTTGCTTTCAAAATGCCAGCTTTCATTTGGATAGAATACATTGAATTAATGATATTCATAATTAGTCTCTACAACCTCATCTAAGTAGAGAGACCCCATGCTTGTCCCACCCGTATGCCTTGACTTTGGCCTGAGGGACAGATTTACTGTTTAACTGCGTTCCCTGATGAGATAACCAAGCCTCATGGTGCTTTACTTCCAAAGTGCGGAAGCATGTCTGCCAGGAGCACAAGGAGAGCACTTTAGCTGGGTCCCTCTCTCGGCACAGCCGTTCATTCACAAAAGTTGGCCTAAACTTGGGCTGAACTGTGGCCAGAAGCAGAGATGGAGGCACCCGTGTCTTGTTACCAATCTCCTGAGCTGCTTAATTCCTTCAGCTGAAAACTGACCTGCAACAGCCATTTCAGCAAGTTTCCAAGAGTCAGAGATGCCCAGGCATGGTATATTCGATGTATAGGGCCAGTTTCTCAGCTGGTGTGAGTTGCCCCAGCTCTACTGACATCATCAGCATTATATTACTTCATGCCATAAATAGGATCAGGCCACCACTTTTTAATTTGCTACGGTTCATGTCTCACATGACACAGAGGCAGATTTTTGAGTCAAGAGGCCTTTTGTTAACATATTCCTCAATATCCCAGTATCTGATGTGCCAAAAGTAAAATGGCTCTTGATTCCCATTTCCTCTGGGCTGCCTTTTCACCAGCAGGTTAGGCTTGATTTACACTGCTGTCAGTGGATAATAAAACCTGTCTTCTTGAGGATGCCAGGGCATTGTTACTTTTGGAGACAGTTGCCATTCTGTTGTTAGTCAAGCTTCTATTGACTGATGGACACTGTGGCGAGCAACGTGCTTTTCTTGGGGACACTTATCTGAGGCTCTGGCACAGCTGTAGGATGCTTTCTGCAGTGCTTCACTGCCAGTGTCCGCAAGAAAACACTGGCCAGGGTGGCGTCCCAGCCCCCCGTCTCAGATGCACATTCGTATTTCTCCTGTCTTTATCTTGTTGGGCTTTTTAGCAGGAGGCAAATGCACCTTAATGCTCTAAGACATGTAGATACCATCCTTGAAGGAGAGTTTGGCAGGAGGAAAGACAGCTTCATGCATGAGAAAAGTGCTGTTTATATTAATGGTCTTCCAATTAGCAAAAAGCAATCAAAGTTTTACTTGATTTTCACAAGCCTTCATTTGGGATTCAGCATTCATTCTCCCTGCAGGAGACCTGGAAAACGTGGCTTGCTTTGCCATTTCAGCAGCATTTTCTGGCACATCTAGGATTTATGGTTGTTTTGATGAAGTTAAAGCTGGCACGGCGTTTCTGTGGGTGGAGCATTTGAGCAGACAGGTTTATACAACTAGAAAGAACTACATTAGACTGGAGCAGGACCTGATTTAAAGATCATCTGAGAAAGGTGGACTCTTATGAGAGAAGACAGAAAAATACATATAAAATAAATTGAGGTGCTAGATTAACTGCCTTCCTTGCTTTGCTGCTTTTTCACACTCATGGAGTCTCTGGTATCCCCTAAGGAGAAGGCAGGCACTCTAAATCAAAACAAATGTTTTCTCTGTTGTTTCTGACATGACTCAATGTTTCTGTAGATGGGCTGGCAAATCGGGTAGATTGTAACCGTCTTTCTCACCCACGGTGCTGTACTCGAAGTTACTGCTGTGCAGCATGGTGGCCACCTGTTCTTCAGAGGTACGGCAACCGCTGAAAGGTGAGGGTGGCTTGCGGGGAGCAGGGCCTCACCTCCTGCCTGGCTGTCATGAGCTTGCTGCATGAGATGAAACATCACTTTCACATCCACCTTCCCTTGATGGCTCAGATGTTGTCACTGTCCAGACCTCTAGTGAAAACTGGAACAGTGCCAGAACATTGTTTCCAATGTAAACAGGAGCGCTCTGATTGTTGGCTGCATGTCCCATCTCATGGTGAACATAAGTTTACTGGCATTTGTCTATGAGTAACATCACACTCTACCGTGGCTTCTCTTCAATGAAGCTTTACTCATACACTTTCTTGGTCATGGCAGGGAGCGTTTTCTGGTTTTAAGTGATTCACAGTGAGTGAACTTTATCTCTTTATTCATAAAATTCCCAAATGATCAGACATAAATGCTTCATTCCTGCCACTATCCTCCCCAAGAGGCTTGTGTGCCAAGAAAAGACTTGGAGTTGGCTGACAAGTCGTTTCCTGATTTGCAGCCGTTCCAGATTTACTCAGCTACCAGCCACCCCCATGATGAGTGTCGTTCCTGCTGGAATGGGAGCAGGCTTTCTCCTGTCTTTTTTTTTCTTCTCTGCTGTGGGTTTAAGCCTGCCAGGTACTGAACCTTCATTCTTGCAGAAGTTATCAATGAATTCTGACTTTTGTCATACAACTGGGCGATGATGTGACATCCGGATCTCCTACGTACCAGAAGTGTTAACCCTTTTGAACCTTAATCTGTAGCAGATGGCTATGGCCTATAAATAAGGTTTGTTTCTACTCCAGTATATCAAGAAAAGGATCCAGAATACTTCGTTTCTCTTACCTAAATGGTGTAGGCACCAAAGTCTCAGAAAGTGGTGAAGAACACATTTGATCCTTAAGTATCTAAATCTCATTATGCACCTTGGTGTTTGACCCTAAAGTTTCCAAGGTCCATAGGTACAGGAGCACCCACATATGTGCCACTGTAATGAAGTTTCTGCCTTTCTTTTCCTAAATCCTGAGATAGGCCTGCTCCTTAGGTGTGTTCAGAGCTCATAGATATGTTATATAGAGGCCAAGGGAAACGAGGTTGCCAAACTTGTTAATTAAAAATAGCATTGCAATTATGTGCTCCTAAATACCATCCCTGAAAGACCCAATCTGCTCTCCTGATGGTTGTGCCACCAGTCTACAGGATATCTATAAAAGCTTGCACGTGCCTCCTGTAGGAGCTGGGCCTAGGACCAAAAGACTAGGGCGAAAAGAATCTAGAATGGGACCAATAGAATGTCACCTGGAATGTCGCCTTAAGGTACATGACTACTTTTGCTACATCAGTTGCAGAAGCAATCTGCCCATTTTAAGGAAACTCTAGCCTGAAATGCTTAGCCAATGTGACACAGCAATGTTACTGGTACTTGGAATGGCCAATATATTGTTTTATGGAGTTTCATCATCATGCAAGAGTTTTAGTTCTCATTTTGTTTAAATGAAACTTCGTAAACGTGGTGTTTGCAGAGAAAAGCCTTAAGATGTAAAACCTGACAAGTTGCCCGCCAATAGGCAAACAAAAGTAACTATTAAGTAATTATTTTTTTTAAATCTCAATATTTTTTTTCCAGTTTTCATTGTGTTTTATTATTTCTTGGGTGCAGCAATTGTTAAAAAAAAAGGATCAATAACTGATTAAAGTAATCTTGAATCATGTGCTGAGTTATATAGTAGGGGCATAGGTTCTGTTTCTTTACATATCTGCAGATCCGGATCGTACCTGCACTGCTGTGCACTGGCCTGTGTCACTACAGATACTAAAACAGACAGGCTGAAAGACCTGCACAGCTCTCCAGGCCTCCAGCAGAAGTGCACAAAGAAGGAATTTGGTGTAGTGATGTGAGGGAGGCTGCATTGTGTCAGTCATTCGAGCAATTGGCCCCTGGTCTTATCCTTAGCACATACTTAACACATCTTGCCAAATTATGCGGTTGCTTAGTAATGTGAACAAATATCCCCTGGAGATTCAATAACCAAACTCATTATCACTTGTCATGTAGGCCAGGAACTGAAGCCAGATCTCCAGGAGTGAATGACTGGTGTGTTAACCTAGTCTCCTACTGCTAAAATAGCAGAATGAATATGTGCAAAGTCAGCTCCACACAGTGGGTAAAAATATGCCCTCAGTAAAAACACAGAGAAGCTCTATTAAAAATGATTCTCATTACACAGATTCCATTATCTGAAATAAGTAGGGAGGAATTTAGCATTTGTTAAGATTTTGAAAAGAGGCATAAATGGAGACTGATTTTTTTTTATTATTATTATTTATTTTTCATCTTGCAAATGCAGCAATATAGCTGTTCTAGTTAAATGTGGTAGGGGAGGAGGCTGTGTGTCATCTTCTGCACTTCAGGAGGCCATTATATGCCTTTGAAAACAGGATCTCGTTGTGGTGTCACTTGTGGATGCTGTTAGGTGCATCTACAGCACCCATCACACCTCTGTGCTGTGTACCTGACCTTGCTCCAGACAGGCTAGTTTGCTGCAACAGAGCCATGCTATCGAGGCTCATCACAATGGTGCTGACACCTTCCCAGGATCTGAGCTTCTATTCTGGTGTGAAACGTGCCGTGCTGCAGGGACATACCAACTCCTCTGGGTCTAGCTAGATGGCACTGCGTTGTACACACCAGAAACCCATAATCTGAAATTTTTACGAAGTACTCGACTTTGTCTCAGTCTCTTCAGCAGGTTCCTTCTGGTTCATCAGGAAAATGCAGAGAGTAAGCCAGTTTGCTTAACAATGATTTTGGCAGCGAATCCAATATTTGTAGATCTGCATACTGAATACATATGCTGTTGGCTATAAAGATACCACATTTTTCACTCATAAGCAATCCCAGCTGCATATATGGTTTTCGGACTTTTTTTTTTTTTTTTTTTTTT
>VWZK01012479.1:13063-60057 GCA_013396935.1 Baryphthengus martii
TTTTTTTTTTTTTATTCTGGAGTCTATTTCAGACCAGCTGCTCAGCGTACAAATGCGTACAAGTTAGTTTAATTCATGTAGATAATGTATGCATATCAGACATTGAGGGCGTGTACACACGCACAATGATGGGAGTTCAGAGGAGATGCAGGGATTGATAATTTGCCCAAACAAAGTCATCACTGGCAAACATGGAAGGGAACATCTTAAGCTGCTGTTGCCCTTTTCATGTAATATCTGCTCAAGAGTAAAATAGGCTTGATCTCCCTTAAGCAGCATTTCCTGTCACTTTCTCTGGACATCATTAATACAGGTTAGTTGTTTTCTAGAGTGGAGTCTACAGGATCTTTCCACCTGTCATCAGCGCTTTTCAGTTTCCGAAATTACCTGGTCTGAAAGTAAGTTTGCAAAGTTTGTTGCTGTTCTTGTGTTAAAATAGCCAACAACTGTTATAATGGAGACCAAATCGAAGGGATGACCTCCTCTCACTGCCATGTTTTGGAAGGGGTTTGATTTTTTACCCTTTTTCGTTCTATTGAGAAATTCGTATTTTTCAACTATTGAACACATAATTACTTATATCCTACCTGTGTGAGAAGACATTGATCCAGTAGCTACAGGATCTCACTAGCTGAACAGTTCTCCTATCTCTGGGGATTTTTGCAGTTATCAGGTTCTTGCAGGGGTAATGGCATGTTTAGTGTTCTAGAAGTATGAACCATTAGGTGTTTGTTACACTGCTATCCCCAAAGGGATTTTTTTAGCTACTGTTGTACTGCATCACACTTACATTACTTTCATCTCATGCTGCAGGCCTTTTGCAGGTTGTGCGAAAAAGCTTCAGTGAGGGGTTGACATTCTTGCAAGGATTTGGATATTGGACACATCCAGAGCCAGGACACAGGTCAAGGTGTGCTGGGGTCTTTGTCATGTGCTCAGGCTTGCATCAGTCTTTAAATCTGCGGTCAGAAAGAAGCTTTCTCCTCCATTCAGATTGCAAAGTACTTTGGTGATATGTTTTTTCATTTTTCTTGGTACCTATTATGTGGTGAGCAAGTCCTCTTACCAAGCTTTGCTGAGCTCCCTTCCTTCATCAGGAGCAAGACTTTGGCAATGCTTCTGCTCTCTTCTGCTGTTTTCATTTACCATGTGAAAGAGACAGCTTCTGGTCATTCCTACTTGGTGTTAAGTTCATGAGAGGTTTTTGGGTGGTGCTTTGTTGCCTGTGGTGAATTGAAGCATGTAGAAAAAAATGTCTGAGAAACTGAGAAATATATCTATTACAACATTTCTTGGT
Organism: Baryphthengus martii; assembly: GCA_013396935.1. Lineage (NCBI taxonomy): Eukaryota > Metazoa > Chordata > Aves > Coraciiformes > Momotidae > Baryphthengus > Baryphthengus martii. The sequence continues at coordinate 14,361 of VWZK01012479.1, forward strand.
GATTGCAGAGGACTAGACTAGAAGTCATGGGAGAGTTCAGCCATCTCACAGGGGTCTCTGTCCATCATTTCTTGACTTCTCTCATACTTGCCCAGATTCTGGATTTGCTCATACTTGCTTTGTTCCAGCCTGTACCACTAGGCAGTTACAGTTGAGTTATTGTTGTGCTGTAATGGATTTATGCATAATTTCTGATCATAGACACATTCTTTCAAGTTCTGGCTCCATAGAAACATTCAAACCAGGATGTGGACTGTTCCTTAGTTAAAGTTCTGGCAGGCAGGGGGATGAGGTGGTGAAAAGAGAGCACTGGCATCATATGGAAATTAAATTCCCTTCCTTTGAAATTCACAACAGTAATTCCCATCTGCTCAAGTGAGGGATCCAGCACTCGTTCTCAGACTTGGAGCTATCACTTAGTGTCATACTGAAGCTGTGGTTTTAGGGTAGGGCTGAGCCTATAGAGTCCATCTGAGGGCTGCTATTGAAAAAAAGAGGTTCTGGTTCCCATCTGAGCCCTCCCATTGGGTACGAGGTCCCATTGGCTTCCTTGTGCAATGCATTGTGCTCATATTGCAGCCTGAGGAGTCATCTTGAGGAGCTAAACCCACAGCCATACTAACTAGCAAAGACTGGCTGAAGATGGGCTCACCTGTATCATAACACCACACACTTGGCCAGTTCTTTCTCAGGCTCTTTCTTCCCATTGTTGAGAGAGTCAAGGAGGTTGCAACTTTCTCCAGCAGCTCCACAAAAGGGGATGTCTCAGAGAGAGACCACTTGACCACATAGCGCTTACTGCTATTTCAAGAAAATGTACTTCAAAACTTTAGTCTTCAGAGATACACTGAGGTCACATGGCACATATAACTATGAATAGTTTTTTGGAGGCGGTATGGTGGAATAATTAGACATAACGAGCAGGGAAACAAAGTTTAATTGGTTTTGATGTCATGGAAATACAGGATGCAGTCTTTTTCAGGGTACATTTATATTTTTTTCCATGTAACCCATAGCTGCACACTTTACTCCTGGTTTGCCAGAGTCTCGGTCCCATATCAGAAACCACTGTCATGAAGTGGTCACCTAAGCTTATCATCCAGTGGGAGGAGTTAATGCAGGCTGGGAGCCTGAAGTGTTAGCCTGCTGGAGGAGTGGTGAGGTGAAGCCAGCATGCTGAATTAACTGCTAGAGAAGTATTAAGGATGAGTACGTCTTCTTCTGCCTCTTTCAGGGGATGAAGTCTCTTCCTCCTTTTCAGAGATATGCCCTAATCCTTTCCTGTAGTTAAGTGTCTAAAACTTGCCTTTGAAAAGCAAAACGCTCTTCAGTTTTATAACATGGCCAGAGGAGAAGCCAGTGCTCCTATCTTATACAATATCCCAGTGATTATAGCATTAGCCCAGGGCAGAGGCACAGGAGTTCAATTCTCTTCTAGAAGGATTTGAAACCGTACAGAAGACAAATAAGTAATAAAAATGTACACATCAGCACTATTTTGCTTTGCTGTTAAGTCTTTTTCTATTGCTAATATGCAGTGTTTCTAATTGTAAGTAATTTCTTTATCAGCAGTGAAAACAATTGCAGTAAACCTCATTTATTTCACCAGGTTTGATAGTTACCTTCTTCAAGTTGAAAAAGAAAGGCCCAGGCATCCCATTATTATTGGTTTGAATTATTTATAGCCTGTAGCATTTTACAAGACATTCAAAAAACAAATGCATCCCGTATTTTAAATATTACTAGGTGGTAAAAGATGCACGCGATGCAGTATAGGATTGCTGTCAGCATTTCCCCTGGTGTCACTTGCCATGGAACTTGACTGTGCTGCCACAACAGTGACAATCAGGAATACTGTCATTATGGTCAGTGGGGGAGCTCTTGATTTATCTACATTCATGTAAGCAAAGTCAGAAGCAAGCCTTGGAAAACATTAAGGTCACTGCATCTAGCAAGGTATAGCTGCAGTCTTCAAAATGACTGCACGGCTTGGAAAGATAGGGTTTGTGAGCTGGCTTTATATTAATAGCAATGCATATGAAATATTTTCCCCTTTGAGGTTTGCAGCCCCATATGTTCTTACAGAAAAACAGAGGTATTAGCTTTGTTGTGCAGCGTTGTTAGTGGTCAGATGCAGGCGCTGATGATGCAGCTGTGTAACTCACTGGGGCAAGATTTCAGTGCTGGTTGCTCCCTCTGAGATTTCTGGAGATAAAGTTGAGCAACAACTCAAAAACTGTACCTGAAGTCAGGCAGTTTTGCCTAGGAATCAAGCACGTACCACCACCACAGAGAGACCAGAAAGCTGGAAGGGAAACTGTGGGAAGAGGAGGACAGGAGTGGTGCTGAGATTCATCTACCTGTGCCCTTTCCTCCAAAATCTCTGAGCATCAGCCACCATTGGCTGTGAAGTCATCTCCGGCTTTGTCTGGACGGCCAGGGACAAGGGAAAGGGTGCAAGTGGCACAGAGCACACCAAGATACTCCCATGTGCCCTGTGTGACCCATGTTAAAATGTTGGTGAGCACCAAGGCCATATTCTACAGCATGACGCATGCAGGGCTGTAGCTCCTAAAAACTGTGGAGCTGAGCACATCTGCGTCTTTGACTATGCTTTGTGGAAACACATCCATGGATGATAGAGGAATATGTCAAATATATCAATAATGTGTCAGGATATGATTGAGAGCATAAAAAGTCCTTTGATGCTCTTCACCTTGGAGGAGAGTCAATCCTCAAAACAAGTGAGCTGGCTGTAGTGGCAGAGACCTTGATACCCAGACAGCAGAGCTGCTGCTTCATCACTCACACATCCTTGCAGAATATGCTGGGTTTTTTCTAGCTGTTTGGCTTTTTCCCTTGTACTTCGTTAGCACCAGTGCTTAACGTTGGGTACTACATAATCCACATTAGCCAGAAATTCAAACACTTATGTCATTAATATCAGTATCTATGCCAGAGGGCTAGTTACATCTCAAGCCTATTTTTTCCCTTTCCTAAAGAGATTTTTCACCCAGATCAATGACTGGTGATTATCCAGCCTAAATCAGGATTCTATTATGTGAGGCAGAGGAGATTCTTTTGACTGCTGCTGAAATGTATGTAATAATAATAGCCACAGAGAGGACTGAAATGGAGCACAAGCATCCTGTGTGTGTCCCTTTAATTAGAAACCATGCAGAGTTTGAAATCTGAGGTGCTTCCAAACATGTGTAGCATTCATTTTAATCATTCCTCAGAGTGCGGGAGGAAGCATCAATTAAATTTAGCATGAGAGAAACTCCTGGGAATGGGTGCTGGAAATGATTTTTTTAAGTAGTATTATTATGATGATGATGATGGTGATGATGATGCACAGGGAGAGCACTTTGAAATCGTTAACCTGAAAAGAGACTAAGGAGCCCTGTAGTATGTCAGCAAGCAGCCAAAGCAGTGAAAGATCCTTAAGGCATAACTTTGACCCATATTCTGTAGATAATCAACTTTCCTCTCCCCAAAGGGGATTTGGGAGAATGACATAAAAGCGTGATTTGCATTATGAAGCCTTGTATCTTCCTTGATGTTTTCCTTTTCTGCTTCAAATACCGTTGCCTCCTAACATCAAACTGTGTGGAGGTTTGCTCCAGCCGGGGGAGAAGCTGAACTGCTCCTAGTGGGAGCCCTGCTTGGTGGCAGGGATCTTTCCCATCGCAGAGGAGACGAGGGCTCACAGTGCAAGATGTTCTTTGAGCTCTTTGGTATAGCAAGGCTGCAGGAGGCACGGGGCAGCCCTGTCCTCCAACCGCCCAGCGCTCATCAAAGCCTGAGCTGATTAAAGGCCTTCTGGCAGTCAGCTGGCTAATGTGCGGGAAGGTGCCAATCTGTCCTGTCAGCGGGACTGAGGCTTGAAAGTGATTCCTAATCATCCTTGTGCAGAGACTGCGTATCAGTAAATTGTAGCTAATCAGTCATTACAGGGTGAGGGACCTGGATGGGAGGACAAAGTGGAGGCAGGGTGTGGGTTGGCAAGGAGCCTGCGGTCCCACCAAGAGGACAGGCATCCCAAAAAATAAGGTCCTGTTTTGGTGAAAATAGCAACTACAGGGGCATTTTTGATAAACAGAGCTGAAACGCTGTGATTTAAAAGTATGGATTCTTCATTTCTAATGGATACCAAATATTTTAATATTACTAATCGTGGCAAACAGGGAGGAAATAATCTCTCTAAATTCCTGGCAAGTAGATCGGCACATTCATTTCTACAGAAAACATGAGCATGGAGACTCCCGACGTGCTCTCACTTGAAAAGGTCCCCGACAGCGAAGGGATGAGGGGCTGCTCACACAGTGCAGATGTGGATGAGCTAACTCCTCTCAGGCTGACGTTTTGAGCCAAGAATATTTCAACGTTAGCATCTCCTAATGCAGTTTCATCTTGCTGGCTATAAAGCCTATCCCAGTGCAAAAGAAGCCTCTACAATTTTCATGTAACTATGAGGAAAGAGCCATAGCCGTTTTTGTGTAACAGGATTTGTGTGGGCTATTGGTGAGGGCACGCTTCTGATAAATAAGTTTCAGTCGTAAATATTCTCTAGTGACATGGGAATTTATCCACCTATTGAAGTTTACAACTGAGCCACTGAGGAAACATGTTCTTTAGCTCCGCTGTGTATGCAGCCCACGGTGCGTTTATCAAACACCCTGTCAGTTCAGGGAAGACACAGTTCAGGTAATACAGAATTTATGAAACTGTTAATACCACCTCAGAAAGTTCTCAGAGAGTGTGTTTTTTAAAGCTGCCTTATGAAACATTGGACAAGGGGAAAGTAGAGGATATATGTTCAGTTTTATAATGCAAGGGTCTCCTCTGTGGTCACATGCAGTGAGGAAGATAACAACAGTTCTAGGGACTGCACTTACTTATCATAAAGCATATAGTAAAAGCAGTGCAAACAAATTGAATGCTCTCCTTTTCACTAGAGTCAGAGTTTCAATAGGAATTTCAGATCCTCCTCTTCATCAGAAATAAGAATTAAGGCCACCTGCTTGTCAGTCACCTATTCACCCATCTCAGTTTACAAACCATCCTGCCGCCATCACTGTTAGACTATTAGTGCTCTTTGGGAGGGCACTTTTTCATTCCATTCACATACCAAAGAGTCTTCATGATCATTTGTCTTCTACTACCTCTCCCATACTCTTTTTCCAGGAAATCCTGGCAGTGACCCTGCTCACTGTCCTGTAAAACTATCCCTGTTTCATCCTTCAAACCTTGCAACACTCTGACACCCTCAGAGACTCCTCTGTATCATGGAATGATCTCAACACAGTCCTTGAACAACTCTATGTCACCTCAAAAGATAAAATAAGACATGCCTTCATTTTTAAACTTTTCTGGGTTGTTTTGCTTGGATGCTCGAGTCTGTGAGCTGAAGCTGCCAAAGTGACTGGTGGTGTTTCAATCCCTGATTTTCTTGATTCTCAGTGATCAAAATGATGGGAGAAGCTTTTGTGCAACCTTTAAGTTAACATTTCCATGAAAGGAGGGGGGAAGAGAGGAGAAAGATTTTCCCGGTATACATTTATTTATTGTAAAAAAAAAATTCACCTCTTCTCCATTGGTAGCAATCCTGGCAAGATTCACCGGAGTGGGGCTCCCTCTGTTGAGCTCTGGGAGCTTCGCCAAATGGTAAATACAGCTGCCTGCTCCAGTTTTGGGGCAGCTTCATCTTCAGGCCATTCCTTACTCCTCTTTGCTTCCTGCTGAGAGAGAAATCTGAGAGAGAAAAAATTGCAATGGAAAAGACCTGGCAAAGGAGGATCTGGGAGGGGGGCCTCCAAGCTGTGACCTGCCTGGCGTCTGCCAGGAGGAAACCCATCTCTGATGAATTGTAGCAGGACAGGACCATAAATTGGAAGAGGGTTTCTGCTAAGTAAACACTTGAGTCACAAGGCAAGGAGCCAAGAAGAAAGATGTGGAAAGACTGGAAAGCAAACCAAAGGTATCAGGCTGGGTAGCAGAGTTATAAAGCCACCACTGGGAAATGTAAGCTGCCCCGTACCTTGTCAGCTCCTACCAGGAAAGAGCAGATGAAGCAGTTCCAGCAGAGATTCATGTAACAGACTTTTATGTAATATTTTCTAGTATTTTCCCCCAAAAATGTTCTTTTTTTCTTGCTGTGACCTATAGCATAAAAAATTGTGTAAAATTCCAGGAACTGTAAATGCTGCAGTTGTAGAGGTACAGGATCCTGGAAAAAAAAAAATCACAAAAGTCTCAAAACTGCAGAGTGGATTGATTTTTAACCCATTTCTTCTACCAAAAAAAAAAAAACGAGCACAGACTAGGTTATGGCAGGCAACTGGGAAAAGCAGGTCATGGTCCTGACTCAAGCGGTGTTGTCTGGGGAGTAATCAGGGAGACATTTCATGTTTATTTAAAGGATTTAAGAGACACTTTGAATGGAGAACACAAGGCAACCTTAAATATATAACTGCCATAGTGCCTTGAATATAAAGTTTTGTTTTGTACTTCTCTGTAGCCTCAAGGGAGCTCCTATTTTTTTTGTAGTGTGTCTCTATTCTTGGCTCTGGCAGGCTAAATGTAGCCAGCTTTGCCATTTTTCCTCCTTGAACCGTTCAAGTAGCACATTGCGGTGAGATTGCCCATTTAAGTTGCAGCAGCAGATGTTTTTTTCCTGTTACTTGTTTTCTTCTGTGTTCACCTACCACCAGCTCCTGAAGCCCTCGCTCTGCATGCGCTTGGTGGTCCTTGCCTTTGAGAGGCAGGCAATTGAGACATATTTTGTCTTGTGGTTTCTCATGAAGCCACACTGCATGCTTGGGTTAGAAATCCTCTCAGCTATTGGCTGGGACATTTTGTAGACCAGCTTCTGCTCTGAAATATCTGTGCGCAGTAGCTGCTCCTTACACCAGGGCCCCTGCACGGGATTATAAGGGTAAAATTTGGCCCTTAGGATCCAGTGGCTCTTTTCTGCCTGAAGGTGAAGGCCTGACAGATTTTCAGAGCATACCTAGGCTTTGTAAAGGGACATCACTACATATTTTCCTTGGTTGAGGCTGCCAGCCATTCAGCTTTGTTTCAGAGATTACTTGTAAGATAAAACTCTATACTGTGTAGGAATTTTCTATACATCCATGCTGCTTCATCAAGATTAACCGGAATAAAGTGTTTTAACTGAAACCAGAATTTGACCTACAATGCCAGCAGTGTGTTGACAGTACCACTTATGAAAGAGCAGAGAGTCTGGATGCTTTTGGGTTTTGCAGAACATGAGGGACTTTGTCCTGACACAGTTAAACAGCTGGCTGGTGTTACCCACTGATTTTCTGGGCAGCAATAGCAGTGAATTCACTGCTAGAAATCCAATCTGACCCTGAAGATCATGTGTTGTTTAATAGGAGTGCGTGTAGTTTGAGAACACGTCACTTTAAACAACGTGTTACTAGGAAAAAGAGACCTTTGAATGTGTAAATATTGATAGTTACTGAGTGACGGGCTGAAGCAGCATGAGATGTGCAGACGGTGTGAAGCTATTTTATTCGCGGTTACGAGATCGGATGAGCTCAGCACAGGATGTTCTTGCATTCAAGTTTTTAAACTTCCTAAGAGAAACCATGTCGGACTTTAAACTCGAGCTCTTATTTTACTAAAGTGGAGAATCCCAAACATACCTGTGTGACAAGCTGTGTGTTGCAAAGCCTGCTGTTTCTTGCTCAGTGATGCTGCACACATCAGTTGCATTTGCCAAGGGAAAGTGTGAAACATTCTTTAATCTCAGCATGTACAAAGATGGACCTTATAAGGTAAAATGCAGATTGGGCCCATTTGCCTTATAAACTACAAAATAACCTTAGGAGACACATTTTTCTTTAAAGAGCAGTTTGTGTTCCCTTTACCCATTGCTGAAGAAGAATAACCACAACATCCTTTGCTGTACTGGGATGATGAACATTGTTGTTGCCCGTTCTTTGAGGAGCAACACCGATGTGCTAGAATGATGCTGTGCCTGCTCACCTTCGTTTTGTCTCTGTCTGCTGAGTGATTCCCATGGTGTTTTCATGCTAATTGCAAAAGTCACTTCTGGAAATGACAAATAGGCTCCTAAGATCTTTGGGCACTTCCTCTCTATGTATAAAGACCATTTTTTGGGAATGCGTAGAGGTGTTCCCAAGACCTCCTAGCACGTCAAAACAGTTTTAAAGAAGAATTTCACCTCTTACTCCAGGAAGGATCTGTGAACAGCTCAAGTACTTATTGTCTGTATATGGCCTTGGGTATTATGAGGACTGCAGCCCTCTGCAGCACCATCAGCCAGGATCAGCACCTAACCATTATGTCCTTAGTTAAATAAAACAGTAGAGCTTTAGTTAAGAAGTTTTATTTTTATTGTGATTAATTACTACTTATATGGTACTATAAATAAGCATGACACTTTCCAGGGTATATAAAGGATTACGTATAATTTTCATTCTTCATTGTGCCGTTTTTTATTGTCGGTTTAACCACTTTTGTTCTCAAAGTTAATTTCAAAAAGGTTATACCTGCAAACTGTAATTTTTCAGGCTTTTACTGATGGTTCACACATAGCTGACTAGAAGCACATTGCTGGTTTTTATCTTTGCTGCTTTGTGCAAAATTAGATTCTCTGTGATTAATTTCCTATTATTAGCTTTCTATGAAAACAAATGCTGCAGCGTCATTGTTATGATCTGTCAGACCAGGTGACCATGGGGAGATACTGCTTCTGAATGGCTGTACATAAGACAAACATCTTACACGGAAGATAAGCCACTATTTGAGAGTTTTTGCTGTGAGGTATATGATGTTTTATGACCTGTCATCCTGAAACTTCCTCTAGAGGACAGAAGCTGCTAAAAACTCTTCAGGTCACTGATCTTACAGTGGTATACATTTGTTATAACTGCACCTGCTAAAGTTTGCCCCATCCTCTTGTTTCTTCAGCTCATTGCATGTACAAATGCTATCTCTTGCTTCTTAGGGCTGATTAATCAGAGATGTGTTTTAAGCACCACTATGAATTTAAGTGAAATGTGGTGCTCTTGAAAGATTTTAAACCAAGACCACGTCCTTCTGAGGTCCTCACCAAGCCTGGCAGACATGGCTCTCATTGTCACTGTGACAGAGTTGTGTGTAGTGCAAAGGGATCTGAGCAGGCATTTCACACTCATGATTTAAGTCACTCTCAGGTGATTTTAATGGGCGCTTTTGATGCCAAGATTTGGGTGCTAGGAACAGGGAGTGGCCCTTCTGCTCCTCAGCAGTCCTGCTGGTGGATGCTCCACCATGCAACCCCTGTCCTCTCCAGCACAGCTGCTGCGATTTCTCTGAAACTGTTACAGATGGTAGGAAACCATATGCTGGAGTGTCACCCAGCCTGCTTCTGGGGAGATTCCTGCTAGTTGGAAGACATAAATGCAGTCCCATGCATTGCCACCGAATCTTTGCCTGTGTAGATTCAGAGTAATGTGTGATGCTTCAGAGTAACGAAGCAAAAAATTAGCAATATGAGTTTTAATTGTTATTTATGCTCTGTAGTAATAGCTTGAGTTTACCACTGAAGATGTTCATGCTTTTCATTACTTTTCCCTTTCTATGTCTTTTCTTGTTTATCAAATTTTTATTTGCTTTGGTTGTTTGCACTTGATAGTACTTCACAAAGGAGTTAAATGTGTATTCATTGATTCATTGATTCATTCATAGGAACAGACTGTTCAGATATGTATTTGGAGGTTGGGGGATATGGAGATCTTGGAGAAATTTGAAGAACTCCAACAAGCATCATGCCAGTGTATTTTGCTAAAATGACCTAAGTACAGTCTAAAAAAAAATTAAGAATTGCTGTCGCTAGTAATGCTCTTATCAGGCTGTTCCAGCACCGTGTTCTGAGGCTGTTTGGCTTCATCCATTCCTGCTTCATCTCTGACTATGAACAAGACCCATGAGGTGAAAGGAAGGATGAGTTAAGCACTCCTCCACCTTTTGCATTTCCCTGATTCTGTCGTCCCTTTCTGCCCTTGAACGAGCAGTCAAGTGGGGGTGCTGCCCCACGGGGTGAGCAGCATCACACCTGCCTCTTGTAGGGGATCCCTATGTGCAGGGGAAGCCCTTGTAGCAAAGAGGCTGAGACTTGCCTCCTGGGATTTCCCTTCTTTGCACAGCTTGAACTGTACAAGGCAAGAGCTTGGGCAAGGGAAATTGCCTTTCAGCATTAATGTAGCTTTCACTGGGTGGAAAACCAATCTTCTGCTCTGCTGTTGCAGAGAGGAGATGTAGCTGGAGCCTCAAGAGGTTTCTTGAGTTTCGGGAATTTGAATACAAACTTGATCTGGGAGAAAGTTTGTATCTCAGAATTTCTGTCTGAGTTTAGAAGCTGCCCCTGTGATTTTATTTTTTATTTCTTTTATAATACAATACATTGGTGTCAAGGAATGGTCCTGGACTTTCCTCCTAGGTGTTTGTGAGCCAGAAAATCTGGCCAGCCTCTCTGATCATTTTGCACATGGGAGTTTGGTGCTGTTGTCTGTGTACACTCTCCCTGCTAGTGCACACAGAAAATGGATTCGTACTCATCTTAGACATCCAGGCTCTGTTTGCTCCCTTAAGAAAAACTGGTTGCCTAAAGAAGCTTTTATTTTCCCTTCGCAAACAGTACGAAGTAGGAAAAGCTGTTTTGTAGGCACCTGCATTCAAGCAAGCATCAGACCCCTTTCTAAGTAGTGACCTCCTTCATCAAGTATGGCATGCAGAAGCTGGCAGGCTTTGGCCCATGTTGGAGCTTGTGTTGCTTTCAAGCATATTGGGAAAATGTCTCTTTTCCGTAACTTTTGAAAACTTAAGACCTGCTCTACCCGTGCAGCTCGTTCTCTACAAAGCTTTCTACTGGGAGAATTTATTGGAAATGAGCATATTTCATTTTTTCCTCCTCCTTTTGTTCTTCAGGATACATAATGAAAAATTCTCCAGCATTGCCGCTTAATTGCTTCATGGCTGTTGTTTGTCAATTTGCCAGCAGGTTTCTGCTTAACTGCTGCCGTTTGACATTGCTGAAGCACAAATGCAGAATGATTGAGTTGCCAACATATCATTGAGTCTTCTGTAAGGCGGGTTTTCAGCATATTAGTGCTTCAGGCTTTTACGTCAGTATTGATTGCTGAAATAGAAAAGAAACCTTTGGCAGTATTCAGCATTGTGCCAGCACGCATTTACTGGCAGGAAAAAGAAACGGGCCGTTGCCATTGACTGTGACTTCATCCCTTCCTTCCTTCCTTTCTTTCTTACATTCTTTATTTCTATACACACACACAAAGACTATTGAAATGTAATACACATCACAGCCAAATTCCAGTTAACCTATCAATAAATCAACAGGGCAAATCGATTTTTTGATACAACCAGATGCAGAGGCCATTTAATTTTGCAGCCGCTTGCACTGTGCTCGACCAGATTTCCTGGCAACTGGAGAGGGGGATGATGGCAGCCATACCTCAGAGCAGCAGTGCAGGTCAAGAGCTGACCTGAAGGGAGATAGTGTGATGACGGTCTCCAACGAGCTACTCACTTGGCAGCCAGGCTGCCCATGTGTCAGACCCTGGATGCAGAGGTGGCCATTGTTCAGCTGGGCACCACTGAGAGAAGAGCAGCACAACACTACTGGGGCCAGGCTGGGAAAGGGAATTTCCCTCCTGGTACATAGTGTTGCAGAAGACCCTGAGATAGGACCCCACAGCTGAGAAGGGGCTTTGGTGGAGGAGCAGGGGCAAGGGTTTAGTGCAGTGGCTTGGTGGTGTCCGCTGGCTGTTGCTGCAGTGGTGCCCAGGTGCAGGAGCAGCAGAGGAGGGGTAAGGAAGGTTCGCTCTCCTGAAACAGGGAGCAAGAGGCAAGTGTAAGTACTCCTGCATTTGCTGGAGGAACATCTCTCTGTACTTATCACTGCACCCCACCAAAACTGTTGCCTGGCACTGCTTTTCTTTAGTCTGATCCCTTAGATGACAGCTTACAGCCTGCTTTAGATTAGAAGATTTTGTAAGAAGGACCACCTGGACATGCTGAAGATGACGATGTCTTACTGAAATGCTGTTCAAATTAAAAATTTTGTCTTGAAATTTGTCAGTTTTGCTTAAAAGTCTGCGTTTTCATCAGGTGAAGGTATAAACACACCTGAATAGTCTTCTAGTCAGCTCAATTAATTGGCAATAAAAGCCCAGCATGTGCTGCATAAGAATTTCATTGATGGTGTTTGCGACTGAATAAAATCCAGTTTCTTTTTCTGTAGCTCTGGGGGCTGTTGGCTTTTTACACATTAAAATGAGACTTGGAAAGAGAAAATGGTTAAAAAGTAAAGAAAGTGATCTGACCTTGAATTGCTACAAAGATCTTGGGAATAGTAAGGCCTCGTGTAGGGTAAGCGATACAGAGCGTGCTTGCCAGGCGTGTGCCTGTATCAGCAGTGGTTCGGTGTGCACCTGGCAGAAGTCTTACTCAGTGTTTGATAAATTGTCTTCTCCCAGCATGGGTTAAAGTAATGAATCTTTTATTTCTAAATTACTACAAGGCTCCATAGTCTTTCAGCTTAATTTTTTTTTTTCTAGTTCCAAATAGGTGATGCATCCTATGCCTTACCTAAGGAGTTTGATGGTATCATACGCTTAACCTTTAAAATCCTGGGGAGGGGAGCAAACCTTTGGTGCCAAGGGAAATAGCCATCCCAGCAGAGAGAAAAATATCAGTAGGATGTTGCCACTGATTTGACAGAGACTGTTTGATGCATCCTTTGTTAGCTGGCTGTTGATTTCTTGTTTAATGCTTTTTTTTGAAGGTGCTTCCAAAACACTGGTCTTTAATCTGAGTACCTTCATTCAGGTACAGCAAAATCCAAATGAATACAGAGGACAAAAAAGAGGAATTGGTAATAAGAAAAACGAGAGCTGGGGACACATCAGAATGAAATTAAATCCCCATTCAGACAACAAGGATAGTGCTCTGCAGAGCTGTGCCTGTTTGCCTGCCTCCATCCCTGCATGGTGTAGGCAAGAAAATCTGTTGCACATGCTTTCCAAGACCTGCACGGCTACTAAAGCCCTTTCTAATAAAATGAAAAAGTTAACGCCTGTGTGTGAAGGTGCACTCAAGAAACTTACTTCTTGAACAGTGTGATTTCTGCTGCTGCAGCGACCATCTGGTGCCCAAAAGCAGCCAGAGGAGGCTACGCTGGCAGTCAGCGCAGGTGTCGGGCTGGTACTTCTCCTCCTCCTGCTGAAAGATGCAGGTGTAAGAGCATAAAACTCGTCCTATCAGAGCAGGTCCATTAATGCACCTGCCGGGATCGAAATCTGCCTCTGCTTCTTGCTTTAACAAATACTGTAAAAAGTCATCCCAGCATCTCATTTGCTGGCTGGGGTGGGGAAATGGAGTGTTTCTGTCAGACCACCCTACCTTCCCCCTACAGGAAGCATCCAAGTGGTAGTCTTCTGCACAGGAATGTCATCCAGAAGTACAGGCATAAGAAACTTCTGGAGGAATATCAGGGTGTTTTATTAAACATACCATTACCTTTTCATTGTCCCTGTAGGACACCCCATCGACAACTAGCGTACAGAGCAGGGAAGAGACTACTCATAGGCACGTATATGCAACAGAAAACCGTGTCATTTTTATAAATAGATCTGTGAAAAAAAGAGTCTTATGAAAGGATTGGCTTTACAGGACGCCTGTAACATCCCCTGTGGTATGTGCTGCTACATACTTGCATGGAGCCTTGCAAACGGGCTCTTATCCCAGGCTGAAGAAAACACACCTTTTCTCCCCTGGTATGAGTTAAAGAGCTATTATAGCACCAAAGCAGCAGGCAGCAGTGTCAAATACAGTTACCGTTTGCTCTGTGGGATTCAAGTATCTAGGGTGGGCAAGTACAAGGGTTTCGTAAATCGATCCTTCCTCCAAAAAATTGTCCATGCAGTCATAGCTTGGATGAGACAATCGGACCAAAGCGAACTCTGGGAAGAATTCTGCACAATCAGATAGTTTCGATCAAATAGGTTTCTCTTTTCTGTCACACCAAATGTTTAACTTTTTTGTCTTTTTTGCTCTTACGTTGTGATTTTTTTAACAGTTTGTTTCTTGATTTTAGTGAAAGTGAACGCCTCAGAGATGATTTTAGTTCTAAAAGAAAGATTCAAGGCTTTCTGCCTATTGCTCTTTTCCACATGATCATTAATTCATAAACGACAAAGAATATTATAATTGTTTACAGTAGCCCTTAGTAAACAGCGTGAGATTTGGGGATTTTGAAAGAAATAAGAGTATTTGGATACAGAGTCGAAAGCTAAACTAAAAACTTCAAACTCAAAAGTGTTTGGAGTTGCTCAAACAAATGCAATGAAAAATGTTCAACTTGCCAACTTTTAGAACCACGTGAATCTTCAAGCTTCTTTTGTTTTGTTTATCTTCCGAGCCTCGGAAACTAAAGCAACCCTGAGGGTCAAACTGTCTAATAGTTTACCTTTAGACATGTTGAGTGTTACTTGTTTAAACACATAGGCCTGTTTACATGGGATATTTTGCAAATTAACAGATGCTGCTTGATGGTGTAAGAGGTACTACGGGTTTAATCTGAGCTCCTAGAGAACTGACTGCAGTGCCTCCTCTGATGTAACAAACATCTTCTCGGTCTTACCATCATGCACATCCTAGTTTTCCTGTAAGACCCTGTAAGATTCAGCATGATGTAGCAGTCAGCTGCAGTCATTGGGATAGTTTGGCTGTGGATGATCAGTTTGCTTGTGGCTGACAGTGACTTTAGGAATGAAATTGATGCTGGCTCGAGTTTGCTTAAAGATGTCGCATATTTTGTTTCTGCAGAGTGTTTCTCAGCTTCCTTATGGCAAAGCCCTCTACACGTACGAGGGAAAAGAGCCCGGTGACCTCAAATTTAACAAGGGAGACATCATCATACTGCGGCGGAAGGTGGACGAGAACTGGTACCACGGGGAGCTCAATGGCAACCACGGCTTCTTCCCCGCCAGCTACATCCAGTGTATAAAGCCCCTCCCACAAGCTCCACCTCAGGGCAAAGCACTTTACGACTTTGAAATAAAGGATAAAGATCAAGACAAGGATTGCCTGACCTTCACCAAGGTAGGGCAGTAGTCTTTTTTAAAAAATAGAAGTTTAGAAAGCTGCTTCTCTAGGGAGTGATAGGACATGTGGGCTGTTGGCAGGTGAGTCTGGAGCACAGTGGTGCTGGAACTGGTGGGACACCTGCTTGACCTCCTTCCCAGCTCTGCCCAGGGATTCCCTGGATTCTGTTTGTTACTAGTTTCTGGTATGAGAAAATTAAAACCCTTGAGCTCAGGTAGCCTAGCAGGGACAGGCTGACAGCACTGAATTGCCTTTATGAAGTGGGATATCCCCTCATGTAACATGCTGAAGGATATTGACTTCTCCTAGTTTGTAAATCCTCCTTCTTGGGGAGGCAGAGCCTGCTTGGTGGTCCTGCAATTTCCCACACACCAGCTGGGCTGCAGGCCTGGATGGGCACAAAGCCTCCCCTCGGGGCAAGCCCTGTGTTAGCCTCATTGGGAAATTGCTCCCATTTTGTCTAAAGGAGGAGCCAGTGAAATAGTTTGTGTCATGCACAGCAAGGCTGGTATGAAGCCGATGAGATTCAACAAGTAGAACTGGCTACACACTTTCTGAGAACATTCCTCTGTCTAAAGAGAATACATTTCATCTGCATTGAAATGTTCTGCAAGAACGACTCAATTTCAGAAAAAAATCTAATGGAAATGTGTCTTTTAATGTTTCTTATTGAATAAGATGTTCCAGTGTTTTAAAATACCATTCAGCTTCAAAATGTACATTGCATCATACCGTATACTGATTAGTAGTAGAAATACATCACTATATATCACAGTATTTCCTACTTTAAGAGCATCAAGACATTAAAAAGCAGACATTAACAAAAACAGCCTTTGTTTTTTAAAAAGCAAAATGTTTAATAAATTCCAGTTGGAATATGAGAAAACAGAGATATTGTAATTTCCTTTGGATTTAAAACGTCACGTTTTTCCTTTCTCCCCCACCTCTCTACCTGATTTCTGTCTCCCCTTCCCCTCCCTAGCAATCGTTGTTGACCTTAGATGGGCTTCGTGGATATCAAGAAACTCTTAGTAAAATAAGGCATGTCCCGTAACGTTAATTTATGGCACAGAATACCACGGAGAACCTGTTCATCGTCATTTTCTGTTTTATTTCAGCTGTCTGTGGTTGTTATAGTATCACATAAAGTAATAACAGTTATGCTGGAAATGAATATGAAATAGATGATAAAAATATCCTTCACCACAATTTTACTGACCTCCACTTTTTGAGGCTACTTATTACAGCCGAATGAATTATTTGCAGCATATAATTTTCTCACCGAAAGTGACATCTTTTTCACTTGTGCGGCGTTTCTCCACAGAACACAATTTCCTAGAATGTGTACTTTCTCACATTTGTTTAACAAAAGATCTGTAAGCACTTTTGCTGCATAGCAAGCGAAGCGTTTGCTTGCAAACACTGCGAACCCCGCAACTCTCAGCCTCCTCGGAGCTGTGAATGTCTGCGAGAAAACGGGCTGCTTAGTGAGAAGCTGCAGCCATGCACTGACAGAAAGTTAGCCAGAAGTTACCTTTGAGATCCTGTCAGTAAATATATGTTTTGCTGGCACGTTGTTTTCCTCGCTGCTTGTCCATAAGTACAATAGTGACTTCTCTGAGGAGCAATCTTCCTTGCCCGCTTAAGGTATTCTTTACTTGCTCAATCTAAGAAATTTAGTAGGTATGGTAGGCAGCTGTAGCCTTTTTTGCTAGTGCAGATCCTTTTTTAGACACGTTTGTATTTGATATATTTGGTGCCATGTATTAGTATACCTCCTATACAATAGCTGTCTTTGTATACGGATAGTTCTTATTTTCTTGTCCCACGTGGAGCATTTCTTTCTGCTATGTAGCTCTACTCTCAATCCCTCAGTTTTCCCTTTTTTCGCCCCTCGTGTTGCTGTCTGCAGCCTTTTAGTCCTGACGACTGTGTTTTCCCCAAAGGGGGTTTGTTTCTCTTCTATTGCTATTTTCTTCTTCAGCTCCTTCCACTACAAGCACTGTCACGTCGTAACTGTTTTTATGTCTTGCCTATTGTTCTGCCTGACAGTGATTAATCTATTTTTCATCTTGGGTCTTTACCGTCATGTTTTCAACAGTTTTCTCAATGCTGATTTTAGCTGTCACCTGCACTGATGAAGGTTCCTGTTTAAAGCAGCGCAGATTTTAGATCATCTGCTGATGTAGTCAGTTCCACTGCGCAGGATTGTGAGCGCTGAGTTGCTGTCAATGTGATTTGTCACTCAGAGCAATATTTGTCATCTGAATGTCTCAGTTTGCATCTGAAGATGCTGGACCTGAGCTCAATTTCATTTATGCTTTTTGTCCTTTCCTCAGGTAGAGGAGTTGCATCAGCATACAGTTTTTACAAACTAGTTTAACCTACCTATGTCCTGCAACTCATCTAGCAATACCAGACACCTGTAATTGGATTTTATTTATGAGCATGTAATAAAGAATAGTTTACCTCTGAAGAGAAACTACAAGAAGGGAACTCAAACATAGGGATCTTCTGTATCGTGAATTTTTATTGCTCTTTTGATGGACTTTGCTTTTTCCCATCCCCTTTGTTATTAAGCAGTCAGAATACCTGTCAGTAAAAGAAAACAAATGAAGAATATTTGGGGTTTCCTTTTACTAGTTTTTTAGTTTGTTTTTGTTTTTTTAAAAGAATAAAAAAATTAAATCTGCTTTACACTGATCTTCATGAGCGGTGTTGCAGAGAGCTTCTGCCATTTACCCATTTTCATCTCCTGTAGACACAACACTCTCCAGATAAAAAGCCAAAGATAAATCAGATATAATCATTTTGTATGTGTAAGTATAAAACTAGAAGGGTCAAAGAAACCTCTGTCTTCAGTATCCAGTGCAACAAACAAAGCTCCAAGCTGCACTACGTGGACTTCTCCCCCTAATTCCTCCTCCCAAAGTAGCCATATGTGCAGGCATAGGGTCCCCCCACTGTTCCCGTCTTTGCAGTGGCCAGAAGATGAAATACCTCAGATCTGCAACTTAACATAATTTTTCTTGGTTTTTAGCAGTGATCAGCCAAATTAGTTGACTATCAGTTATTTTGCTCTCAGGAACAACAGATTCCAGCCTTGATTCTGCTTTGCACCAGTTTAACTGCAGGAGCTTCAGAAGTGTAGCAGTGCTCACAGGAATGTTCGCCAATGTGGTTGCAGCCAACATGTGGTCTTCGGAGTCGAGTTGTATGCCCTTGGGATATACTATTTATCTCAGCTTCATAATGTCTCCTTACGTGACACCCCAGTATAAGCCTGGGCTCTTATTGTCTGTTTTTAAAAATAACCCTTCCTCCCCTGGGCTATGTGCTGTCTGCTACAAGCCGTGTGCTAGAGGACTCTGCTCGCAGTGCAAATCTGGAGTACTTGTGTTATTGTCTGTTTGTGTAGTCACTCCAGGCTTAAACTGAGTCCAAATTCAGCCCACAGTTTTCTTTTGGTGTTGGACCACCCTTTGCAGGCGTAAGTTCCTGTGGCCCTTTGAAGGCTCAGTGGTAGATGAGTCTCAAACCTGTCAAGGTAGCATTAACTGTGTTCTGTGCTTTATTGCTCGTCACATTTTTAATCATATCAGCTGTCTCCTTCATTTTCCAATACTTTCTTTCCTAGCCCACAGCAGTGTTTAAAAAATGTTATGCCGATCTTGGAGCCATCGTGTCCAATACTGGTTCCTGGCTATGAAAAGACATCTGAATCCCTTGGCTCTCAATTCCAGCAGCATTTGCTGTTCTCAGAGGGACCATCCCGGCAGTAGCTGATGATTGGGATTCTCGTGCCAGCTGGCAGGAGTTGTTGCTGGGCACAACCAAGCACCACACGGTGCCATCCTGCCATTGCTGAGATCTCCCCAGTGCTCTAGATGGAGTTGTTATCTCTGCAGATAGCAGGCGCATCTGCTTTGTATTGCTTCGTTAATGGCTGTTAATGACTAGAGTAAAAATCAGGCTGTGAATCATGACTGCTATTGGACACAATTTTGTGCTGTTTTCTCCATAAAAGGGTTCATTTCTCTGTCAATCAGATTGCTTTTTAAGCGATTTGTCTTTGACTTCCTTTCTGATAATGGTTATAAACTGGAACTGCAAGTCCCACGTGCCTGTCACGAGGCTGCCGGGTCCTAACGAATAGAGAGAGACTCGAGCAAGTGGGAGAGAGCAAATAATTAGGGATTTAGCAACATGCATAAAAAGAGCACAAGGTATCTTTGTCAAACTACAGTGGATACCATTGGCTTTTGAAATTATATTTGAGGCTTGGATTCCTTTATGCTGCCTGGAGATCAATTTAGTACACGTCAAATAGTGAAGTTCAGAAAGCCGAAGTGATATGCCAGGAGGTCTGTAGCTCTTTACTATTCATGATCCTTTTGGGAATCTTTCTAGGAATTTATAAGTAACACAACTATCCAACTAACTTAAAGCACTGAAATATTTCATGTTGAAGCTTTCACCAGCACAGTGTATAGAATGATGTCGTGGGCTGCGGATTCAAAGAAACTTTCTGTTAATAAAGAATTTCAAAAGATGTTTTGGGATTTGCTGTAATTCCTGGAGATTTTCAACAACCTTCTGAAAATAAATTTTGTAATAGAAAGTATTCTTAAGGATTTGCACATTGTTCTCCCACAAAGATACACGTTTTGAATGTCAGCATATCTTGGGATGTGCAGCTATCTGATTTTCTCAGATGTATATGACCTCATTCCACAGCCAGACCTGACAGAGTCAAACTGAGATGAGTGTATGGAAAGGCTTCCAGATTTTGTAGATCTGTAGAAAGTAATGTTAGAAGGGATCTTCAAAGGTCACTTGTTCCCTGCCCTGTCCTCGAGCAGAATCAGTGCAGGATAAACTTTGCCAAGTATCTGTCCAGCCTTGCTCCAAGGATGGGATTGCATGGTGCCTCTAACAAAATCTAGTCTAGTGTTTCTGGGGTTTTGCAGTTAATTTTTTTTCTTAATTTCTTATCTTATATGTGTATATATATGCAAATATATATATATGCACACATACATGTATACATTCATGTGCATATGTATGCACCTACACACCTAAGATTTTATATATATACATCAGCATGTAGAGAAAGAGTAGATCTATCACATCTGGGGGTTTTTAAAAGTCTTCTAAGAAAATAGCTGAACAAATATAGACAGTAGGAACACTCGTAGCAGGTTCTTGAAGTGATGCAGTCTTTTATTTTCTTTACTTACCCTCTTTATCTAGATTCTAAATGTATGATAATCGGTCTTTTGTAAGAGTGTGTGGAAACTTTTCAGAGATGTATTACTGTCAGCTCTTTGCACAGATCAAAAATGGTCTGTGCAGACAGGGCTTTGGAAGGGAACACTATCTGCTTCTTCAGGAAATTAAATGCACAAATTCTTTTTGCATCCTTCCAGCTGTAATAAATAGCTAAAGGACTCAGTCTGTGGCTGTTTCTCTGAGCTTTCCCCTAATGGATCATTCAGATGAATAATTCAAAGGAAACATTTAAACTATTTCAAAGCACACGTGTTCAAAATGCACATGTTCAACAACTGCAAAGTACATCACATCACATCACTGTTCTGGTCATTTTCTATCACTGTAAATCCACCAGTTGAACATTCCAGATGAGGAATTTGTGGCAGTTTTTTTCTATGTGAGAAGTATCTGAAAAAACCCAAACAAACTCCCCTCACCTGATCAGTTAACATGGATAGCTTGTTAACGTGGAAGGTGATAGACCACATGTAGCTCATTTTTCTAGAGCAAGTGGTAGAAATAAAGTGAGAACAGCAGGGAACTCTCTCTTAACTTTCTGGAGGGAGATATTTTCTTCTTTTTTATAAATGTCCGCAGAGGAATGAGGTAAGATTGGATGCCATAAGAGAATGAATGGTATCTCGACAAACTTCACTCTGCAGTTTCTCTGAGAGCACTCCTTTCCTCTGGCTGTAGGAGAGCTGAGCAGGCAGGCAGTGCCCTGCAGAGAGGGCTGCCTGCCTCAGCCTCTGTAGCAAGGCTGGGTTTAGTATGGGAACCCCAGCAGACAGATGTGAGAGCTGAAATCCATTAACAAGTTGAGCAGCTCAAACTTGCAAAATTTAGGATTTGGTTCTAGTGACCTGAGATTTTGTAGTGACTGATATGTTCTAGGTTTTAACCCTATCAAGAGAAAAATTGAGTAGTATGAAAAATTGAGCAGTATGAATCTTACTTGCACTTTGCTTGATCTCCTGTTTTATAATCACCAAAACAATTACCATGAGCTGAAATTTTTGTAAGATCCCTCAGATTAAAAATATGAAATGCCATTGGTTTTAGAAAATGAGCTAATATCTAAACTGAAGCTGATCCATCAGGTGAATGCAACTTGTTTTTTATTATGTTATCCTTGGCTTTTTACCTGCTTTGCATTTTTACCTCATAATATAAATTTTTTTTAAAGAAAAACTGACATTTGTGCATCAGTACTGTAGGCTGGTTGCTGAGCACCTCATTCTACACCTTATGCTTCTAGCTGGAAGTGTTTCCAGGACCACCTGGGCACTACTGGTGCTTCCCTTTCACTTGTCTTCTGGAGCAGCCAAGCACCACAATGGACTCTCAGATATGCAGAGGCAGCTTCATGCTGGAGACTTTTCACCTTTGGGTTAAACACAACCTCCTGGGTCAAATGTTCTCTCTGCCCCTGCAATGAAGGCAAGTTACCTATTCCCACCCACTGTGCCCAGGCCCTTGGAGCTTCTGGTAGCCAGCATGAGCTGCACTGATCTGTAGGCTGCTTCAATTCACTTTAGGTGGGATGCCAGGACAGGGATGCTGCTGGCCCAGGATTCAGGCAATGTTTTTACCTGGATTATGTGCTCCTCTGTGTACTCTCTTCCTAAGTTGTCATGTGGGTAACTAAAAGCTGTCATCTTTCTACTGAAAAAGAAATAATTATGTATAATATATGTGTATTATATTTGTGTGTCTCTGATTTTAGGATGAAATTTTGACTGTCATCAGGAGGGTAGATGACAACTGGGCAGAAGGAATGCTAGGTGACAAGATTGGCATTTTCCCTATCCTCTATGTTGAGGTAAGTTCATCGCAGGTGGTGGTGGGTGCTGCTCTTGATGTCTCGTGAGGGTTTTTCTGCCCAAAAGGGCAGGATAATCTTGAAAATTCTGAAATAAGAAAGACAAATTATACCAGAATAACAGAAAAAGTTGTTGAGTTTTGGTTGCTGTGCCCTAAGGCACTGTGAGGATACACTCAATTTGATTTAAAGTGGTCAGCAAAATGTATGCCCTGAACTGCTGTTGAAGGCCTCCCATGTAGTGTTTCTGGTATCATCTCCACAATATGTAGGGGAAATAGGGGAGGATACATGCAGTTGGGATATCTTGCACGCACCTGAGGGTAGATGGGTGTTGCTGGCAGGTGGGGAGCAGCAGTGCAGGCTCATCCATGCCTTGAAACCACAAACTTTCAGAGGGGTGCTGTGCATGTCCCCTGCCCCAGCAGAAGCTTCTGCAGCTCCACCCGTGTGCCCAAGGTCTCTCATGCCCTATGTGCCAAACCCATCTTTGTCCTGAGCACTTTCCTGCAGTCTTTTCCAAGGGAGGCGTGTTTCAAAGTAAATGCTGAGACTTCATGTCCTTTGAACAGACCCATTGTGCCACCTCTTCCCACTGCTGCACCCTCCTGCTGGTGCCTGTCCTGCTGGATACCACTCAGGAGAAATGCTGCAGCCAGCAGTGGTGGCCAGTGGTGGCCCCGCTGGAGCGTGTGTGTTGTCCAGGTGCCAGGTAATGCCATCAAGGAGCTTTTCCCCTTTATGGGAGAACCAGGGGTACGAAGAACAGATGGTCACCACATGTGTATGTATTTTTTTTGAGATGCTACTACTCTGCACCCGGTACTTGAAGAACTATCACCCTAACTCTGCTCCCAGGCGTAGGTTGGTGCCGCTCTCCAGAGTGAAGCATCTCATGTGCCCACAGCAGAACCCGCCCTACTGTGTGTGGCTCTGATGCCTGCCTCTGAAATTACTTCTCCAAATTTCTTAGTTAATGATTTGAAACAAAATAGAGATAATTAGTGCCTGACTACCTAATTATTAACTTCGACAATGACCAATTTGGAAGAAACCATCATTAATATACATTGCGTTCCCACAGTTGACAAGAACAATAATATTAAAACCAGAATGTGTAGGAGCCATTATTGGGAAACCAGCTGCCTCGCATAAGTTAATGACTAGTTTTCTTCTATTCTGAACACGTAGGCCATTTTCAGTTTGTTATGATTAAATGAGAAAGCTGGGTTTCTCCCAGATTTCATCCTTTTTCCCATTCCTTTCTTGTCCCAGGGGAGAGTGGTGTTACTATTATGAACTTTTCTGCAGAAAGAGCAGATTGGGGACCGCTGCACAGCCAGTGGAGTTGCACTCCTTCCCCTTTGCCCAGCTCTAGTTTTGCCTGCAGGCTGCGTTTGCACTGCCAATGCACCATACAGAATCCCTCTCCCACCCTTAGGTGTCTTTCTCCTTGATTACTGCTCTCACAGGGTGAAGGGCTCGAAGCCTCAGAGGAGCAGCCCGTTGGGAACACATGCAGTGATGCCTCACTGAATTCCTGCAAGCACTAGCATGTCCTGGGTGGCCATGGAGGAGCAGGAGGTAGAGTCAGAACAGCAGTGCTGGAAGTTTCTAAAAAGATGCCAACAGCCAGGTAGCCAGCACCAGGGGAGGAGAACACACGTGGAAATGTGTGTGTGCATATACATTCGTACACAGACACATACATATCTAAAATACATACAACTAGATATACTTATGCATATATTTGTATGTATCTGCACACACAAATATTTTATCTGTATAAATTTGAAATCTGGAGGCTTGAAAGGCCTTTTCAAACGAGGTACTTGGGTGACATGAGCATAATATTTGTGCCGTGATTTGTAAAGCGGAGGAGAATTGTTTCTCCAGACAGAAACATCAACCACCTATTTCATCCACATCCTGGTGGATAGCAGCCTTGTTCTGAATATGAGATGAGCTTATGCAACTATTTGAGTTATACAATTATGTTGCAGTTGCCAGCTTCAGATGTTACTTTACATTAAAAATTAAGAGGAATCAGCAGACCGAATCCCAAAGAAGTTTTGAAAATCTCAATGCCAATGTTTATAAAATAAATCCATTAAACAAGTAGTACTTGAATCTAAAAACACTCCTTGAGTCTGTCCAAGTCCATTAAGTGGTTTTCAAAATCTTGGCAAAATGTGCAGAATAAGCAAAGCTCAACTCTCACAGTAGCCTTCCGCTTGTGCGAGCTGATCGGCCAAAGTGCGTGGGATTTCACATGGCATCCAAAGGCTTGCCCTTTGGATAGAGTGAATTCCGGCCTGGAGCCCATCTTTAATGTCAGGTTCTAATGTCCCCAGCTGCTCCCATGGCCCAGATAGGAGGTCTTACCCCTGCTGCAGCAGCCGGAGCATTAGAAAACAAGAGAGTCACTTCAAGGATCTTACTACTGAGGATGCTGGAGCTACGAACAGGGGATATAATCCTTGCTGTGGCCCCCCCTTTGGTGAGACTTTATCCTGGCAATGTTCTAACATACCCCACACGTGGATGCTTGCAAGAAAGACTTTTGCTAGTGCTCTGTTACAAAGTCTTTGCACTCATAAGCCACAGTGGGGTGGGGAGGGAACGATGTACCCCAGCCCTGCTGGGGTGACCGACATTCTTCATCAGGACCTCAACGGCATCTCAGCACCTGGACTTGTGATCTGGCCCATGTCAAAGCCTACAGGGTCAGCCATCTTCTTTCCACCCTGTGCTTACTGAATTTGAGAGTAAGCCTGAGAGGGCAACTTTCAGAGCCAGACCGTGATGTCACAAAGCAGTGGCACAAAAAAAGCTAGCCAAAGGCATCAAAATATATCTGCTCCCTGCAGTGTTTTCAAGTCAGTGTCTCGGCATTACGTGTGGTTGTCTGCGTAGCCATGTAAGTGTAGTATGGCTTGGATTTTATGCTTTACTCCCTAAAAGCGTCCAGCAAGGATGCTTGCATGCCTGCTGTGTCTGACAGCTCTGTGCAGAGAGGCTTTTTGCTGCCTCTGTAGTGTCATCTCTGTCCTAAACTCAGAGAAGCTACAATTGTATAAAGAATAAATATTTGCAGCTTACAATGATGACTTTTACAGAATGAATCAAAGGCAGTATGTTCTGTCGGGGAGAGTTTGCACTATTTCTTTTCTTATTTTGTTACTGTCCTTCAGCTCCAGCAGAAGTCATTTGAGCTCATAATTTATGTTTTCGTTTGTCTACAGAAAAAGACAACATAATCAAATTTATTCTCAAGGTGCCTTCTGTCCTGAAATAAGCATCTTATTAATAATCCGTGTGGTTTGAAGTCCTATTCTTGCTGGGAGGAGTTTTGGACCTGCAAGGAATTCAAAGTCCTAGCTAAATTTCTTTTATTTTACAGTCTTCGTGATAGCTTCTTCATTCTTAATAACTGCTCTGTTTGGAAGTTGTAAGTGTTGTTCTGCTATGTGTAAAATTGAGAATAATGAAGAATAAAGTGTGTCCTAATAGATTTAAGTGTCTGGGAACAAAATTTGAGGGCAATGGCATGCCAAACATTTGGAAGGACACATCTTCGTCAGATGGGCAGGAACTGGAAATTCATAAAAGCTGAACTGTTAGACTGAAATTTCTGACTGCAGCCTCCAGTGCAGAGAAGTATTGACTGAGATCAACAAGCCTTACGAGTCAGTGGTAGAGCAAGGCAATTATGTTGAGCGCTACTGTGACTGTAATATCAGCAAATTGCAATTGATGAAGTGCCAGCCCATTGTTATAATGTTTTATGGCAGCAGGGGCACTGAAAGCTGTGATTAAGTAATATTAGGAGGTTTAAAATTCTTTTCATGAAGCGGTGAAGCAGGGTAATGGGGATCTTCTCCTGTTCTTCACAGACAAAAAGATAAAAAGGTGGAGAGGAGGTCTGGGGGGAAGAGGGAGGAGGAGAATGGGAAGAGCTGATGGTTTCAGTGCCCTGCAGCACAGATCCACAAGACTTCCCGGAGACTCATGGGGAAAGAATTCTTGCAAATCAGTGTTTAAAAAGAGTTCAGCCAGAAGCAAAAAAAAGAAATAAAATAAAATCCAAAGACAAATGCATTTCTTAAAGACAACAATGATTTTTCATTGCAAAATTAGCTTTGCAGAGCAGAGCGCCACATGTAATGATTTTGTGTTGTTCCACTGATTGTACCAATCATCCTAAACCAGCTTAACCCATACAGGGGAACCTGAGCACTTTTACCAGGATCCCAGCTGTGGTCATTAAATTGTATCACAGATAACCTTCTTCCCAGCAGAATTTGTCCTTAACTGTATAACTCTGTCTTCTGCTGGGGTAAACTTTAGTTGGCCTTCAGATGAATGCAAGTGCTTGAGAGTTTATTGTGTGTGTGTGTGTGTCTCTCTCTCTCTCTGTGTGTGTGTGTGTGTGCGTGTGTGTGTGTGTGTGTGCGTGTGTGTGTTCAGTTTATCTGAAGACTTGGAGATTTCCAAGAGGAGATGCAAGGAAACACTCTGAAGAGAGCAAAGCCTTTCCCATAGCCCATCCTGTAGACCTGCTTAAGCTTGGGATTTTTCAACATTTTCCTGGCAGTGTGACCCCCAGTGTGGCATTCAGTCCAGATGGCAGATTTTGTACTTTTTTCTCTATATTAAAATTCCTATGTTACCCATTTCCAAATATCCTGGTGTCTCCAGTGGCAGTCATGACAATAATATTCTTGAAAACTCAGACATGTGCATGTGTGTATTTCCAGCTGTAATAGATACTTTAACCATTTTCAACAACAGCAACAAATAATTGTTGCCCTGTCCACTTCTAGTCTGTGTTTTCTCTCTCCGCAGTCAGACTGGTTCTTCCCTTCAGCTGCTGGACAGATGGGTCCCTATGGGACACTCATAATGAATTCAACCTTGCTGTCTGACCCATCATTTATAGATGTGTGGTCTCTGTGGCAGCATACACTGCATCTTTCAGAATATCCTTTATGAAAGCCTTCCAAAAAAAAAAAAGAAGATAACAGTACAGATATACAGATATTAATATTTGTTGTATTTGTTTGGTTCCTTTTCTAAAAAGAACATACAATCTCTGTTTTTAAGGACTGTCAAAATGGTTCATTTTAGCCTTCCTAATATCACTTAATGATAATAAAAAGGCTTTTGAAAGGTGGGTAGAAGGAAATGAATGTAGACAGTTTTATAAAATCTGACTTACAAAATCTCAGAGGAGCATGTTCATCCCAGTAGTACATAAGTGTAGCACTAATGAGTTAAGAATGATACCTATTAACATCAGAATTGATTTTTTTTCCTGTTCTCTCTTCTTTTGTGTGTCAGATAAAAATGGAATAAGAACCTTGTAAAGCTGACAATAACGTAAGCTCTAGGAGCTGTTTGGCTAATTTCTATTGAAAAAATTTATCGATGTGCATTTTCAAATTTTCTAACTGCATTGGTTTAAGACTTTCATTCCTACATCTTCATAGTTTCTAAAAAGTTGGTCCTACTTGTTTTCCTCTTCCACAGAATATTGTAGAATATTCCAAGATACTTTCTGGTGTCAGGTTTTTACGTGAATGGAGTGCAAAACACAGGTCCCATGTTTAGCATTTGAACTGAAACATGCAGAATTTGTGTTGTAGGCTGCAAGAGGGACCCCAGTAACAACCTCTACCCCTACTACTACTTTCACATCAATCCATGAATAAAACATTGATTTAAAGTGCAGTCACACACAAGAAAAGTAAAATAATTTAAAGAACTTCAAATAGCTATAATGTCAGTCAGGAAAACTAAAAGTATTAGCAGTCAGAAAGGAAAAGAAGATTAAGCATATGATATATAATGACTTATAATAATAAATTTATAATAATAAATCATTATATATGTGCACATTATTTTTAATCTGTGGTCCATCTTTTCTACACAACAGCTCAATTTCTTGTTTTCCCTTTTCCTTATATAGATAAAGAACCTCTTGCCTTTTGATTTAATTTTCTATGTAAAATGCAAAATAGCGTGACTTTGGCCAAAAAAAATATATTTTTTTTTTACAATTTTGAGTAATTTATTTTATGTTTTCTGTTAATTTCCAGCATTCTTCACGAGGTGATCATTCATGCAGATTCTATACGACTTTCCTCCATCTTCAAATTGAGCTGCTTTTTCACCTTTTGACTTAAATACCAGGCTTCCCCTATGTTAAATTAGCTGAGCTCTTCAACTCCGTAGACCTTTTCTACTAATCACTACCCTCAGGCTCCGTCTGGACAAGCCAATGCAGGATTGCTTTCTGGTTTCTGTCTTGGGGAACACATTCTTCCAAAGTTCATCTCGGGTGGGCGCCCCAGAGGGGAAGCCTGCACACAGAGATTGGTGGGAGTGCTGTCACATTTGAGTCATCCTCCAGCCCAGACAGTCATGAGACCTGTGGTGAGCCTTGGTGACAGCCAGCACGTAAATTTAGACATAGCCGTGGGTTGTGAAAATTTGCCTTTTGAGAACTGACAGTTTTAGTTACAGGTCTTCTGTTGCTTGTCCTCCTGCCTGCTTTCACATGAATTAACTCATAATTAAGTTATTTGGATTTATATGTTATGATCGATCTTTCTATTAATCAAAACCATGTCCAAATTGTTATCATCTCTTACCGTTTCAGGAACTGTTGAACTAGAAATTGGCCAACTGTCACATTCAGGAATATCTTCCTCAGCCTCCCCCCTCTGCCGATGAGTAACAGCTGAATTTCCTAGATTTTATTTTATAAAAATAACTTTCTAGGGTTATTTATAGAAGGCTTGCAGTGCAGCCAACTTAAGCACACAACCTTGGCAAATAAGCCCATTTCACGAGCCTTTCAAAAGCATCTATATAACTTTCATTTTGAAGTACTGCCTCCTAGGTGCCAAAAATTAAAGTGCAAGTTAGGTACCTAGGTAAGATGGACCGACTTCTGCTCTTGATCTGCTGACAGGACTTTGATCTTTAGCTGCAATCCACTCAAGGACTTCCAGCACTTCCACTGCAAAATCCTGTTTGCCATCCTTCCCAGTGCAAACTGACTGGGGACTCGCCTGCTACGTTTTGCATATGCTGCCACTTCCCCTTGCTATCAGCACACACAGCACCACTATCAGCCCTTGCCTTCACCTCCAATTCTCCTCAACTGTGCTTGTGCTTTCTGGTCTTGGGTGCATTCCTGTTGCAGTTCTGTTATTTCTGCACTGAGTTTTGGGTTCTGGCTCAAAGTTTCCGTTCTCCTGTTCTGGTCCTGGGGTGGTTCTTGTTACAAAACAATTTCCCTAGAAGGAAAGAACAAAATGCCTTTCACAAACTGTTGCATCTTGCTTGGTCTTTTAATCCAGTTTAGTGTTTTCCTTCTCTCTACTGCTCTTTCATCCTTTTTTCCACTCTCTCTTTTAAACTTCTAAATTTTCAGTGGAATGATAAGCAAAGAGACATCTGCTGATGTGCAGCAGTGCTGGCAAGTCACACCAAGAAGCAGCAGCAGCAGCAACAAAACAGCAATTCTGCCACCAGTGGCACCTTTGAATTGGGAGATGCTCTTCTAAATCCTTTGCCAGACCTTGCAGGTTTCTGAACAAGGGCAGATAGAACTCTACATCTGAGCTAATTGTCTGGATTCCCCCTTACCATTGAGGGAGCTAATCAGGTGCTCGTAGGGACAGAAATAGGCACTGCTGCTTGATGGAGACATCTAAACCATGTCAGATGAGCCTACTCATTGAAGAGCTTATTTCCTTTCATTGATCACAAGAGGAAGGCAGGGCTGCCAGCTCCAACTTAAGAGGCAAGGAACTACTCCTCTTCTTCTGTGGTTGCTCAGGCTGGGAGTCTGTGCTCTGCGTAGTTTGAAAGGGAAAGGCCCTCAAAACTCATTGCACATAAACCCCAACATTTCACCAACAAAGAGTATCTATGTTCAACTCAGTTCTTTGATGCTATAGGCAATGTTTATCAATTTCCAAAAGTACCTATCTGTCATATACCTATCAATATTTATCCCAGTTTTGCTAAAGAACCTTAAAACTTCTGTGTCTTTCAGAAGCGACAAGGTGCCCTGAATGAGTAAGGTTTTGGAAATGCTTAGACATATGTACAGCAAATCCTGGGGAGGCTTAGGTGCACTCTTTACTACCTATTACTTCCTTATTCTGCTCCTGGGATAGCTAAGGCCTGCCACGGGTGTTGAGGAAGTCTCCTCCATGCAAAAAAAGGTAGATGTTCCTGTGGTCCTGCAATGTTTCAGGCAGAAAAATACCTCAAAGCATCAGTCCCTTTGGCCTTGTGCCTACTAAGAAGGACCAAGTAAATAGGCAGCACATTAGTTAGGGTTAGCTTTTGCCTGTGCCACAAACGTTTCAGACTTCCCGGCAGTGCTCAGCAACCTTGTAGCACACAACCACTGCAGTGAAATGTCTCAGCAGCTGCACAGGTTTCCGAGGGCTAGAAATTAGCATTCCCCATTGAGAGTACCCGCCATCCTGGGACCCTGAGGTGGCTCTAGAGCACTTCATCAGTAATCCGCTCTCTCTAGAGGAGGCACAAGAACAGAGCTTTTGTCTTTTCCAGCCATTGATCATCTCTGACAGCTTCTAAAGATTGCTTCAGCACTGCTGAATTCCTGGGATCTTTTTCCTTTTGAAAAGAAAGTATCTTTCGGTCTGACTTACTTGGAGCTAATGCATGAATGTATCTTAAGAAGCTATATGTCAACAGATACACGACTTGTCTAGCAGTTAATTAAAAATAAAATCCTAGAGGATTACACTATTTCTCACACAGACATTCTTCATTTTGTTTCCTAGCATCCTTGTTAGTTCATCTTGCACATCTTAATTAGCTTCCTTCTTGGGGAGCTTTCCTGGTGCCCTAAAACTCTCAGAAATGTAACCACAGAGGGAGGGTGTGAGGGTTTTGGGAGATGCCCCTGGCAAACTGGCTGTGTTCTCTGCCTCTTTGTTGGTGGCCACAGCCCTCTGAACAAAGAACGAAATGTTTCCATGTGTCAGCCATGGCACTGGTGCTGGGAGTGCCAAGGAAAAGTGGGTCTAGTATTGAAATCCCAGCCTGTGACAGGACCTGGAGGAGGTGGAAGCGCACGTTATCCTCTGCTGTGCACGTGGCCAGTAAGATGACCTCCATCAGAGAGACAGAATGGACAGTTGATGTCAGCAACATCACAAATAATTTTCGGGGGGTGTCTATTAGAGCTCCCTCTGATCTCTGCTCTCAGAAGATAGTGTGTTACATAAATATAATTCTGCGATGGTTAAGAATCACAAAATGTGGTTGAACTCAACCCTTTAAGCTTTCAAAGAGGCATGGTTTCAAGAATAATAGTTTATTGATAGGAAGAAGCTATGAATTGTTTTTACCTCTTTCCTTACTTCTTACTGTGGCAGATCCCGGGATAGTCAAACCATCTTTATTCCCAGCACAAAGAGACCTGGGAGTGCATGTGTGTACTGCATGCATACTTCAAACAACAAAAATAGCATACGAATTTGATTTTTAGCCTAAAAAATGTCATTAGCTATGCCAAAATCAGAAGTTTGAATTAAGTCTCTAATCCTCTAACATTTTGTTAGGTGCTAGAGTCGAACACTGAGAAAACCAAGTTGGAAAGATTAGAGGAGGAATCAGTACAAGCAAATTAAAAACAAAGATAGGAAACAGAGATAGTTGGAATTAATTTGCAGATCTCCATATTTTCCAGATTTTCTCTAGAACACACAGGATTCTTGAAGGCTCACTCTTTCGTGTTCAGTCTATTCTATAGAAGAATTTACATAGACATCCTTGGTTTTGCTTACTGTGTTCATTTACAAAGAAGACAGCCATTGTTTATATTATGTTCTGCTCCAACATTTTTTTGGGTGTAATACTGGAATAATTTTAATCGGACAAAAGCAAGAACTGCTTCCAAAGGAATTGTCCTGCTTTTGCCCCATCTGTAACAACACTTTCCTTCTGTCTTCCTTGTTCCAGGACTGCCAGACATGTGGCTGTGTGCTGAGTTGGAGCAGGGAACTCACTCTATTGAAAGCTACTCATTTATATTGCCATTTTTTTTGAAAAACTTTCTGGTCATATCTGTTTCATCATCCCGTTTACTGCATAGCCACGTGAACATCCATGCTGATACAGGTCAGAAAGTGGGAAGAGGGGAAAGGAGGACCTGTGACATCTCACACTCACTGCAGGAAAATGTGACCAGGGCAAGTAGCCCTCACCCATAGACACTCTGCAGACAATGCTGCCATGGAACTGTGTTCTAAGCCATCTTGCCAAAATGGTGAAGTGAGGGAAGTCAGATTTGGTGAAGTCAACCTCCTCTACCTCCTAGTTGTCCCTCAATTTATCTGATTATTTTATTAAGCTATAATTTTATGGCAAAGCATCACTAGGTACCCCATAAACAAGGTTAATAATATTAGCTTTGGTTTAAGTAAGGCTGGAGGGAGTGTCCTGCTCTAAATCTGACTTTGAAGTCTTCCGATCTGTTTAGACACAATTGAATCAAACTGACAGGAAATTTCATGAGAGTGGTTTCCATAATAGAATTTTTCCATAACAGAATTTTTCTGGAAATCTTAGGACAAAGCGGGAGGGGCGCCAGAGCATTCAGGCAGTGGTGTACTCATGCTGGAGATACTCTCCTTTTACTCTGTGGCCAAAGGGAGGGCAGCTCTGCCTTGTGTTACTGTTTCATGAGAAGAAAGCAGCTCTGCAGAAGAAGGGAGAGCACTCCCTGCCTGCCTTGCTGTTGGTGGGGAAAGTAAAGCCAAGTGGTATGTTTCCTGATGGTCATCTCCTTGATTCTTTTTCTCTGATCTGCAACAGAGTAAGGATTTTACAGGAATGTCTTCCTCTTGCGTGCTCTTTTTTTAATTTTCCTAGACCAGAAAGAAGAGCTGTGTGTCTTCCCTTTGAGGGCAGAAATAATGGCCTCAGCATCTTCTCTCCTTGCTCCAGTCTAGTTCTCTCCTTACTCATTCCCAGCCAAAGCCTTTTACTTCTGTAGGTGCATTGCTCAGGAGAGAGAACTTGAGTTGTATTGATTTGCTGGTGCTGTTTTCCTCTCCCTCAATATATGAATTACTGGGGTGGAAGAAGGGTTATAGACATGATTGATACCACATTCCTGGCAGTCCCCCAGGCCATGACAAGGTCTGAGAGTTCTTGGTACTGACACTGAGCTTCTCTGCCCCACAGCAGCTGGGGGATTGTCATGTTTTAACCCAGCCTGGTTATCACTCGGGGCCGGGCTCTTTCTCAAGCACAAGATTTTGTCATATGGGGGCTGCCTGAGGTCACAAAAGTACTCCTGAGGGGTGGGTTTAAGGTCAAAGCAAAATCAGCTCCACACCACTCCAGCAACACTTATGACTGCTTTTGCATAGAACAGCTCTCAATCACCACATACCTGAGGTTTCAGTGCAGTACATAGTCAGAGTTAAGTGTTACTGTTCCTGTTTGGTCACTGGTTAAACAAGGATCAATGTATTTTCCTTGCACGTAATGAAGACATTGCCAATGGGAATCACATCCTCATGTCTGACTCCGTTCATCCATGTGGCTGGCAGCCCTACCTAGTCTTTGGCCAACCTGATTGCTGAGTATTCACAAAGATCAGACTCTTATCATCTCGTATCCTGATTATAGCTGCATCTTTTTTGCATCCTTAGCAAATACAGGCCTGCCTCATTTGTGACCATCCAGAGTGCTCATCTACTGCCACTTCTTTACTTCTCTCCGAAGCCTTTTTCTCTCCTGTAGAGCCCATACAACTTGCCCTTACTCAAAAACCTTTGATTATCCATTACTCTCTCTACCTGACATCTTTTATTTACTACTGAAAGCTCAACCTCTGTCTTCAACAAGCCAGAGATGTCAGTCATTTTGTCAGTTGTTCAAATTCTCATTTTCTTCCGTAGTGCTCTGTTCTTCACTGTTGTCGTGAATGCTTAAAAAACATCTGAACATCTGCATCAGCATTGCTCCTTCAGTCGCTTCTCTGAAATTGTTCTTGGCTGTGATGCCTACAGAAGATTCATGCTGTGCAAAATCCTTTGTCCATCTTGCTGATAAGACTGTCTCATTGTATATTTTGTCTATTTCTATATATTGTGTCTTGTCCTCGTCTTAAATTGTACTTTCTTTGGGCCAAGAGCTGTCTTGTTGCTCTATGTTTATGTAATGCTTCTCACAATGGAGTTCTGATCCGTGGTGGGAATTCTTCAGCATTTAATGTCAAAAATAATAAAAGTATTATTAACAAATGTCTCTGTGTGACTGCATCACATGGTGTGGTCACAGTCTGCAAAAATTCAGTTTCATCGGGATAAGTTGTCTCTCTGCTTACAGAATGTAGGTGCAACCCAGGGCAGTCTGCTTTCAGAAAGATGTGCTATGAAAATATTTGAGCTTGAATAATTCCACAAACAGAAAAAAAAAAACCAAACAAACAACAATCCAGTATTCTGCACTTTCAGAAAGATTTCCTACTGTGAAGATTTTTTTGCTAGCCCATTAATTTTGCCATCTCAGAACTCGAACAGCATGGCCTAGAGCAGTGGTTTTCCAAATTCCTTCCAGTTGTAGCATACTAACATAAACAGCATTTGCATATGGATGTCATAAAAGTGACTAATGCCAGCAATCATCATACTTTATTGCAGTAATGTGCAACATGTGCCTAAGCATCCTAAAAGAGCTTCTCGAAGCTCATGGGCACTAAAGAAATGGCACACCTCATATCAAGCGGTGCCACCCATGGCAGAGCAGGCTTTGACAGAAACCAGAGCATGAATCCAGCTTTAGCTGAGCGTACAAGAGGAAAGGGTACTAACAGCATCACTGCATGGCTCAAGAGCGCTGGGTATGTGTCTTTTACCCTAAATCAGAGATCAAACTCAAGAAGTTGAACAAACAGCATTTTCTAGTTTGATAGCCAGAAAGTTCAACGAACTCCTTGACTGCAGCTGTTGACAAGTCAGTGGAGAGACAGTTGACTCTGACCTCGGCCTTGTACCAAATAATATTTTAACATCTCAGATTCTCCAAAGAAGGCTGCAAATGGTTCCTCTAGGCGAGGAGGAGTCAGTTGTGCCATGAGTGCAAGACTGAATGCTGCCATTTTCAGTCAAGAATCTGCAGCGTCAAGGGAATTTGTCACAGTTCAGCCTTGTCAGATTTTTATTCCACAGGACGAGGGGGGAGGGTTGTGAACCCAATTGCATCCTCATATAGCACAGAAAACATATTTTCATATCCCACAGTGTGGCTTTCGCAGCCTTCAGTTACTGCTCAGGCTTCCTACACAACATGATTATGCCACATGCAGCAGCCTCTGCTTCGTAACCTTATCCAAATCTGTTGTCCACCTTGTAACAAATATGACAGAAGTATAAAAGTCTCAAAGATAACCTCGTGTAAGAATTGTTTTAAAATAACAGATCACTGCATAGAGTGAAGGAGGATGCAAAATAGTTCTCCCACTGTGGGAAAGGAAGGCTGTGCTGTTGTACCAGGCATCAACATATCCATGTGGGAAAGAGGCACTTGAAATTCACAGGTAATTTCAAGCAGGATTTACACCATAATGGCCACAGGATAGGGCAACTGTGAGATGTAAAGTTAGGATGGCAAGTTGTGTCCCTCTCAGAACAACTCCTTTTTTTTCATCTCTGTGCACCGGTAAGAGGGTTAGTCTCTCCGTCACATGGACGATCTGTGTATCCTGGTGTGCTGCTGCCTATCTCATCTCCCATTTCAGAGAAACATCTCAGAACTGTCCTAGAGAATCACCAGAAGCATGGGTGAAACAGCAGTACATCATGTCCTGACTCATATTTTCACCCCATCTGGCAGATAATGAACAGTGTCCAAAGGCTGGACAGAGCTCTCTAATGATGCAGCAGCTTTCATGACTGGTGGCTGTCAATCTTTGCTTTTGGCTTCTCCCAGTGAAACACACAGCAGGACCCTGGAGCTGGTGTGGTAACTCTCCACCACAATCACTGTTTTTGAGTCAGCTGTAGCAGGAGCTCCACACACAGCGTATCTAACTATACATCCCCATGTAATGTCACTCTATGGTACCACATCCAACAAGCCTTCTCTGTCTTGTGTTTGGGAAGCAGGAGCCAGAAGACTATGCAGTAAAAAATGTCCCTTTCCCAAGTATAGTACACACAGGAGGGCAAAGGCTGTTTATCACAACTCTTTAGTACTAATGTCTGCTTAAAGTGTGTGTATCTTGGTTCCTTTTCTAAGCAATTGAACCAAAACATTTTCTTGGCATTTGCTTTCATTCTTCATTTCACTGCTTTATCAGAGGTACAGAGAGCAGTACATTTATTTGTGCATGATTCCCCACAGGTAATCTTCAGTTGCAGCACATAAAACTTAATTTTCCCCAATTGCACAAGATTTCTTATTCTACACAAAGTTGTAAATCACTGCAAAAAAAGACTTTTTGCTTTCTTAGTGCAAGCAAAGCCTTGCAGTACTTGAAAAATGGCTTTGGCTTTTCCAAGTGCTCCTTGTGCTGAAATTCCAAGAGCTTCCAAGAGTGTCACAGATTTATCCAACTTCATACTTTCTGCAGATAACATTGATGAGTTGCACACAGGTCTTTTTTTCTTTGTTGTCCACCAGAACACTTTTGTTATCAAATTCAGAAAAGACTTCAGTAATTTTTATTTTTTTTTCTTTCATTCCGATCCTTTATCACATTAAGTTGGAAGCAAGTGTTTTCCTTAAAAAAAGACACGGTATCATTGCTTCCTTCACACAATATCATTACAGAAATAGTATTTTTAAGAACAATATCTCCAGGACCAAATCTCAGAGAATGAGCAAAAGGGCATGTTGTCGTACCTGGCAGCATGTGTGCACAGTGTGTCTATCAAGAAAAGGGTATGTGCAACAACGTCAGTGTGATATTCCCTGGTTCACTGTCCTGTTTCTGATTACTCGGGGTCACACACTGTAATTTGGAAGCCATTTGCTTTAAGACTCCCAGGCTTGACGTGTGCATTGATCTGAAGAGATCCTCTGCCTTAGTTGGTAGTATTTGACTTGTCAGTTTTCAGCCAATTCAAAATTTCACAGGTATCGTTCGTCACCCAAGCAAACACTATCACCAGGACCCTCATGGAACATTATAGAAGAATGTAAAAAGTTGCCAGAAAACTCTGAAAACACTAGGATTGGCTCTTTAAGGCAATAGGCTCTGCAGATAATGCTTAGAGATCACTTGCGATCCACACAGCACTGCTGCATGAACTGCAATGTCTTTCCTATCCCATGATGAAGTTTTGAGGTCCTGCTGGCTCAAGGTGAAAGTTTCTGCAAATGAAGAGGTTTCTAGATTTCAACACAAAGCTGCTTCAGGGGACTTCCCTTCCTTGCAGTAACTGGCAGCAATGGTAAAGGGTTCATACAGATGCCAGGTGTCAGTGAGGCAGGAGGACTACAACTGAACTGCTTCTGAAAGCTGCCTGAGTCCATCATGGTCTCCTATCCAGGCTGCTGCTCAGTATAAGGATGCTTACACTTTTGCTGCCAGCATCAGCTTCTTCCATGCTTGTGCAGGTGGGCACCTCAGCTCAGAGGGAGAGTCACAAAGGTTTTCCATTTAACAAGAACAAGAGTGAAGGAAACTCAGCACAGTCAGAAAGCTGGTGGCTTTCTACTAGGAATGGGGAAGTGTTGCTTCAAGTCTCCCATAGCTGTCCCTCCACACAGGGACTTTGAGCCAGGAGCCCAGGTTCCCAGGTGAACTCTCGATCCACTGTAGCCTTGGACATCACCCTGTATTTTAGCTGAGAAACCTCATCTTAGAAACATTTTCCTGATGGCTATCTTGTCAAAACCAGCATGTTCTTAGGAAGCATTTAAGTTCTGATGAGTTTTTTATTTTGATGAAAAAAATATTTTGTCAGTAAACTTCTCACGGGCTCCAACAGGGACTCTTCTGGTACTGAAACTGGTGCCAGATGGGCACCAGTCCTTTCACCATTGAAGGCAGCTGGAGATTTTGCCGCTGACTTCAAAGGAATTAGGATCAAGCCTATGAATTCATGACTGCACTTTTTTTTTAGCTTTCTGAATAATTTATAAGTAAAAATAGGATGGATACTCCCACTCTTTCTGATGTGGAGTAAAGCTGTATTTGGTTATATCTTTTGCTTTCAAACGAACTTTGGTGCAGTCATGAGCATCTCATTATGAAAACGGTTGCCCACAGAGGACAGATAGGAAGAAAAGAGAAGGAAATCCTTAGGCACATTGATGACACACAGCAAATCTGAGATTCAGAGATGACAGATCAGAGTAAGATAGTTCTCATACTTGGAGCTGGGGGCTAGGTAGCTAAAATTGTTTTGGGGAGTGAAGAGGGATGCAGAAAGCATGCTTCTTTTTTGGTGAGTTCATCTATTTTTAATGACCTTGCGTTTAGTTTTATTTTCTTTCTTCTCAGTGATTTGGACATTAGTTTCCATAAGTTTACTCACTGCACTTCGCTCCTGAGCAGACTTTGCATCAGCCTGCACATTTTTCTGGGATTCACCAAGCCATGTGTTTGTTCCCCATCATTGCGAACCATTTTCCATCTTAGAACTCTTTGGAAAAAAGGGACAGAAAAAAAATTTCCCAGTTCACCACCCAAGGCTTAGTGTTTACTTCTGCTGCACGCACCATTTATTTTCATTCTACAAGATCATGATGACACGCTCGTCCAAGCACATGCTGTTCTAATATGCTACATTCCTTTGGCCTCTCAGTGAGTTAGAAGTGACATCGCTGCTGAACGAGAAAGATCTTGTAAGACAGGGAAATAGATTGCTAAGTACCACTGTCTTTCAGGGAATCATGCTGTAGACAAAAATGATTGGTTTGCTTTTTCCGGTCTCTATGTAGTTGTGTCCATGTATGACCCTTATTAGGAAGGCTATCTGCTGTATGGTTTTATGGACTTCCTGCCTTGAGAACACGCTAACACATTTAGCAGGCTTTGGGAAAAGCGGATGAGACGTATGCCTCAGCCTACGGCTGGAGGAGCAGGACACTTAACGTCTGAGATGTGTCCTCACGAAGTACTTCTGCAGCTATCGCTCTGTGCGAATGTGTTCATGCAAGCACAAGTACCGCGCTAAGTTCTTGTGTTTTCTGGGTACATGGAATAACTCTGCTCTCAATCACAGAAATCTGTCTTCCGTGATGGATAAACCACTTGCAGAAAATTGGTTCCACATTTACTTGTCCTTCCCTGGCAATAAATTAGAAAAGGCAATAGCTGATTGTTAGAGATTAGCACAAAAACATCAAATAATGCGCCGTTTTAGCTATAATCTTTTCTCTTAAACTGTGTCTTACTGATGATTCTTCATTAGAAGATGATGCCTAAATGAATAATTGAGATAGGATTTTGTAGCTTCTGTCCAATGGATTTAAACTATCCACAGAGAACTTGGGAGGCTTTCTCTAAACATTTTTAAATCTGAATTTACAAAGCATATAAAAGATGAAAATTATAGATGCATGCAATATGATTTGGTTGAAGAGCCTTTGGCACAACTTTGTTCACTAATATCCCATTAAACAAGCCCTTGGAACTGCTGTGCATCCACTGTACTAACTTACCCAATGAACATGTAAAGTATTATGTACTTTCTCCTAATACTCATATGAGTCAAAGGGTGTTTTGCTACTTGGCTACAGTAGAAGAAAAGTTGTATCCTGTATTTGCCAGTAGGGATAAGAGTAAGGAAAACTGCTTTAGCTTTCTGGAACTCTGCTTTTTTGGGATGAAAATGCTTTCACAGACACAGTCCTCTCAGAGACTTAGCAGAGATGGGAGACTCTTGTATAGTTATGCCTGTACTTACTTAATAACTTCACTGTGCTTCAGAACATAAATTATAAAACTAGCGAAACTGATTTAATGAGAGCATAAGAACTTAATATTTCCTGAAAGTAGCTACTCTGAACTGAAAATGCAGTAATAAATTCAGACTGTTTATTTTAATCACAAAATCAGCTATGGAGCTCCAAGTAGCCAAAGTTTCTGCAAGGCACAGAATAAGGATGTGCATGATCTTCTCAATATTTATGAACTGTGAAGTATGAAAATTAACAGTCCCTAGGTGAAATTATATTCAGTCTTTCAGGGGGACATTGTGAAGAAGTTTTATTAATAATTTTAATTTTCCTTTCTGCTTTCCAAAATCTTGAGCATGACATTTTTTCTTACTAATTTGTTCTTTTCATTAGGTATGCATTGATTTGTAGGGTTTTGTAATTTTTCACTTTTAAAAGGGGCCTGAACTAACATACTGCTGATCTTATACCTGTATTTGAACAGCACCATCCTTTAGCTAGTACTTCCCATGAAGACAGAAAAAAGCTTACATAGCAAATGAAGCATTGTTTTCCTGAAAGTCCTAATAAATTGTACTTTCTGGTTCAAATTGGCCTCAGTTATACCAAATACTTTAGCACGTGGGTAGCACTGAGAATTTAAGAATGGCATTTTAGTCCCGTTAGTGACACTTTCATCTGCATAGTATGAAGTCTGTGCTGAAGTGTGTTGCTAAAACAGAAAGAAAAGTGAGGTCCTCTCTTTGGTAGGTCAAAAATTAATCCCTTGTCCAGACCTAAATGACTGGAAAGCTAAGAGTATTCAATAACAGAATAAGACTTACTGTCCTCCATCCTACAGCAGACAGCACCGTCAGTAAACTGCAATAACTCAGAAGCTGCTGTGGTCACCATTGTGCATCAAGGTGTCCCTTAGAGGTCTAAACTGGATTAGAACAATTTTGCCACTACCATGGATTAGCAAATGCACTGGCATATTTGTCAAGGGAGATGTAGTAAAGGTTAATTATTTAAATCTGACCTAAATTTCCCATGCTTCTATCTTGTTCCATAATAACAACAATAAGTTCAACAGTAATAATATGTTATTTGAACTAAAATTAGAATTAATTATGACCCACACTGGACAAGAAGTAGCTTTTTCCACCCTCTTCATCCCCGTTGGGATATGTGGGTAGGTGCATAACTCTGCCCAGTGAAACTATAGTTCATTAAAGCACATCGGGATACAAAGGACATATTTAGTCCCATGTGGGGATAGCCAGTGCAGATGACAGTTTCTCTCCTGTATCCCCTCACCATTAACAGAGAGATATGTTGAAACCATTTACAAGTAGTTCCTTTTCAACTCACATGTATCAGAAACTGGGGTGAGCAAAAGTGTTCATGAGCGTATGCAAACATGTGCAACAGAGACAGAAGGAGAGAGAAAGTCACCATAATGCATTCTGCAGAAAAATGAGGTTTATCTGGAGACTAATAAAATAATAATTTTGGCAATGGAGAAGTCCTGAGTGAGGGAGCTTAATGTTTGTACCTTTGTTGTCCATATGGTAAAGTCTCAAGTTGAATATCTAAAATAGTCGTATCTAAAAGCCAGAAGAAGAAAAAAAACCTCCCCCTTAGTTCATATTGCATGGGCTGTCTGGCTGGAAGCCAAAGTCATGACAGCTTGCATTGTTGTGGGGAGATCTGTGTGGCTCACTGATCAAGGTCAGCAAAATTTTAATGAATGGAGCTTGATTACTGCTCCCTTTGTGGAAAAAGGTTGTTTGGAGGTGAACAAGGCTCTGTGCACAGAGGTATTCCACACACCCCCTCTTTCACTCTCAAAAGCAGTCGAGCTGGAGCTGTCTCCAGTACAGTTCCTTGCAGCTGGGGAATGCCATCCTGAGAAAGAGCCACAGTAGCTCTATGAACTGAGGCTGGTGCATCCTTATCTCAGCATGCAGCATCCACAGTCAATAGTCACTGAGATCCTATGAACAGTTTTATTGCACCATTTCACCTCATCTCTTGCATGGTAGGGCCCTCTAGTTAATATAAGGCTTTCCTTCGCAAGGTTTTGCATTCTCAGACCCAGGATTGCAGGACTGCTGGGAATGCTTGACTGGTTTGGCATTCAAATCCAAGCCTTATCCCTCCAAATCATATAGTAAGTTTTCTAGGACTTCCTCTCATTATGGAATGGATTTGAAGTAAAGTCAGTCCTGCTCGGTCATTTCACAATTTGGGATCAGCAGGACCAGAACTTCAAATGTACAAGTTCTTTCTGGAGGAGGGATTAAAAATTGGCAAGAATGTTGAGTTCTGATATTGTATGTTGTCCTAAGAGCTACAGCATTCCAGAAATGTCAAATTCCTGAGACTGACTATGGGTCAGAACTTTCCATTAAGCTTCTCCTCTGGAAGCAAATTTGCCTGAAGATCAGATGACAGACACCAGAAAGCAATGCTTGTTTACATACTCAGAGCTTAAAATAAGACATTTGCAATCGTGTTTATGTTTTAAAAAAAGGGTTTCTACAAGTTCTTTGTGAAGAGACAGCACCATTTGCTTTTACAAGTTAGTAAGCAGAACCTTTTCGCTGGTATTCATAGCCTATTTGGGAAGTACTTTACAGCATCGGAGGGCAAAGCTCTTTAAAAACAGTTTTCGACAAAAATAAAATTGTAAAGCTATAAAGCAGTTTTTATCTTGGCAGACCAAAATAATGTTTTCCCAGTATTTCAGGAAGACTCTGACATTCCCAAAAGTTCATTAGCTTGACTGTTTTGTGGAAGGGTTTTCTTTTTGCCTTTAATCTTCTACTGATATTGAGAATGACTTTGTTTATATCAATAGAGGGCTATTTTTTATCACTCCTAGTATAAATGCTAGCTCTCTTATTGACCTTTTTAACTAGGTTTTGCTTTGAACAAAAGAAGTAATGGATTTGGCTGTTTTAAAAACTACTTCAGTGTTAAATTGGGTTCCAGCCAGTGAGATTTATAATCTAATTTTTAGAAGAGAATCAGAGTTTTGATATTAATAGCCGGAGCACTTCATTGTCCATATGGAATGTTGTTGTAAAATCAGGAAATTCTATATATTTTTTTTGAACTCTGTATTTTTCTATGTCAAAGAGTTAAAATGTATTCTTTTCCTCCTCGTTGTTGATTAGCAAGTATTTT
This sequence comes from Baryphthengus martii, assembly GCA_013396935.1. Taxonomy (NCBI): domain Eukaryota; kingdom Metazoa; phylum Chordata; class Aves; order Coraciiformes; family Momotidae; genus Baryphthengus; species Baryphthengus martii. The sequence goes on from VWZK01012479.1 coordinate 57,709, forward strand.
CTCATCCTTTGCTGTAGAAAAGAATCATGCATATTTGATGTCTTTCTCCTTTTCTCCTTAATATTTCAAATAATTCAGCTAGACTATCTCCATCAACTGGGCAAGCAGAGCTGTAACACCTACTTAAGGGAGGGGAGCCATCTGGTTTTCTTGCAACTTGGAGCCTGATGGCAAATATTAGGTTGTACCAATTTAAAGCATGATGAAGTGGGAAATAATGGACATTCTTGAAGAATCTGAAATGGGATCAGCTGTTATTGGCAAAAATTGGCAGGTGCAGTGCACTACGCTGACTGTAAGCGTGGTCTCCAGTTGGAGAGTGCAGCTGGGAAAATGGCCTGCTAATTGAACGGTTGCAGGACTTCCAGCAGTTCTGACAGTAGAGGAGCATCATTAATTGGAGGCTCTTGGTTGTCTTGGTGGAAGCTGCCACAGAACGAAGGATCCTGCAAGTTGATATTTACTTCCTAGGTGTTAGTGTGTTTATTGCACGTCACTCAGAATGAGTCCTCGTGGAGTCAGATGTGCTTTCAAATTTAGGAGAACTGGCGTAAAGCTAGAAATATTTATTTCTTATTGATATTTGCAGCATGGTGGCAGTGGCTGGGAGTCATAAAAGCGGCTCAATCACACATTTGTTTAACTGCACACTTCCATTGTTAACTTTCCCATTCGTTTCTTTTCCCCTTTTATTTTCTCTTATATTAGATATCTAAATTGACTTGGCTTGGAGCAGCAGCTGTCTGGTTTGTTTTTTTCTGTTTAGAGCCTGAGAAGACCTTGTCTTTGATTGAGTGCCTTGGATGCTGCCATAATTCATACAGTGGTTATAGAAACAAAAATAGCCTTATGTGCATCTCCGAATAGCAGTGCACGCAAAAGCACGTGTGCATTAGCCAGAGCTCCCCTTCTCATATGTTGTTTTTATTCATTAAATGCAAACATATTGTGCCGCATCCTAGTTTAATATAAAGGTTTGTTGGCAAAACGTGCCATTTTCCCGCAGCTGTTAGCACCCCTTGTGGGAAGATCTATTGGCAATGACTGCTGTGCAGAAAGCACTGCAGACTTGAGAGTGCACTTCATGTATCACCAGTGACTGTAGCACCCGTACGTACCTAAAAACTCTCCAGCTATGTAAGATGTAGCTGCCCTGTAGGAGTTACGGTGGCTAGGAGGTAAGAGACTTCAGTGACAGAGTTATCCCACCCAGCATGCCTTTGGGATTTATAGGCAAGAGGCTATCTATGAGCGTGGACTAAATGAGGAACAGTGGGCTGAAAACTGGCCTGAACGTCCTGGTGCTCTGCTGTCTCCATGGGCTGTAGGCCAAGGGTTAAATCCTTTGGGAGGACTGATGAGACCAGAACTGAGAGTAAGTCTTCCAGTGGCTAGCATGCTCTTCGTCAGTTAAGGTGATGCAGCTAGAAAAAATGCCTTCAATTTGTGTCTGCATTTGGATAACCAGTGTCAGGTGGAAGCCAGGAAGATGAATTTGGAAGGATTTGGAAGCTGCACCCCTGGATCAAAACCTTGTGTGGTAAACGTCAAGCATTGGCCTACGGTGGACCTAGGAACAGTGAGACATTGATGAAGAGGCTCCTACCTCCTTCTTCCAGCTCTGCCTCTGCAGCCTGGGACAAGCTGTTTTGGGGAATGCTGGTTTTTTAAAACTTGTAGCTTGATGTGCACTGATTTGCCTAGTTCTAGCCTAACTCTCCTGGACACTTATTCTGCCTCTCTTTTGATTTTCCTGGCGTTAAGAAGTGGATGGAAATATCTCATCCAGCTTCAGTAAATTAAATTGGGCATCACCCTGGAGCTGGACGGTAACACCTGGCTTGGGCCAGGTTTTGGGAAGCAATATATGCTAGTGTGCCTCCTGGGGCCATGCCTGAACGACTGAGAGATCACAGACAGATGATGAAACCAGGCTGGTTTTGGGACATGTCCCAAGGACCCCCTTTGCCAGGGCAGATGTGCCCTGTAGGTGTGCAGGCGTGCGCAGCACCTCACACCCTGCTCTGTTGCATTTTGATGCTCAGTGTGATCAATCCCCTTGCTGGCACCACAAATGAGGTTGAGATGGGCCACCAGGAAAGGATCATGATGCTTGAGGGAGGAAGGCCCAGGCAGGTCTAGCAGCAGCCATCAGCAAGCTGTGACAGGCTGTTAACATCCTCACTTCATTTTATTAAATCTTTCCCTTTTCCTCTTCATGTAGCTTAATGAATCCGCCAAGCAGCTCATCGAGATGGACAAGACATGCTCAGCTGCTGCCTCCGGCTGTGATGTGCCACTGCTGACGGAGACGGCGACGGTGGCGGCGGCAGCGGCGGTGGGTCTGGC
>VWZK01012480.1:0-23114 GCA_013396935.1 Baryphthengus martii
AAAAAAAAAAAAAAAAGGCAAACTGCTACTAAAAATCCAAAAAGCAAAAAACAGCACAAGCCGATGAAAGTAAAAGCCAAAAATTCAGAGATCTTGTCATCTTCCAGGAGTATCCCTCAATAGAAATTCTTTAGTTCACTGCCACAGTGCATCTTTTCCCTTTCTCAGGCAGTACCAAGTACAGTTAAAACTTCATCCTTCTCTTCAGTTGTGACTCAACAGAAAATATTGTACTTCAGAGGCAGAGAGAAAGCTGTGCAGCTATTGCTACTTTACTCCTCCTCGTCAGCTGCTTACTGCCTAGCTCCTCACACACGCAGCCTCCCCTCTTCACTCGCGCACCAACACTCCTCGCCTCGAAATGATTCTCCACTTTATTATCCATTCAGAAGGAAATACGAACTGATGGAGCCAATCCGACCAAAGACAAAATGCACTCCTTCGGCATTACGAGAGCAGGCAGTACAGCGCAGCGAGCCGCTCTCTGCTGGAAAAGCGCTCTGCCTGACTACTGGCATCCTGCAGAACTGTGGAGCTGGGGGTTTGGGGAAAAAAAGCCCAGGACTCAACATAATTAACCAGCTCCAAGAAGATTCTTCACTGAACTCTGATACAGGTGTTTATTTTCATATTTCCTGTTCATCCCCAGACTATCCCACAAGATGCAGTGATGCCCTGAATTGCATCCAGTTTCCAAGGACTAGTACCAGTTCTGCTATGAATGTGGGGGATTGAAAACCTGTTGATCTCGCATTTCTCAAAAATAAAAAACACATTGTTACATAAAACAATTACTGCAGAAGTGTTGTGCACAGAATCAGATTCACTCACGTTGTACCAACACTGCTCTCCTGGGTGAAAGCAGCAGCAGGCACTCATCCTGCAAGAAGCGCCTGAGTTAAAGGCACCATTTATTTGCCCCACAAGCTGCGCCAGCGGCATCAAAGGCACTGCTGCTAAGAAAATCTTCCTGGCCAGCTGATCCACATTCACATCCTCCTTTTCACAAATGCTCCCTTCATCCTGTCCCCCTTTCATGCACTCAACACAAGCACCCACCTCCTTCCCAAAAACTGTTTCTCTGCCTTTAGCACCAAATGCGCTATATGGGAGCCATGCATATTTCCTGGTATTGCTCAAGGACAACTCACTGCATCTTTCAAAACAGTCTTTTCATAGTGTGGGGTGGGATTTTGAAGAGGCCTATATGACTTAGCTGTGGAAATGCCACTATCCTCCCATCTGCTCAAATACCTCCTACCTCCTTGTGAGCCAGCCTTGCTGCGAATGACGCTTCCCCTCCTATCTCTTACCTACACCGATAGCAACTTTTTTGCACCACTTCCTCCACAAGCGTCACTGTGCTCCCAGCCCTGCCCTTGCTCCATGGTATATTCTCTTGGCACCATTTACCCTCCAGTCCCACAGCTCCATCCCAGCACCTTGCGGAAGTGTCAGCTGACAACAGCCAGGCTGGTGTCCCCTATCAGTTCATCTTTCAATGGATGTAAGCACAAGCTCTGTGCACAGGTAGACCAAGGCTATGGTTCACGATACTTTGTCTCAGGAGCACATCTGGTGAACGGTACCCACCTCGTGAACAGTATCCACCTGGTCTTTCCACGTGAAGCTACAGCACTGCCCCTTGGCAGCCAGGCACAGAAACCAGGCCGCTGACCTTCTTTCAGACCCCTTGTAATGTTGGCATTCCTTTGTGGTCATATCCTCCATCCCCCAGAAAACCTTCCCTCTTTTCGCTCTTTCCCTTGCTGCAGGAGCAGGGACCATAGGTCAGATTTTCAGAAGTTCTTTAGCTTTAAATAATTTTAAGAGTCTGACCCTCGACTTTCTCATTATGTGTTTGCACCCTGCCAGCAGAATAGGGCTCCTACCCAACTACGGGCACTGAGTTCCACTGCAACAGAAATGTTTGCTACTAAATACCAATTATGGCACTTGAGCTCAGAGCTGAAGCTCCTTTCAAATTCATTCACATAAGGATGAAGACTGCCCAACTGAGAAAACAAAAACGCAATCCAAGATTTGTGTGGCTCTTAGTATCTTCAAAGCTGTGCATATGAATTAGACAAAGAAGATCTTGCCAGGGGTCTCTTCAACAGTAATTTTTTTATAAAAAAAGTAAACTAAACAGCTGTCAGCCAACACTTTTATTTGTAGTAACAACTCTCCGTAGCACCTAAAGCACCCATCAGATAGCCTCCCAGGCATTTACATGCCTTACTTTTTCCAAAGATCCCACTACAAATGAGGCCAATGTCATCTCGCCAGTGCCGCCTCTGTCCTTTACATCCCTGGTCTTCACTCATCCCCACAGCCATCAACACCAGATACAAGCATACCCAAGTCAAAAATGTCCTGCAACCAAACGCAATCCTGCAGCCACAGTTCCTGAGACCCAAAGAGCCTGGGCAGATTAAAACAGCAGTGCCACATAAAATAACAATACTCCCACTGCTGCATTGTAATACCATGAGCAGAAATAAATAAATAAATAAAATAGAAAAAGCAAGAAAGTCTCATTAGACAAAGAGGCAGGAGATATTACTAATGGAAGTCATGAGCAATGAAGTGCTGGAACATGTCACTGCTCTCACCACAGCTAACAAGGAGCTGGAGAGAATAATATGGCTATGAAAAGATAAAAACACAGGTGCCCTCAGAAGCAAGTAAGATTGCACCTTTCAAACACCCAAAAACCTTTACGTAGTGCACAGGATATTGAGACAGGCTGTGCTTTTCAGGTATGTTTTGTTTATTGATAAAATGAAGATAATTCAGAATCGTGAAACACAACTTGACATCTAAAAAAAAGCCTGTGAGAAAGAGTGTCCTTTACCTTAAGACTGAGAGCACTGAGCTATTTGCCTTCTACCAGAGAAATAAACTTCCACTTAAAAATTTAAATACTTCTTACTGCAATTTTTTTAACTCACCAACAGATTTTAATTTTAGGTTGAGCCAGCAGGGAATTATTAAAACTGATAAAGCCAGGCTCAGCTATATAGGCCAAATGCTTTGATGTCTACGAGGTATACATTACTCTTTCTTCTTTTTTAATCCTCATTATTTATTTCATTCCCTCTTCCTGTAAAGTACTGAATTACTGATAAATTGTAAAAGTAAGCAATTCCTTCAAGAGCATGAGTGGATTAACCAAAGGAAAATGAGCACGCTTTGAGCACAGGTCCTACTGCTTCTTCTCCCACACTCAAGTCTCCTCCCTGCAGGAAGACAAACAAGAACATTTCTAGTGACCTGACTCTTGGGGAGCTAAGTAAATTATAGGGTAAGAATGTCACAGAGAGATGAAAAAAAGAGACAAGAAGAAAAAAAAGTCAAGAGAGAAGAGGGAAAAGTCAGTGGAGAGAGCCTGTCTGGAACAGCAGGGATAAACTCCGTCCAACTCACACTCAGATGTAATTCACCTCACAAATGGCTTTAGACATCTCTGACCCAAAAGCTCTCTAAACCAAAGTTTTTATTTGTTTTACTGAAAGAAAAAGAACCATCTGTCCCAAATGAAACTGCCTGCTGCACATTCTTCAAGACAGAGTTCTGAATAAGGCAGTTTTTTCAGTGCTACATTAGACCTTAGAAGTTCAAATATATAGTGTAAAGTTCATCAATTGATTCAGCAGTGAAAATACGCTATTTATTATCTCCTTCAAGCCACAAGAAAATCAAATCTACCAGCAGTCTAAAGACAAAGTGTTAATGAAAAAGCAATGACCTCCTGCTGTTTGACAGCTGTCCTCAATGAGCATCACCCTTTGAGGAGCTGCGCATCACCACAACCTAAGTAGTGCTGCTGAGACAGAAGGCTGGAAGAGAGGAGACTGTATACTCCAAGGCATTTAAAACTACCCTGTCAACACCGCTTCTGTCATTACAATAGCTCCAGAACACACTTAAAACATATGCTTAAGATGTTGCTTTCAGATGAAAGAACAAGCTTCTTTAAGAAGGTGTCACTCAAAGCACTGATTCTTTCCCTTCCCCTTAGGAAAGGGTAAGGCAAGATGCAAGGATGACCTACAAGCTCAGAAGGCAACAAAGGCAGAGGTACCTCTTACAGCACCTTGAGCACCTCGGAAACTGAATATGGCCAGTCATTAGTCTTGAAACACTTGAAGGGAGGAGATAAATCTTCCATAAAGCCCCCAAAGTTCTCCCTCCTTAAAAAGGGTTTTTTCCTCCACAAATGTGGAATTATTTCTTTTTTATAAAGACTACACAAACACACTGGCATGTTGAAAAAAAACTGGTAAAGTTCAGAGATATTGGGACTGTTAACTTCCAAAGCCAGGCAATGTAAATCCATTTGTTATGAAGAGGTAAGACCAAACTACTCCGATTCACCTTCACATGAATGACATTTACACTCCACATGTTAACAGTAATTAACTGTAAGGATGTCTGATGCACCCTGAGACACGAAAATTTCTGAACAGGAAGAAAGACTTTTGCAAAACCTGGAAATAAAGCATATTTCCAAGGCCAAGAATGTAGTAAGATTCAAGGAGTGGGATTTTTATAAGGTTAATGAAAAAAATTAGTTAAGCCAGCACTAGTGTTTTTGGACAGCCACAAATCTTTACATTTCACAATTTAGGCCAATCTTTATCAAGCTGAGTTACCAATCCTATCAAGACCTCATAGTTTCCTGCAATGAGCCTTCCCATCCCTTTCCCTCTGGAGGCTGTTGCTGCAGCAGTCAAAAAACTTTTTTGTGGTCTAGAATAGGTCTAGTCTGACATGAGACTTTTTAAGGTGTAAAATCCTTAAGAGGGTATTGTTCATAAAGTTAGATTAAAATCATCTTCCATCTGAAGTGTTTATAGTCATCAGTGTCACAATGATAAAGCCTCTCACCTAAGAGATGTGAGGCAGCCCTTCAAATGCACAGGATAAACCTGCTTTCTCCTTTCTTGTCTTTAATGTGGATGACTTTTGGAAGAAAAAAAAAATAATCAAATACTATCAGCTCTGCAACCCAGTGCTCCACAGAAGAGGGCACTTTATTCCTCATCCAATATGCTGCAGTCACTTTGGAGTGCAAACAAGCCTTACCTCCCAGACACCACGCTCTTTTCAGAAGCCGCTGCCAAGACAATGCCAACCCCACTCATCACAGCCCACATCAGCCTTCAAATTCAGAGCAAGACTGTAAAAGCAGAGCTGTCTCAGGTGACAGGCTCTGGGGTAGCATGGTGTCTTCTTGCACCCCAGCAGTGACAGACACAAAACCTTGCTCCAGAAAACAACTGAATGTCCCCAGAGCTCTTGTCCTGGGTTTTGGCTGCCCATCTGACAGCACAGAAGCCGTTCTCTAGCTAAATTGTCATTCCCCATTTTTATTCAAGAAGTACAAGTGGAAGATGGACTATTAGCAAATCTATGTCGACCTCCACAACTCAGATGACTCAAAAATTTTACTAGTTGTGTGCTCCCATTTCAGAAACTATAAAGTAGAGTCATCTTGAATACCTTAGGTCAACATGCAGTGAGGAAACACTTACAGCAGAGAAAACTCTCCCTCTGCTGCTTCCTCCTTCAAATTACATCTCTCACCATCCTAATGGCATTCAAAACATAGGGACTTGATATTTCACGGAACTGGAAAATTACAATCAATGTCTTAATTGCACATCTAATTAAATAATCAGCATCACTAAAATGCAAAGGCATCTCAGCACAGACATGTGCTCGGGGTGGAAAAAGCTAGACTTATGCTCTCAGAGCTGTAATTGCTTTTTGGATCAAGAAACCCGGGAAGGAAAAGTTGTAGATGCTGTGAAACGTGGACCTCAGACAGACATAACTAGTTCATATTTGCACATGTCGAGGCAAACACTAGAGAAGTAAACTATTCAGCATTTCTATTGTAAACACAGACATAGAAATAGCAGGCTTAACTTGCATCAGTGGAAAGCTAAGTTAGACATCTGGAAAAGAGTTTAATCATGCAAGCACGAATTGTTTAAGAAAGCTACAAAATTTGTATCCCAGAAGGTTTTAAAAACCACCTATGAAAAATGCAGGTACTCCCTCTTTTGAGGAAGATACATGGTCTAGTTAATCTCTTCACATACTGCCCAGGACTCAGTTTTATTGCTCCTTCTCTGTATCATTCCACAACCTGTCTCAGGCAGGAAACTACATGGTAACGCACACACCAGCCAACAGACACGAAGGTGTGTCACTCTCCGCAGACGGTCTGCATGACAGACCAGCTGTCCACAGCACAACAGCTCAGTTCAAACAGAGCATATTGTCCTATCTGAGCTTCACAGCGAGAACCGGGAAATGGTCTCTGACAGAACTGTTAGTGCATTCTGCAAAAGGTGGTTCCAACGCAGAAGGACTTGGCTACACGAATTCAGCACCCTGATCCTACAGGGCAGCACCCAGTATGAACTTAAAGACAATTTCTTCTCCAGTTGGAGGTAAATCCCTTTCTCAGCAAGAAGAGAGGGTGTTCTACTGCTCAGTGAACACGAAAGGATGTTATTCAAAGCATGACCACATGTCATACTTATTGTACTGCAGCCAAACCCTACCATTACATTCAGTTATACCACTGTTACATGCAGTGAGTTAAGGAACGTTCTTTGCACTCATCACCGTAATCCTCAAGTAATTCAAGCATTAATTAGTGTTTCCATAGCATACCTCTGAAGTGAGAAAGTTCCCACTACAACTGAAGAATGAGGGTAGAATCAGGTCAAGACGTTCTTCTCTATTCAGACAGCCATTTCAGGATAAGAAAAGCCTGACTTTTCAGAGTACTTAAATTTGGAGCATATTAAACACTGTGAACTCTAGTTTCTATGTCACTTACAGCTCTGACGGCTCATTTCCAGAATCTTAAATCAACCAACCAGAAAACAGTTAATGGATTTGAGAGAGACGTAATAGAAGAAACCTTTTCAAAAACTACTGTGGCTTGCCCAGCATCACGCAACAACATGGCACACGAATAACAACTAAAAAACTGATAGAGCAATGCCCACCTACCTCTGCTCACAGACTGTGTTCTCTATCAGCACTTTCTTCCTTATCTGCCACAGATAGGCCAACCTTCCTAAGCAGGAAAAGAATCTTTTTTTATGACCCTACCTTTGTCCTTATGGCTCCTGGTTTAAATAATACGCTTTTCTGTGTACGTAGGAGTAATTTCGTATATTTGTATTTCCTGCAGAAGGCAGCAGTTGATTAATGAACCAAAACACCTGATTGAAAAAAAAAAACTGATAGAGCAATGCCCACCTACATCTGCTCACAGACTGTATTCTCTATCAGCACTTTCTTCCTTATCTGCCACAGATAGGCCAACCTTCCTAAGCAGGAAAAGAATCTTTTTTTATGACCCTACCTTTGTCCTTATGGCTCCTGGTTTAAATAATACGCTTTTCTGTGTACGTAGGAGTAATTTCGTATATTTGTATTTCCTGCAGAAGGCAGCAGTTGATTAATGAACCAAAACACCCCACAAATACTTGTTATGAACCACATATGTGCCTCCATCAGTCTCTGAGGACACTGTTAGTGCAGGCACTGAACAAGAATAAAGGGGCACTGCCATAACATAACATAACACTGATGAAGCCAACTCCAGCAATCACAGCTGAATTAATAAACCCAGACATAGCTTTCACACCGCCAGTAAAGGCACTTGAAAGGCCCCACACAACAGGCCTGAATTAACTGGGTCTAGAAATCCAGTCAGTCTGCTCCTCTGATTGGGAGGAACGGGAGAAGAAATTTAATGCAAAAAATAAAAATGAGAATATTTAGAAAGCCTCTGCAAGGTGATGAAAATTGCACTACAAACCAGGCTTTGATTAGACAGCTGACCTAAGTCAAGTGCCTCAGAGGCCAATTAGTCCCTTTGGCAAGTCTATGATGGGAAGGAGAAGCACAGTTTGACCAAAACACACCCAAATACAGAGGAAGGATGGCAGAGGGCATCCAAACACTGAACAGAAATGGCAGGGAGGATCAATCTGGTAGCTGCTGCCTCTGCTCTGTGTTCTCAGGTTACAAAAGCCACTCCCACCCTCACCAAAATTGGAGAGAGAGGTGGATGCAAAGTCAGGATGAAAAAGGGACAATTCTAGCAGCTGTACATAGTTGTATATTAACTAGCTATCACTACTGCAAGCTAAAAATAGAGCAACTTAATTAGGATGAGTAACATGTATCCATGTCACACAAATATGACGGGGAGTTGTACTTGTTGTAAATTAAGTTCCTTAAATTAGGCCCAACAAAATTCAGAGTGAATACACCAGTCAATATATAGTTATTTGTGTAGAAAAAAAATGGATCCTTCAAGCACCTGTTAGATGAGATACCACAAAAATACTTGCATCCATTTCAATCTGCTGCAGTAACATGATACACTGAATAAAAACGGAAAAAAAATTTAAATAAATTGCAATAAAATTTAGCACTCAGTTTCTCAGTAACAGTTTCTCAAAAACATGCATGCCATCTTAAAATACAAGGTGAATATTGACTCATTAACAAAAATAAAAAACAGATGGAAACACTGTTAAAATAAACCGATCTTTTGCATAAAGCAACCTCTATTTGTATTGCATATATTCTTCTCTGTAGCAACTTAAAGCACTGACCAAAGTGAGGCTCACTTCAAGGCTACATTTAAATTCTCATCTAGCTGGATAGCTCTATTATCTCCTTTTCAGTACACATCACCTAATTTTGTCTTGATACTCTCTTTTGATTTCAAGCTCTCCTAGAAAATATATTTCCAGTGTTAGCGTCTAAAAACTTTCAATGAATAAAGGTTCAAATGCAATTTCCTGTCCAAACAAGCAACTCAAATCCCATAGGGAATTTTTAAATTCTCATTTAAGAACAAACCTGTTTACAAACTATATGTTATTTTCTGAAACTGTTACCAGTTGAACATGCCAGAAAGTAAAATCGTACCTAGGATAGGTTCATTACCAGGTATGAGTCACTAATAACTACTGTTCTTCAAGAAATCCCTCACACAGTCTAGCATCCTTAGTATCTACCGTTCAACTGCATGGAAAAGCCACCATCCAAGAGGGGCTGCAATATGATTTTCACAATTTTACTTCAGTGACACCATTCAAGTAGCATATTCTTCTCCTATGCACCTCTGGTTGTGCTCCAAAATGCACAAGATCCTGCAGCTCGTTCGCAAAGGCAGGCAGGTGGGCAGGATGAACACGGGGAGGCCACACTACAAAAAATAGTTACGGAGGCTGTGGTTCCACGGACATTTCTCTCACAGCCTACTTAGAGTGCTTCCTGGATGATGAAGTGCCATTTTTTGCTCCCACAGGCGGCTGTCACACAACAGCTTTCGTAAACAGACCCATTTTTAGATTAATTAGAAACAGAAAGGGCAAAGAAACCCATTTGGAAGCTGTTCACTAACCATCGGAAAAATCGCTTTCTGATTTCTAGCCTGAGTTTGTTCGTAATCAGCTTATACCCCTCTGTTCTTGCACTAACATTAACCTTTAGCTTAAATAGCTGTAAATTTGCCAATATTTACTCCCATGCTCTATTAGTATGCAGCAGCAACATCTGCTCTCAGCTTTCAGTCTGCTAAACTGTCATATTTGTTGGGTCTCACCTCACACATCCCTCATCACCTCCCCTCCCAGGACTGCCTCAGCATCCCCTCTCCCGCTTCTGTAACCTATTCGCTGACATCTGCAATAGTCACTCTCTTCTCCAAATCATTTACTGGTTTCCTAAACAGCATATTAGAAATACTACTGAAATACAGGCCAACGAGGCCTACTGCCCACCTGGTCTGTCACAATGTAGCACAGAGTATAAAGCAGCCTGTAATCAGTGTTTTTACTAATTTCCCACTTGCCAGGCAGTAACACTTTATTTCCCAATTATTTCTATATCCTCATACACCAGTGAGGGCAGATTAAATGAGCCTGCATTTACCCAGAACAGCCAGGGCTGATTAAATGAGCCTGCAGTTACCCAGAACAGCCTTTCCTTTTTTCTTCCTGATCCAACGCACAGGACTGGCTGAAAAAGGATCATCCTGTTTTTAACGGGACACTCCCACAGCCCAGAGGGTGGCACCGCTGCTCACCTGGTACCTCCTCCCTTCCCCCCCCACCATGCAAGAGACTCGTTGCTATGGCAGCCAGGTATCACCCAGACTTATCACAGCCCTCTCAGCACCTGGTATCTGCAACGTTTGAGAAACAGATGAAAGTCTCAAGCTACATCTGGAATTTCATCCCAGCTCTAAGCTTAAATTATCTTTTTTTACAGTACACATAAGGATGAAGCTGTCAATGTGCTCAAGAAATTCTTCCTGCAGAACAGATATCCCATACCTTGATGTTCTTGAGGGCCTTTCAGCAGAGGATGTACGTTACAAACCCAGTTCACAAACTGCCAGGAAAGGCTGTAGGCATTTCCTTACAGATTCAAAAGCCAAGGAGAGGAAGAACTGGTTCCACCTTTACCCCATACACGTTCCAAATTAAACCAATAGGGAACTACCAAGAAGTTCTTTGGAAGTGCCAGTAATTAACCACTACAGCAATGGAAATGAACCCAGAGCTTGGCCCAGATCAGGCTCATTTCATCAGTCCTCCACAATGTCACAAAATTGTTCAAACTCTGAGTAGACAGTAGACAACATGTTGGTGGCCATGACATGGCTTAAAAATTCTGTTAAAATGCCAAGAAAGGAGTCTCAGTGCAAAGAAAGTTTTTGAATCACTTGGCAAGACCCACATCCTAAAGGGCAGCATTAATTTGCTGTACCTTGAGACCTTCAAGTGGCTTCAATTCAATAAATCATTAAAATGTGCAGAAAATAAAAATGCTACTCTATTTCATATACTACATAGCACCAGCCAGAACGGGAGTCCTGCTGTCTTCAGACATTACATTAAGCATTATTAACAGCATTTTGATTTCCAAATGCTACTTTTACGACAGGGGAGAAAAAGCAATCGTTACTTAAATCCAGATGCACCGTACTAGAAGATTCCAGTTACAGCAACTCTTATACAACTCCAGAAATGAGCTCACAAGCATGCAAGACAACACTTCCCTACATCTAAACAAGCTGAGTAACCATGCAGCTTCAAAAACAAGAAACAAGTGGAAGAAAAACACTACAGGGCAAAGTTGTCATGTACCAAACCCCTTTTTCTGACTTACTGCCTTTTTCTATGAAGTTAGGATGTTACTCAAAGTGTTTGCTAACATTGCACGCATAGCTAATGCTTCATTTGTGATGCTCTCAGGCAGTGCTGCTTAGCCCATGTTTTCACCAAGTCTTCTGCTTCGTAAGCCAAAGCCCACTGCTATCTCTCTGGTGCAGCATTTCTTGTGCAGATTGCTTCAGCAATACACAACACAGGGAAATATCCCCTCCTCCCACACAGAGCCTTAAAAATAAGAGTGTGAAGTCTGGCTCTCGCAGGAGCCAATACTATTTTTAAAGGGCTGCGTATGTGGCAGGTAGGAGTCCCCCCACCCACTGCTCCCATTGCACCCCTATTCTGAGCAGGAGGAACTGACTTACTCCAGGAACTTACTGACTGACTTGCTACATGAAGCTCTCTCAATTTCTACTGATACGCACCATGCAAAGTGCCATGTCAAGGTGGTCAAGACACCACAGGTTTCTGTGCTCCACTCCACATACAAGCTTCTATGGACAGAGCACACTGCTGTGAGCGTTGCTGTCATTCTATCCCCAAAACAAGGTGTAACGAGGGGAGTTTTGCAGAAGCTGGTAATGGTTGCCTCTGCTTCAACATTTTTAGTATTCTTCTACGGCCTTTGGAACATACAGGGACATACAGGACTTGGTCCACTCTCCAAACAGATCCGGGTTGTTTTTCCTGAAAGCTTCAGACAACTGCTGCAGCAGGTTCTGGGAAAAGACAAGCACTTGCTCAATGACGTATTTGGACAAGTCTTGGTACAAATGTCAATGCAAGCTGGGCAGCAGCAAGACAAGGGAAGAGAGCTTACTGTAGTTCATCCTGGCTCAGAGGTGCTCTGTGGACATCATAGTTCTTTCAGTCTGCAACACACAAGTCACTTCTCCAGAAGACAAACACAGCAATTGCTGTGACTAGTTTGTCTAAGAAATGATGCCACAGACAAAAAGGCAGCAATTCTGGCTATGCAGTCTCATTGGGAACCCAGGAACTGTACAAGACAAGATCATTTGTCCCCTTTGACAGCCTACTGCTGCCACCCACATCTTGCTCTCTGATCAGCAGAGGTATGACTACCATGGAGAGGAAAGATGATGAATAGATACCTTTTCCTTCAGAAAATGCCAGTGTGTTAGAATCAAAATCTGTTTTACAGGATCATGGTGAATTTGAAAGAGAGTATTTCTCTGGTTTAAGATGTCCAAACAGGGTAGAGAAGGCAAGGATGAGTCATTCCCCAGAAGAGTGTTACAGCCTAGCAGTCAATGCACTTTCTAAACTGTGGAAAACCTAGGTTAAAGTCTCACTATTGCACACAGAGAGGTGCCTCATCTGTTATATCCCAGTTGTTCTCAAAAAGTCAAAACCAGAAAGTTTAACCCCAGCCATCCCAAAAAACTCCCACACAGCAACAGCCACTTTCCATCCACCCTCACTCCAGAAGTCAAACACTCACACATAGAATCACAGAATGGCTTGAACTGGAAGGGACCTTAAAGATCATCCAGTTCCACCCTGCTTGCCATGGGCAGGGACACCTCCCACTAGACCAGGTGTCTCAGAGCCTCATTCAGCCTGGTCTTAAATACTTTGAGTCATGAAGTGTCCACAACTTCTCTGGGCAACTCATTCCAGTGTCTCACCATCCTCAGAGTAAAGAACTTCTAATACCTAACCTAAATCTACCCTGCTCTAGTTTAAAACCATTACCCCTTGTTCTATCACCACACACCCTTACAAGAAGTCCCTCTCCAGCTTTCCTGTAGGCCTCTCTGGAGCCTTCCCTTCTCCAGGCTGAACAAATCCAGCTCTCTCAGCCTGTGCTCACAGCAGAGGTTCTCCAGCTCTCTGATCATCTTTGCGGCCCTTCTTTGGACCCTCTCCAACAGATCCATGCCATTCTTGTGTTGCGGGCTCCAGAGCTGGACGCAGTACTCCAGGTGGGGTCTCACAAGAGCAGAGTAAAGGAGCAGAATCACTTCCCTTGAAAACACTGGAGAACGTGGGCATCGATCCTGCTACCTCTCGCATGCTAAGTGAGCACTCTACCATTTGAGCTAATTCCCCTGCGTTTTAAGTAAGGAAAAAAAAAAAAAAAAAAGATATAATGGTAGGCTATCTACTTGCATGCCTGTACTGTCAGTATGACCATACAAATCAGAAAAGAGAAGCATACAGTTCAGCCAAACTGGATTGCTTGAACTTACTGTGCTGCACTGGCACAAAGTAAGAGATGCACCTAACTGGGGAACATCTCATGTTTGTAAACATACAATAACCCACAAACACCTTCCCTTTCTTTTTAAGGATGAAAATGGA
The DNA here is from genome assembly GCA_013396935.1 of Baryphthengus martii. Lineage (NCBI taxonomy): Eukaryota > Metazoa > Chordata > Aves > Coraciiformes > Momotidae > Baryphthengus > Baryphthengus martii. The sequence continues at coordinate 13,560 of VWZK01012480.1, forward strand.
ACAAATCTTGGCAGAAAAGTAAATTACACTAGGATTCCCATTCAGAGGATTCATAATAATTTTGACTTACAGATGTGTAGAGTTTACAACACAAAAGTAGAGGAGCAAAGCTACAGTCTTGAAAACTTGAAAACTACAGACCAGGAAAAGAAATAAGGTGTCAGGACTCTTTGCCTTCTCACAGAGGCTACCCTGGTCTTGCAAATCCACAGGAGGCTTGCAGGGAAAAAGTAAACCAGCAGTATAGGAAAGCCAGTCATCCATTTTGCAAACACCTGTTATGATCAAGAAAATTCCCCATTTGTCTGTTTTTTTTCCAACCAGCAACAGGAAGGTGTGGAGGAACTCTTATCACTGAAGGAGATAGATGTCTTGTATGCCGGTGAATACACACCAGCAACACCAGAACTGTTTCTTCAGCAGAGATGAGTGGAAGTTGAGTGTCAGTACGCTGGTATGTGCAGAGCAGCTTGCAGAAAATCCTTTTAGCAACTGAACAGGCTCCTAGCTGCTGTGGTCATTATGAAAAGCATTTCTTACAAGCATGCTGCTCCACAAGAGAACATTTCTCTTAATTTTAGCATAACTACTCTAAAAAGGGCAAGCCTAATTTTTCCCACTAGGGATAAGGTTATCAAAAAGGTACTCAAAAATCAGAACAGAAGCTAATGAAGATACAACACTATTTTCTTCTGTGTACATACACATAATTATCTCTTTGTTGTAACGTAACTGTAACATTCACTGTAAAGCAGGTTAAAAAGTGATACTACGTCTCAGATAATCTCAGTAAGGATAAACAAACATATATTTTTATTCCAAAAAGATATGAATATCCAAGTATCTTACTTAAGGCCCTCAGAGACTAAAGCAGCTTTCCTTCCTCTGAGTACAGTACATCAGCTGAATCTTCCCTCACAGAAAGGCAACTAGAAGAGAAAACAGACCAGGGTAGTTCAAGCACCATGGAATCACCCCACACTGCCTTGGGAAAGCCCTGAAGGGCTTTGGGGAGTCCCACAAGACTTGCTAGTCTGCAAACTCAAATGCAGCAGAGGGAACTATGATTACGGCATGGGGAGATAGCAGAATACTTCCACCACTTTTTGGGTTTAAATGATCTCCAAATAACTGTTGTTGTGCAATCTCTAAAGGATCTGAAATCCGCACATGCATTTTATTGATAAGGTATATACAGAGGGCATCTGATTGTCATTGTGAGTACAGCCATCTGACAATAGACAGCTGGTAGTGACCCTCAGATCCTCCCTTACCTACACAGACCTGACCTCCCCTCTGGTGTAGCAAGTGACTTCAGGAGCACTGTAGAACTATTATTCTACAGATCCACACACAACCCTGATCCTTGGGACATTTGATCAGCAATGCTTGTGTTTTTGGTGAATGTTAAAGATAACCTTCATAAATACACAAGGTAGAAAAGCAGGAAGACATTTCACTAGAGATGGAGCTTTTCTATACGACGAGAAGTTTCTAGCAAATCTCTGGTGGAATCACAGTGCTTCAGTTTGCTCCTTTGCCACTGTGTGGGAGGCTTTGAAAACGCAGAGCTTACTCATCTTCACGGGACTGATAAAAAGACACCTAGGCAACAAAGCTTAAGGGAAATAAAACCCCAAAATTAAACTATTGCATGGACTGAACAGTTCATGAGAGGAACGGTTTCTAATCTTCTGGAGACCGGCTCCAAGCAGCTATGTCCTCCACTAGCCATCTGAGCTGGTGTACAGTAGATGGTTTCACTGATCAGAGGACCTGGATTCACAACTAGGGAGCTGGGGAAAGCAGATACGTTACAATCAAACTAGCAACCAAAGCTGTCAAAGCTGTCACCAGTTACAGCCTTGCTGGTCTCCTCACTAACAGTGGGAGTCCAGAAAGGCCTCTACAGGGCAGCCCACAGCTACATAAAAAAGGCAATAGTGGTTGTTTGCACCAAGAGCTTTCTTTCTCAAAATAAAAATAGGGCTTCAGGTTTCAAAATCACCAATACAACGTCTTCCCTGGACCAGGGCTTTTAAAAGTGAGACTATGATAATTGTTAAAATATTTGCAGGTGTTTCATCAGAAGTGCTACTGTGAAGCTACAGGCCATGGGAAAGTAAGACTGAGGATACAACTGGGTGTCTGTAAGACTAGAAAACAACCGGCATTTAGTTCCCCCCATGCAGGTGCAAGCAATGTCATGAACCACATTCTCAGTATGTCACCTAGCTACAAAGCAGTCAGAAAGAATAGACTATTGACAAGTAACAGGAAAAAAACTAAGATTAAAATAAAAATAATTGGTATAAAACGGTATCTGGAAGAAGAAAAACCAAAGAGAAAACACTGTTCCAATGACTTTGTTTTGAAATGAAAGCAAGTAAACTGATGTATTTAATCTCCTGACAAAGGAGGAAAATCATGCATAACTTTTCCCCCATAAACAAATTCAATATAAGTGGATAAAATCCCACACACCACACCCTCTTGTAATACTTAAATATACTTGAAACAATCGGTAAGAGAGGCAGTTTGATGATTTGACTCAGTTTTTGCTGTTCTTCAGTCTGCCAATTCTTCCGTGTTACACGAAACTCAGACTCAAATTTGTGTAATTTTAAAAGTCACACAGCTGCGTCCCTAGCTGAAGGCTATTCCAGTTACAGAGGGCTGCAAGCTGAAGATGCAATAGCTCCGTGTTTGCTGTTGTTCTGGAAAAGAAGCTCCCACAGAGGGAGTGCAGCACACGAGCTATCAATTAATCCCTCTTTGTAGACAAAGTTCTAAGTGTGAAGGTGAGAATTATTGAGTCATTCCTCTCAGAGCTGAAAGCCCTAGTTTGATTCTGGCATAATTAAGATTTCTCTTCACAAACACAGAAAGAGAACAAGCAAAACAGCAGAAGTGAAGCAAAAAACGGTCATGCTACCACAAAGCTTTTTTAACATGCATAGTTAGGAATTTCTGTGCCATTTTATAACTGTCAAGTCTTAATTAAAATACTACATTTCTCTGACTCATGGTGCTGTAGGATGCATGTATATTATTCACATGAATATTAATCTCTTCCCAGGTAGGAGGCTGAATTGCTCAGGGGATTCATAATCATATCACATATGGAAACTTCTTGGGTGTCTTTTTTTCCTTCTTTTCTTTCTTTCAAATTTCAGCCAAATCATTAACAATTAAGAATCACAAGAACCGTTTCAGTGTTCTACGTGAGAGGAACCCAGCAGTTTGGATCTGTGAGCTGGAGCTCACATGTTTTAATGAAATGATATTGCACACTGGAAAAGAGGAATGTCGGAAAGAGTTGGAGGCATCACTGTGACCATTAAGGACATAAGCTGCTGCTCTAAGTGCCAGAACAAAACAGAAGGATAGTCCTCTTAAAAGCACCAAAGTAATGACAGAAGATGGGAAGATATTAATAGGGTGATCAGAGAAATGAGACATGACCTTTTCTAACCACTCACAGAATCACCTGGTTAGACCATCATTATAGGGACCTTTAAAATTCCGATAGTCATCTGGATAGTCTCTATTCATATCACTGACTTCCAAACAAGATCGAGGAATGAGTTGATGATGCACAAGGCACAAAAAGAAACTACCAGAGCTGCTCTGCTAGATTTGAGCAGTACAGAAAGAAACAAGGATGCAAATGCGTCTGACAAAAATGTGATCATCTTAGTGATACCTTAAAAGGAAAGGATGAGATAAGCTTGAAAAACTATTTAATTCAAGAACACAAATTAATAAAAACCGAGAAAAATCAGTAGCTGGAGCTCACAAGAAACAGCCTTAAAGGACCAGGGAGTTCAGAAAGCCGTTAACAGTTAATGAAACTGCATTAACAGGCAAAAATCACAAGCTATTCCAAGTGAAGACGAAGGGAAAGGACATAGAATGACGGAGCTGTCCCTCTCTTCAGAGGGCTTGAATCCTCCTCCTGAGGAAGTTTAAGGACAACGATTGCATGGGAAAGAAATCAAAAGGCTGAAGCACAAAATTAAACGCTTAGCACCGAACACATAATATGACAAAAAACCTATGGCTGCTACTCATAGGAAGATAAAAGCTATCATCAAGTGGCATCAAGAAGGCTGGAACATTTGATGCCTTGATTCACATTCTCACCGACAGGGACAACTGCAGTCATGCAGCTGACAGAATTAACATTGTTTTTTTTTTAAAAAAGTAAAAAAAAGTTGAGCAAGTTATAAAAAACAAGCTACAGTGAAGGCAACAAATTTGAAAGCAGGTAAGGTAGTTATTTCTAAGTCAGTTGACCCTGATAAGTCTTCATTCTCACATACTAGGTTGCAACCCTGACAACCACAAAGCACTAAGAACCTGAAAAACAGGCAACATACTTGAAGATTTGAAAAGGGCAAAGCAAGCATTTATGTTTAAAAAATATGAAGTGGAGGACTTGGAACAATTATGAAAGTGCTAACTTGACTTCTCCCCCAGTCCCACCCCACGAATTGAAGACTGGAACAAATAATCAAATTATTTGCAAATCTTCCGCAGCATAAAAAGGAGAGAAATAGCAGCGAGCGTGGTTTCATCAAGAGTAGAACTGTGTCCAATGCATTTAACTTCCTTCTAAGACAAGGTAAATTAGTTTCAGGGGTGGGAAAAGAACAGAGGTTTTATATCCTGAGGTCTGGATGAAACTGCAAGCACACTGGAAAAAATTACACTCAGGGTAGTCAAACTCAAAGAAGATATCAAGCAGGGTCCCTCAGGCAGCTCTGATAGCACACTGCCTGGCAGCTTGGGTACCACACAACTTTTTTTTTTTTTTTTTTACATACAACTTGAAGGATTTTTAGGCATAACAAATGAGGAAGAGACAGACAGCAATGTGCTTAAGGAGTGGAAAAAAAACTAATTCTGTAAAAACAAGTGCAAAGCCATATTCAGATGTAATTCAACACAAATATAGGCTAGAGAACAACTGACAAAGCCATTCTTCAGAAGGAACCTCAGCTCTGGAAAGGCTAAGAGGCTAACCACGCGTCAGTGCTAGTCTGCAATAAAAAGGCACCATCACAGTAGGACATCTGATACCTTGGGAGATCAGGATATAAAGAATAAAGTCTTTGTTGCTCTGTAATGCATATGAACAGGCTTCTCAGTTGGGTTTCTACATTAAACTCTGGACACTGCACTTCAGGAAAAACAAAGAAAGGAGAAAAAGNNAAAAAAAAAAAAAGAAAAAAAAAAAAAAAAAAAAAAAAAAAAAAAAGACAGGATGATTAAAGAGTGTCTAAAAAAATCTGACAAGAAAAGCCTGAAAGAAAAAGGGTCACTTAGTGAACATGAGAAGAGGGAGTGTGGCTTTGTCCTCTTTTTACAGCAATCCTTTGCTACTCCAGAGAGAAAGGGAATCAGTTCTGCTCCTTTACTCCATGGCCTAATTATGATAAATGGATTTATATGGCACATGGGAGACCTAGAGCAGAGATTAGGAAAAGCCTTTGGACAGTAAAGACAAGTAAGCTCTGGAGGAAGCTGCTGGAAAGCTCCATCTCTTACATTTTTTGTTTTAGGGGTATTTTGGATCTATCATTATTAGGAGTGATCAAGGCAAAGTAAGTCATGACATTTTGCTATCATAGCTAGATCATTGTTTCTGTAACAGTTATTTCAAAGTATGTCTTTCAATTCAGCAGAAACACAAAGATTGATGCTGAACCATCTCATGGATCTTGTATTCTCTCAGAGAGGAGGGGAAAAAAAAAAATTAAAAAAGAGCAATATGCAGGGAGAGGCATCACTGAATCTCTTGCTGCTTCTAGGAGACTTGAGCACTTGTTTTCCATAAGGTACAAAATTAAACTGTTTTGGTTGAACACCCTACAAAACCGCAAGAGAAATTCCTTTTCTTCTTAAATACTAAGTGTTCTTAAATTTCACTTTCTGTGTCAAACTGACAGTTTTGACCCAAATTCCTTTCACCCAGAAGTGAAGTAACACAGTAATTGTTATCTGGGAAAGAATTTACAATCCATTTAACCAGAGGGAAAAACTGTTTCTGCTACAACACTTCAGATGCCTCCCCAGATACAAAAAAAAACCAAATTGTTTTCCAAAAAATTTGCAACAAATCCAGAAGAAAAAGAAATGTCCTGATACTTATAGACAGATATTGTAAAATAGTTTCTTATAAAATGAAGAGAGCTCTAGAAAAAAGTAGTATTTATAAATGAAATATATTAACTCTGCACTTTGGGTAGCAGGCAATAGTTTATCATCCATAGAATAAGAACACCATATGTTATCTTTCTGTGGGCATGCAGATGGATGAAAGCATAAGACTTGTTTTTAAAAAAAATAAAAAACAACTTTTTAGGTCTTAATCGCTGTTTTCTAAAACAAGAGTGTTTACACTGTTGAAGAAAATGTCACAACCTTTTCCTTTTGACTTCCCAAATCAAGATTATTTTTAAACCTTACTTTCATGAGATGGAAATACCAAGACTTATTATACACCCACTTTCAATTAGTATATATAAAAATATTTGATACAAAGTTTCCCAAGGAACATATTCACACGACAAATAATGCAGATAACTCCTATTAAGCTAACGAGATGCCTTGATAAAAAGTCTTCATTTCAAACAGTTTAACACAAACCATTTAGTCTCAGACATATTTACAAATTCAAAGCTAATTTCTCTGCTTCTGCATCTTTTCTGATACCCATCTCTGGTTCCACACAACGATGTTCAAAATATTTAGCAGAATTAGGTAGCTCTAAGACCATCACAACTGCAGTTCTACATGACACATTTGATTAAATTTTTATCTGCAAAACATGAAAACTCTAAGAGGGGTCTTACAAGGAAGACGTGAAACCTTGAGCTACAGTTCTAAAGCCCAGGTGGCACACAGGAGGAGCAAAGCAATTCTCCATCTTACCTCTTGAAGCCGCAGTCGAACTTTGTTAATGGCTCTAATCCAGTGGGCTCTTGCTGGAGGAAATGGTGGTGGCTCATTGTCATCGTGGTAGCTTAAGGGCAAGAAACAGAAAACCACTATATGAAAAACACCCCTCTGTAGCATTAGTGACTCCACATTACTTACTTCAATCACAGCTTCATCTCTTGAAGCTGAAGTAACCAACAGGCTCCACTCAGCATAGGCCTGCACATGATCTGGGAAGTGAGAGGCTGAAGTAGAGGTTTTCCTTATGCATATGAAACAACTTGGAAACTGATGAGCTGAAATAGGCTAGGATACAATCCAGCCCCAGGATGTCAGAACATGAGGAAAGCAGTCCAAGATATCTGATCAAGACAGTTCAACACACTGGTATCATAACTGGACAAAGAGGCAGACAGAAGATTTTCCATACGTGTGGCAGGTCCCTTCTAACCACTGACTCTTCCTACTCACCCCTACTGCTACAAACATACAGTCCATATTCAGGGGAGACACTGACAAGAGGGTTCAGCTGTAGTTTTATCCATTCATTCCACCTTTTTCACTCCGCTCTTTCCTACAGCTTTTCAAGAGGGCATGCACAGTTGGCAACAATGCTCCATCTTGGTGCCCCACAGCACATTTTCCATTCACAAACCTCAAGGTACATTGGGCCTTTGGTTGTGTACCTTCTTTTGTATTTTCCTGAGGTGCAAAGCACCAAAACAAATATTTTTCTCTGCAAAGCACTCCATACTGTGGACACCATAAATAGCTCACATAGCTGAGAACAACATGCATCCACACGTCAGATATCTAGCTCAGGTGCAACGCTAAGGATCAATGTTCAGAGCTCAGTTCCACGCATACTTCATGTAGACGGGAAAGTACTGCCAGAGAGTGGAGAGAAAGGAAGCCAGCGATTCAGGAGCATCCAAGTTAGATGCCTGAATTAGCCTGAAATAGACTATATGAATAACCTTCCCTGTGAATAAATATAGGCCAGCCATTCTGGGACAAGACTCCTGCTGCTCTGTTAAGGAGAAGAGGCAAGTGAGTCGGAGTTTAAAAACAGTTTAACACTTTTTCTTGTCTTGTTTTCCTTTTTTCATCTTTAGTGTAAGGGTTGCCTACACACGAGCTGCTGTGGTTAATTTTCTCATATAAGCACAATACCACTAGCTGCACCCTTCAAAGGGTACAGCCAGGCAGACACATCTTTCCATGGATCTAACAGAACCAGATGAAAACAGTCCCTCATACTGATGAAGTATAATCATATCCACACTAGGGGCTGCAATAACTTGATTTTCTCAAAGAAAGAAAAGTTGGTCCCAAAGTAGTGAAATTTGAAATTCCTGTAAAACCTGTATAAAACCCAGCACATCACTCCCCCAAACTTCACTAAAATACTTTTGAAGACTGTTTTCAATACTGGTGACAGCTTGGAAAGCCCAAGTGCAAGGACAAGAAAAGCTGCCACAGTGAGTCAGAGCAACATGTCTATTCACATGGTAATTCTACAACCTACAACTACATAAACACTATCTGTGGTAGCCTACTACACAAGAAATGAACTAGTGCAGCTCTAACCATGACTACATGTAGTTCTTGGTTGCTCACACCTAAGTTTGATCATGCTCGAGCAATGGAAGTAACTATCTTCGGGCCAGACTACATTTATCAAACCAGAAAGAGAAAATACAGCAAATGAGCACCACAGCACTGCAGTTGCTCCTCTTCACCCACAGGGCAAACATGGTTTAAGCTCCGGCAATGTCTATTAAGCAACTGGTCCTGCACACAAAGATGTTTCACAGATCACCAACATCAAGTTACTTGTTAGGAAAGGCTGCAAGAACAATGTATAACATTTGTCCCGGGAAGTAGCGAAGAGAGGGATCCTATTTAAAATAGTTGAAAAAAACCCTCAGTTTCACTTACCTCACTTGGCCTCCTGCATCAGCGACATTGGGCTTCTCAAGTTCCAGAGGTATCTTAGCTGAGGAATGGTCTGTACGTTTCTCCTCTGTCTTGCAGACCTTCTCCTCCTCTGCTCTGCCATGAGGCTCCTCTTGTTCCCTAAGCCATGTCTGACTGTCCTTCTGGTAGCTGCCCGAACTGTGATAGGAATGATCCGACTCTCTTTCTTGGTGATCATCTTCTTGCTCAGAGCCATGGGCACTTTCATGGGAATGGTCCAGCTCACTTAGGTGAGAGCTCCCCTGGCTGACATTACAAGAGGAGCCATATCTACTACTGCCAGCAGGACTATGAGAGAATAAGAAAGTTGATCAGAAAAAAACCCAGTGGTTTGGAGAAAAGCAAAGCAATCAGCGCATCTAACAAACTGAGTGGGATGCTAAATATTACTGAAAAGACATATTATGAAATCATATGATGCTCCCTGAATGATATCTAGACTTTTGAACCTCAAAATCTCGGTAGGCAGGAGAAATACTTCATACAGAGCCTACCAGTACCTAGACCATATGTGCCAATGGTCTTTCATTTCAACTGTATACTTCTTCATTTTACATCAACTAGAAACTTCCAATGAAGATATTCTAATAACCAGACACAAGTAAGAATGGAAACACAGAAATTCAGAAT
>VWZK01012488.1:0-37138 GCA_013396935.1 Baryphthengus martii
TATAGACACAGTGAATAAGCTATTCATGAGTCTTTACTAATCGGTCCTAAGTGTGGTCTGGAGTCAGACCTATAGCGACACATCTTAATTGGTGTACTTCTTAAGAGATCAGTCCAGCTGCCCTTAGCCCCTTTAATCTCTGAGGCCTGACTAGAACGCAAGGGAGCTTTTCTCTTACTAAATTCACCTCCCTCCCCAACACACACTTCACTCAACAGATGTCCATCACCATAAGTTGTGGAGATGCAGGTGTAGAAATATGAAAACTATCTGTCTAAGACAGTGTATCTTTAGTTTTCTTTCTCCACACTATCACTATCCATCCTAGCTAAGATGTTAAGACTGTCTGTTAGAAATTTCTTAGCCAATACACACAAGTGGTCTGAGCAACAGAAAATATGATTTTAAGACAATCGTTAGTGTTTGAAATGCGAATGCTCTGTAGCTCTGTACCACAACATGACATCTATATATAGTTATCATGAACTAAAGAAATTAGACTTTGAGTGAATATGGATTATGCATTACTAGTGTTTCTCTTTTTCTTTTCTTTTCTTTTCTTTTCTTTTCTTTTTTTTCCTCCATTTGACACCCTTGACCTGACAGATTGTTATCAGACTTTCCTCTTCATGTCTTTTAGATTCCCTATACTCCATGCACTCTGGTTCGTTAAAATTAGAAGCCATTTCTGAACAGAAAGAAGCAAAAGAACTCATTACCATGCTAATCATACAAGTCTAGGTTACATCATGATTTTGTCAATGAAATATTTGATCTGGTAAACTGGGGGAGGAGAAGAGAACTTCATCAAATACCTGCTTTCTCTGTTATTATTAATATCATTCTTCTTATTATTTGCTTTTATACCCACTCTTTCCCTAATTTTGGGTAGTTTTTCCAATTTTCTCTCTTATAACCTGGTATTTCAAATCCTCTTGCTTATCTTATCTGTCTTTAGTCATCTAATAGATCTAGGCTGAAGAATTTTGACTGCAGATAATGGTTTAAATCAATCTACCTATCTTAAAAGCAATGACGATTAAATTTATTGAATTGCTTTTTCTTACCATTATTTCTACAGTGAACATAAATTACCATAAATTTGCTTTCACTCTACCAATATAATGCTTACATATCTCTCTAAGAAGTTTATGGGAAAGACTTTGAAATTTTAGAAATTTTATTATCTTCTTTGAGGCAAAATATTTTTTTTTCCTTTCAATTTTCAAAAGAACCAGAGCAAGAAAAGGGACTTCTCAAAGTATATTTTCATTTCACTCTCTTTTTGTCTTCTTTTTACTTTACTGCTATAAGAATAATTCTGCAACTGAGAAATATCTCTCAAGAGAACCTTGCTCAACTCAGAATGTTGCCCCAATATATTTTAATTTGACAAATATTGTATTTTCATTAACAAAATTTTGCACCTTTTATACAAGGCAGAAGAATAAAAAGGTAAATTCCAGCACTGAAAATCTGTAAGCTGTAGCATACTAAAGTGAGCTGATATAATAAGGAAATATTTTTTTTTTATATTTGTAGGGAAAATATAAAGCTCTTGTTAAAGACATAAACCAACTTTTACTAGAGAATGATCTTAACTGGTTGTAATCTAGAGATTTCTCTAAAATTCTGCTGAAAAACTTACTCATCAGCAAGTATCTATTCAAATGATACTCAGCAGTCCTTATCTGCTTCCCAGAGAGCTATCATCTCTGGAGTTTTTAGCTAACATGTTGACCTTTTACTGGATCTGAGAACTCTTCAGTTGTAATTTCACTCTAGAATAAGCCAAAATTCTGACTCTATTATTCAAAGTCTAAATTAAACACCATGCTGTCCTATACAGAGGGGCGAATGAAAGAAAAATACGTGCATAAAGCTCATGGCTGTGGGTACCCAAAGTCATGCTACTTGTGTATGGAATAGTTGTATAGAGAAAGATGTAGCAATAAAAATGTGAAAAAGCATTGCTTTGATATATAATCAGGAGTCCTATTTCCCCTCAGAACTGAGACAAACTCTTGATGACTGTTTATATTTCTGTAATTTGTATTTTGAAAATTCATACCTTTAGAATCATAACTTTCTAAAGCTGGAAATTGCTGTTGTAACAAACTAAAATTACATATTATGCAGTGAGAGCCAAAAAGAAGTTAGCTGTGAAAGATCTTAAAAGTTGAGCTATTGTTAGATACACTTTAAGAATAAAAAAATAAAGAAAAAGGAAAAAAATGCCAACAGTCTGCAGATTTTGTAAGGTGAATAATTATTTTATGAAGTTACTCAAACTCATAGTTGAAAATGATTGAACCATTATATTCTGAGAGCTGACATTAATTATTAATTATCATCTAGAACAATAAAGGATTTAGTAATGACATTCTTATTGAAGAACATGTTGCACCATTCATCCAACTTTGCTATCACTGTGTGGTAAATTAAAAATAACACTATCACCCCTTTCAGTACATGCTTTTGTCTCATTCATCATATCTAATGCATTCTAATCTAAGTTAGTTTTATTCTGAAACCACTGATTACATAGAGTACTTCAAGTTGAAAGGGACCTCAGGAGATGTCTTGTCTAACGTTTTGCTCAAAGCAGCATCAACTATTAATTAAGTACAGGTTGCTCAAAGCTTTATGCTTTCATGTCTTGAAAGACTCCTAGGACAGAGAATGATACCTCTTCTAGTCAATCTGTTCCACTGCTCACCTGTTTTCATTGTGAATATACTCTTTTTTTTTTTTTTTTTTTTTTTTTTTTTTTTTTTTTTTTTTTTTTTTTTTTTTTTTTTTTTCCCCAAATATCAGGTTAGGGTCTCTCTTGTTTCACCTTATGACCATTGTTTCATCTCTCTATGCACCTCCTTAAACAGCCTGACTCCATGTCTTTGGTAGTTTCCTCTTAAGTACTGGCAGCTGCTATGAGTTTTATATCCACAAGACACTGTCCATGCTGAACAAACCTAGTTTTCTCAGCCTCTTCTCAAGTGGAATATGCTCCAGATCCTGAGTGTGCCCCTTGCTGTATGAGGGAATTTCTTCAAGACTACCACAATCTTTCTTTTACTTGGGAGACCCAAGCTTGATGTATTCCAAATGTTGACTACTGAATGCCAAATGAAAAGAAATAAGCAATCACTAGAATAAATAGGCTACCAGATTTTGTTTGGATACATTTTAATTTCAGATAATATAATTTTTACAGATCTAAGCATTTTTAAACTCAGGCTGAGGCTAGACTGCTCTGCCCGAAGAATCACAGAATAGTTGAGACTGGAGATCATCTGGTCCAACAACACCAATAGGTGCACCTAAAGCAGGTTACCCAGGATCAAGCACAGATGAATTCTAAAGATTTCCAAGGATGGTAACTCCACAACCTCCCTGGGCAATCTGTATCAGTGTTCAGTTATTATCAAAGTAAAAGAAGTTTCAGATGGAACCTCCTGTGTTTCAGTTTGCATCGTCTCCCTGGATGCCACTGAAAAGAGTTCAACTCCATCTACTTTCACCCTCCCTTCAGATATTTATACACATTGATAACATCTTGCCTAAGACTTCTCTTCTCTAGGCTTAACAGTCTCACATCTCTCATCCTTTCCTTACAAGAGAAATACTCCAGGACCTTAGTCATCTTATGGCCCTTTGTTGGACTTACAGAAACTTACTATGTTTATTGCTCTTTACACAACAGAAACACAAACTGTATCAACACTGTATGGCTGTAATAATTATCATCACCAAGGATATGTATATCTGTTCAGAAACTTATCACAATACTTTTACTATTCTAAGAATCTTCCAAAGGAGAGGGTTCTTTTAAAAGGATTGTGTTGTAAACAAATTACAATGATGGAATTAAAGGGACTTACAAATGCCTGCGGCAACTAAGAAAGGGCTTTAGTCCTTACAAATATGGAAACCAGCATCGGAGGGGAAATCATGGACCTAGCGATCTAAAGGTAGCTATATCCCCTTCACTTTTTTATGCTAAAGCTTTGCAAGTAAGTCATGAAGTAGATTAACTGCTTAAGCATAAAAACTTACAACAACTGTAGAATATATTGAACAGTAGTCCTGATACATTGAATCCATGGCAGATCATACACTTAATCAATGAAGTTTATTAAAATGCCAATAAAACAAATCATTAGGTAAATGATAATTAATTATTAAGCAAAAAAAAAAAAAAGAAAAATAAATCCAGCATGTACCTAGTTTATCTGCCTGAGTTGAATATCATCTTAGTTCCTGCCTCAAGACTTTGGTGTTAGTAGATTATAAATAGAGTTTTAACTAACTATAACAAAACTGTTAAACTTCACTGTTACGTAGTGATAGCTATAGTCTATATTTGATCTCCATACAAAATAAATGAAAATCTATCTATAGAATTGCAATGACTTGGCCTTGCTGTAAATATAAAAAAGGATGAGTTAATATTTCATATTTGGGAGAGAAGAACAAAATTAAATGAAATAAAATGCATCTACAAACCTTATTGGAGAATATAAAGTAACTAGAAAAGTAATGTAAACGTTAATTTAAAGGAAAAGAAATTAACAAAAAACCTTCCTCAAGCTGCTGTACTTCTAGCAGAAACCTTCCACCCACCCCTCCCCAACAAGAACATTAAACACCTGTGTAGTACAATCAAGAATTATGTGCATAACTGACATGCTTTATATTATCGTGTGCCCTTTTCTCACCAGTCCTGAAAACTAAGTTGATTCGAGAACTACTGCAGGGAAAATTTGCAAATACAACAATCAAAGGCATCTCTGCTCATGCTCGTTGCTGTCATTAGTATCTCTTGCAACTTTTAGATGCTGATAGGTGTTGTTCCAGAAAAAAACTCTTAAGAACATATATTTTATTGCAAGGTATAGATTACTGAAAAGTGCTTATTCACCTAGAGAGATGACTGGTTAGAGGGCAAATGACATTTCTAACATCTATGTTGACTACAGGGTTCATAGTGAACTGTTACCCAGATCCGTCAAAAAAGACAAATGGTTAAAACTAGTCTTTCAGAGAAGCAGAGCTGCTGTCTTTTTATGTTCTTATATAATACCATCTGTGTCTGTAAAGAAGAGAGACTGCCTTACTGAAGAAGAACACAGCAGAAATAAAGAGAATAGCTGTCTTATTTCTGTTTCAATTGCCAAACAATTTTTAAGCTGTTGGTTGAGATGCATCTTACATTTAGGGAACGATTTGCTTCGATTTCTGTCATGTTTAAAACTCTCTGAATAGTGTACCAAGGGTGTATATCTGTAGATATGTGCTAAAGTATGTATTTTTCACTATGATTTATGTATGCAGGTGCATTTTGAACATGTGGTATCTGAAAGTTACCCATATTGTTCAAGTAGGTATGTTTTCTAACATGTGGCGTCAGAAAGTTACCCATATTGTTAGGAAAATCATCATAATGTGGAGTGTTCGCAAAGTTTTCAACATTGCTGTAGGGATTTTTATTGTTCGTTTTTTATTTATTTTTCTTCTGGAAAATTAGAACAGTGTTCTGTAGGCTTTAAAGGATTTTTTCTGGGCTTTTATCTAAAAATCTATGCATTACATTTGTGTTATTTTCTGATAATTTTGATCGAATAAGCTTTTGGATTGCCTTTCAGTAGAGAGTTGAGGCATGATGCAGAAAAAAACCGCATTTGTAATATTGCTTCAAGATTACCTACCGTTGCAAAAACAGCTTTATAGCAACCTCGGTAACTAGAGCATAGAATTCACATGAAGTTCTGAGTGCCACGGATTGCTTGCTTATTTAGCAAGCTTAATTTCTACATCATGGAAGCCACAGATGTTCCAAATTTTTTTGCCTATGAAGACAACAAGGCAAATCAAAATGTACTTGACAGATTTAAAGTATCTTCACATCATGTTGAGATACCAGTAATTCAGAGGTAAAAGTGGTATCATCTCTACACACAGATAAAATTATAGGGTTATATATTTTTCTTGTATGGTACACTGTGATCCTCTCTTAAGCTTCAATAGCAGATTAAAATTGTTATGGAAGAAAAGTAAGTAGTGATAGCATTAAGAAAAAAATCAATGCTGAGTCTTAGGACAAGGACTATATAAACGGTTGTGCTTTGTTGACTGGAAATTTTGAAATTCAAAATCTAAAATATAAATTAGGATTGGACCTAAGGATACAGTGATATCAGAAGACAACATCATGAGTCCATTGTCCATGGCACAACCATGTAAGAGTCAGATAAAAATTCATATTTATATTTTAAATCTAGGGAGATCATTGCTACTGTCTCGTGATCTTCCGTAAAGCAAAAGCCTGAGACTTCCAGAACCTGTAATCTAATTGCAAATGTAATTTCAGAGTAAGTATCTTGTGTATAAATGGCTTGTTTCTGACACTTGTGCTTGAATACAACATGCAAATAGCCACTGATCTGCAGCTGCAGTTAATATCACTGGTTTGAGTTGTTTGTATTTGTTATGATTTTTCTCAGCAGTATGGTAACCAATTGTTTAATTTCTGCAGCTGACTTCTAGGTGTCCCAGTTTCTTTGCTATTCACACATACAGGAGTAAGTTATTTGTCTTATATCAGTCAGATGTAGCAGTACTTTCATAAATGTGTTCACGAAGAAGCAAATTCAGGGTTATTTGTAGTTTTCACAGAGTCTCTGTTTACTTACTTGAGCAGTAAAAGCCTGGATAAACAAAATGCCCTACAATTAGCTCATATGTTTTGCTCTCTTTGCTCTCTTCTTGCCTTTATGATCAACCAATAATCAGGGCTAATTTGGTTTGATTTCTCGGAGGTCTTTCATTCACTGTAACCATAGTAAGGAATGTAGGTCTTAAACCATTGAGTTATGAGTCAGGAGCATCATACACCGTTTTGACTGATTGTACTATTTCTCCTCTATATTTTCACTCTATCCTAAAAGTGTAAGAGAATCCATAACTCATTTGTTTATGCTTGTTGGTAGAGTAAAAGCAGGATTCAGAGATATTATTCAGTCTTTAAACATTATGCATATCAGGTTTGGTTAAAAATTATCTAAACTGTCCCTTCTACGTAGTTGTGTATTTAACTTTAATGGGTAGGAACAAAATAATATTGCACAAAATGTGTACATTACTTTGAATACGAGAAGAAGGGATTTTCAGGTCACCAGTGACCTTAAAGGGGTTTGTAATTTCCTGTTTTTAAGAAAAGACTTTTTACAAATTCTTCTCTAATTATTTTGTGTGCCCCAGTTTTCTTTCGCAGCCAGCTCTTGTTAGAAAGAGTTGTTGTTTCACTGCCAGTAGAGGGAGTACAAGCCATTGGCTTTTGTCAGACAAAATAAATGAAAATATCAGTAGCTTTTTTATATTCTAAATGTATTTTTAATTCATTAGAAAGAGTAGATATTTCTTATAATAATCAAGTTTTTCAAAATGTTTAATCATTATACTTATTCTGAAAATATTAGCGCATCACCTTTAAAAAATTTTAGGGTGAGGTGTCAGCAAGTAATTTTCTTTCAAGGACAAAATTATTGCTTGACATTAGTCATCTGCTGGAGTTCTCATAAGCAGTCCTTTAAAATCAACTTGTACGTAATACAGAATCAGTCTTTACCTACTTAACCTTTTAAATCTGCAATAATTTTACTCAAAGAGGATCATCAGAATAAAGATAAATTTAGTATTGTAATTAATATTTCACATAGCAGCTTTCCTTTTAAAATTTTCCCATAAGGATATATTTTGGTTTCAACTTGTTGAATTTACTTTTTCGTTGGAACAATTATTTTTAAATAACTTAGAAATTATTTGAAAAATTACAATATGTTTGAAAATAACATTGTTTATCTTGTTTTTCTTTATTTTCATAACTTGTATTGGAACGAGCCTTTATCATTTCTTTGCATTACAAGCTGTCAAGCTGCAGGGAGTCTTATTGCGTGGGTTTTCTAGAGCTGCATTTTATGCTTTGATTTTTTTGTCTTTATACATTCTTCCTTCATCAAGCTACAATCTTGAAATCAGCCAAACATCCCATACACAATAGTTTCTGTAGGAGTTACAGCTAGTTGACAAATCTCAAGGTATATAATTTTTTGCAATATTGAGTATATTTTCTAGTACTATACAAATAGGCCAATTAAGATTATTTGTTTGCAAGTGGGTGTTTTTTCACTGCCAAAACCCTAAATAGTAAAAGCTCTACTAGGTATGATTCCAACTCTCAAGCCAACATGTCCCTGTTAAAATTTAAAGTAAGCAATCGTAGATTATGGTTTGGAATCACATAAAGGAGCTGTATTTTGGGGGTGAGTGGGGGGTTTGTTATCTATGTCTGTGAACACGGGCTGTAAAACATGCATATTGACACAGTTTCGAGTCAGGGCAGGCCACTATCTATAACAGATGCTCTCTGTTAACTTCCTCCCTCCCCAAAGGGGAAGAGAAAAGAAATAAGGGAGAGAGATTTATTGATTAAAAAACAAAACTAGAACAGCTTTAATGAAAATTGAAAAATAAGAATAAGAATAAAATGGAATATATATATAAATATATACAAAACCAGTATCAAACGCAAACCCCCCTGATGGCAAGTACATCACTGTCACTACTGATGTTATGGAGCAGGCACTGGGAAAGTCCCAAATTGGGCCCAGCAGCAGATGCGAACTGAGTTCAGGAGCTGGATTGTGGTACTGGATTCAGGAACACTCCGATCAGGATCAAAGGCAGAATGGACAGAGTCCTTCATAGATTCCAGCCAATGAAGAAATGAGGAAGAATCTGAGCAAGGANAGTCCTTCTTGGATTCCCGCCGTTGAAGAAACGAGGAAGAATCTGAGCAAGGGCCCAGAGCAAGACCCCCTGAGCCGAGAGCAACCGAGCAAGCGCCCCCAGCAGCCAAATGTGGCGTCTATGGGATGGAATACCCCCTGGTCAGTTTAAGGGCACCCATGTCTCCGCTCCTCCCTGCAGATGGGGCTTTAACTTTCTGCAACCCCAATGTGTTACACAAGATCTAGCAGTGGCCTTGGTCTGCACACCAGTCCCTGGTACTAACTCTAAACATGGAGCATTATCACTGCTAGAAGCAGGCACTGCCTGAGAAAACATGCTGCTGATTTCAGAAAGTGCAGTTAGTTAAAGGAACTGAGCTGAAACGTAAAATCACTGAACAGAACTGTTTTTTTCTAACTCAAATCAGGGCACATAAATTAATTTCAAGGTAATTGGTTTATCAATATGCATTTAAACAAGTCTTCTGTGGTTTTGAAGCAAAATAATTTGAAAATTAGTCTTTTGGAGGATTCTGAGCATAGCCTAATATTGTTTGCTCCTATCCTGTTTCTTTCAAAGAAACTGCTGTTGCTGCTTCATTGTTAGCAAAAACCCTCCAACACAAACACCGCACATGGTTTTGCTCTTAATATCTATTGACACAGATATGTACTATTATATATACTTCTATCTTTTTATAGCTACATATCACATAAGAAAATAGCACACTGTGACTTCTGGGTCAAACTTTAAATTAGGACACAAAACTAAATCTCTTGAATGTACTTGTTTAAAACCACAGGAAGATGTTATTATAGCCGAACCTTTCAACTCTCAACATTGTTACTGTTCCTGCTGTCCAAACCCCCACCTAACTCTATTCTTACGTTTAGGTACTACCTTTCCATTTGTGTCTTGTAGCCTTTGACTGCAAAATGAGGAAACAGTATCAAAGTAGGGAGCAAAAAGTTCAACTTCTCACTTCTATTTCTGTCCCAGTTATCTCTCCATTAGAAAAAAAGACCATGAAAGCCTTTTTTTTTTTTTTTTTAAGAAATAATTTACAGAAACAGAAAAATCACAGTTCCTAAAGCATTTTAAATGCATTGGCATTAATTTCTAACAGAACTTTCTCTAGTATTCCTCAAGGTCTGGAGATTTCTTTTCTGTACTGTTGATATCCGTATTGTGAGCCTGAGCACCCATTGAATGTATATTGTAATTAAAATCCTAACTTTGAAATTTTTTTCAGTGTGGGAAAATGATGCTTTCATCTGCTAAAGCCAACCTCTCTTTCATTGTCTGATTATAATTTCACTGTTTTCCAATGGTTTTAAGTCATGTTTTGAAATCTTGTTGATGTTTATATTCATGTGTCTATGAAGATATATGGGTGTTTATAAGTTGTAAAAAATAGACACTAAAACCTCAAGATTATTTTAGAGGTTCTGTCTTTTCAAAAAAGTATTCTGCTGTAGTTTTTTTTAATTATTACTTTAGAAGACCGAAAATGTCTGAGTGAAAGTATTGTTTATCTTAGTTCTCCAAAGCTGAAGATTAGGGGAACAATCCTATTGGAGCATGATTCCCCTACTGGAGCATGATTTTCCATTGATTTATCTGCTGAGAGGTCTAGAGGATGAAATGAGCTTAACATTTGAGACACTGAAGGAAATTCCTTTATGTACTGTTCTGAAGGGGAAATAATACCCCAAGGATATGGACTAATACTTCTGAAATGGAAGCAGTGAATTTCTCAATCTGTTCTCCTGTAATTAAAAAAAAATAAATAAATAAATAAAAAAATAAAATAAAAGGAAACCCCAGATATCCCTTTTAAAAGAGATATTAAAAAAATCGTGCATGCATTTCTCAAGATATTTAAAAAACTCAAAGAAACCAAATAGAACCTCTGCTCCTCAGCAGAAATAATAATTTATAGTAAGTGGAGGTTTTTTATTTCATCCTTTTTTCTTTTTTTTTTTTGGCACATTTCTTTTGTTTTTCCTGTTCTAAGGTGCATGCTTCATGTAATTATTCTGAAACTATGATTTTGTGTCCTAAGATTTCGTGTCAAATAACTGTCTTCCAGTTCTTTATTTTTATTGTCTTTATCTACTCCCCTGCTTCATTTTTTTCTTGTTTTATTTCCTCTGCTGTTTTAAATACATTTACCTTGATAATTTTTGTCTATTCCAACCGAAAAGTCTCTTCCCTACATGTTACCCTAGTATCACCATATAAAGAACTAACAACCATCCAGTCCTAAACAAAATTTTTGTCCTAGTGCTTTCTGTTAGTAATAATAACAATAAAAAAAAAAAACCCAAACAACAAACCAAAAACCACACATTTTTTTTCTGGGAAAAGGATTAGAATGAACTCTGGGGTACATTAAGAAGAGTACATCCAGCAGGTCGAAGGAGGTTCTTCTCTGCCTCTACTCTGCTCTAGTGAGACTACATCTGGAGTATTGCATCCAGCTTTGGGCTCCCCAGTTTAAGAGGGACAGGGAAATACTAGAGAGAGTCCAACAGAGGCTATGAGGATGATTAAGGGACAGGAACACGTCTCCTGTGAGGGAAGGCTGAGTAAACTGGGCCTATTTAGCCTGGAGAGGAGAAGACTGAGAGGAGATCTTCTTAATGTTTACAAATATCTGAAGGGTGGGTGACAAGTAGATGCGGCCATTCTCTTTTCAGTGGTGCCCTGTGATAGGACAAGGGACAACAGACACAACCTATGGTTCTATGATTCTATGATTCTACAAGCTCTGGTAGAGGAACTCTCATTGTCAGAGACAAAGAATCAGAATCATTTCAGCATCAATATGAGGAATTTTGTGTATCTCTTAAAATAGCTGATAAGTGCATAACTATTTAATTCACTTTTGTCCTACCTTTTGCCACATTTGCTTTTCTGGAATGACAGATACAAATTTTGGAAGTCATAATGAACCTGAAGCTTGTGGAAATCCAACTATTTTGAAGTCATTTCAGTTAAATTTCCTCGGAGACAATCAATAGAGTTCTAAAAGTAATTTAATATAGAAGAAACTGGTAACTCCCGCTCCTACATTAATCTTCATTATGAATGAGCTTTAAAATGCTCATCCTGTTCTTGCCTCTAACTGAGGGTTTAACTATTAATCTTAGTAAACATATGACTTGGCTTTTTTTTCTGCATTTGTTCTGCACCTGTCAGAGTAGAACTAAGGAGTTGTTGAATTTCTGCACCTTTTTGTTTGAGAGTCAGAGAAAAGCTGAGCAAGAATCCCTCTGGTCATGGCAACATCTCTCCACCTTTTTTAAAAATATAGCATTATTTTTGCAAGATGGGTTTGATATCAAGCTTACTGAAGTCAAACAAGCTGTTTCCACCATCTCATTAACTGCAGCATACTTTCTTTTGACTCTAAATTTCAGTTTCTCTCTAATTGAGATTTAAATTGTGCAGGCAGAGAAATGACTGTTTCCTCTAGGATACTGAACTGAAGTCTAATTAGAGATTTCACTGCTATTGCTCTTTTTTACTAAGTCTTGTAGCTCCATAAAGCCTGCTATATAATTGCAAGTGTTTCAGGAAGTTCATTAACTAATTCCCTTAACACAACACATTTCATATCATATTGACCTGTGGACTTATATATGCTAAAATTTTCCAAATATTTTTTTATCTACTTTTATCAACAACTATATTATTGACCTGGTCTTAATTCTTAATTATTCAAACAATTTTCATCTTAAGAGCATTGGAAAAAAAAAATTAAAAAAAAATATAGAAGCTTGGTTGTTTTAGAATTGTTATTGATCTGATTGTACTCATCATTACTACACTTATCTGTGCTGCCTTCCCAGATTGCCACATCTCATATTCTAATCCGTTGGTGAGCATTGCCTTGACTTTTCTCTAAATTTGTCACATGGAGTTAGTAAAGATGATCAAAAATCCCTTGAAAACCACACTTATTTTGTAAAATGGGCTTCGTTGTTATGTTAAAACAATGAAACAACTTCAGCATCCAAGCTGCATCTATAAATTAATGTGACTGGATGTAGCAGCACTCTGTTAACATATTCTGGGTCAGATTTTGTCAACCTTAATAAGTGTTCAACGTGAATAAGGTTTCTAAAATATGTCTCCAGTGGATTATAACTTTAGTAAAGCTATGATCTCTTTCACAACTCCCCACCCCGTACTTTCCCCTTTCTTGCTTGCTCTTATATTTCTTTATAGGAATCTAGGCAGGCTACTTAAAATCCACTGTACATCTACTGCACAAAGTAGTAGCATCACAGAACCAAACTGGAAATTTTGTTATTCGCTTTCTACTTTTTGGTTTCCTCAGTTGCTCTACATTGCAAATTTTGGGGAGAAAGATTCATGTGCCAGACCCATGTTCACCTTGCCTGATGTTCTCAACTCTGCTAGTGCTTTTCAGGACAGGATTTTTTTTTTTTTGTTTGATTCTCATCTACTCTTTTACCTTTGCAGTGAAAAGATACAGTGGTTTTATTTTGATTGCTTCCTGTGCAACCATCTGTGGCTGCAGCTAACATACTTTTTTTTCAGTCTGCTTTACAGGCTACAGTCTGGTCTACATGGAAGTAAAATATGATTGCTCAAGAGCTTTCCCGTCAGTGAAAAGTCAGGCAGTTATTTGTCTCTTTCACATATCTTACTGTCATGTAATCATAACAAAACTTCCATTTTGCCATTCTAATACCATTTGCGGTCTGTTCCAAAATTAAAGTCCTTATCAGTCTTAGGAAATCACACTCCTTTTCTAAGATAATTTTACGATCATCAAATGGAGAATTGAAGCTTTTAGGAGCATATGTGTGTATC
The DNA here is from genome assembly GCA_013396935.1 of Baryphthengus martii. Lineage (NCBI taxonomy): Eukaryota > Metazoa > Chordata > Aves > Coraciiformes > Momotidae > Baryphthengus > Baryphthengus martii. The sequence goes on from VWZK01012488.1 coordinate 13,639, forward strand.
TATACATTCACACTCTACCAAGCAAACATTGTTAACAGATCTGACAGAAATTTCTGCAAGATACAGTACTAGTAAACAAGATGGCTGGGACTTACAATCAGTTATTTACTGTGTTTTTGAATTATAGTTATAATAATAAAGTATTTCTCTAATCTTATGTAATCTAACCTCTTCAGTGAAATAATGAACTAGTCTAAGTAAATACTCTTATTATTTAGAAATAATGCTAGAGAACTGTACAGGGATTTCAAAATCTTAAAGAATTTTAGCTTGTAATATCTACTCATGTTACTCATTTTATTTGCCTCAGTGTTATTGGAACAGTTCTAAGTCTGTAATTACACTTTTGAATCCTCTTGATAGAAGGATTCTGTTTTCCTCTTTCTTGCTTTTTTTCCTTTCTTCTCCTTTTTTTTGTCTCTTAGGAAATATTGTCCACAAATTCCTGACTGTTTTAGTTAATTTTGATATTATTTAGATTAGTTTAGGTATGCTTAAACTTTAAAATACTCATTGTTCTTTAAGACTCAATTAGTAATAAAGTTAAATAAGCATAAAAGATAAATGATGCTTTCTCAGGCAATACTTCTAGTCCAGTCTTAAAACAAGTGCAAAAGTATAATACTTGAGGAAGCACTCTGACTGTAATAGTTTTATAGATTTATTGACATTAAAAGTCCTGGAAATAAGTGATTGGATCAATGAAAATGATTTTGCATTATTTTATCAAGAAACCTTGCCAAGTGAGTAAGCATAAAGAGTTTTAGGAGGTTAAATAGACAAGAAAAAAACACAACCTTTTGAGTTTTATGACTTAAAACATTTAAATTTGTATCCCATCTATCAAGCAATGTAATCCAGTCTAGAATTATGTTTTTTTCACACTAAAACCAGAACTTCTGAGCCTTCCAGTCCTTAGTCTTGTTAAGACAGGTCAATTTAAGAAAAAAAAAAATACAAACAATCCAACAAACAAGCAAACAAAATAAACAAATGCTATCTCTATATGTGAGAAGCTGAACTATATTTTTTACTTGTCTATTACATTCTTGACAGATTGAAAAAATTTTGGTTGTTAACTTTGAAACACTCCTCTTGAAAATAGAAATATTTAATTATTAACGTATATTTGGAAATGTAAGGTCTTAAAAAAGTTAATGACTTCTTAACTTTGAAATCCCAGCAAAGTACTTATCTTTTTTTTTGTTTACCCAAATAACTGCTCAATAACTGAAGACAACTTAAACGTGAAAACTAGACAAAGCACATAAATATTAGAGTGGAAACCAGATCTGTTAGAAGGAATCATAAAATCATAGAATGGTTTGGGTTGAAAGGGGCCTTTAAAAATCACCTAGTCCAACACCCCTGCAGTCAGCAGGGACATCTTTAACCAGATCAGGTTGCTCAAAGCCCCATCTAAACTGATCCTGACCTTGAACACTTCAAATGATGGGGCATACACAACTCATCCAGGCATCCAGTTTCAGTGTCTCACCCACCCTCATAGTAAAAAATGTCTTCCTTATGTCCAGTTTAAGCCTATTCTCTTTCATTTTAAAACCATCAGCCCTTGTCCTATCACTACAGGCACTGATAAAAAGTTGAGTTTTTTTGTCTTGTCAATCCCATTTAAGCATTGAAAGGCTGCAATAAGGTCTCCTGAGAGCCTTCTCTTCTCCAGGCTGAATGACCCTAATTGTCTTAGTCTTCCTTCCTAGGACAAGTGTTCCATCCTGTTCATGTCTTTCTTGTACTGAGGACTCCATATCTGGACATAGTACTCCAGGTGGGGTTTTATGACAGTACAGTATAGGAAGAGAATCATCCCTATCTGCTGGTCACACTTCTTTTTATGCAGTCCTGGAAGCAATTTGCTTTCTGGGCTGCAAGTGCTCATTGATGGTTCCTGTTGAATTTTTCATCCACCAGTACCCCCATGTCCTCTGCACGAGGCTGCTCGTAATCGCTTCATCTCTCAACCTGTATTGATATTGGAGGTTGCCCCCACCCAGATGCTAGACCTCACACTTGGCCTTGTTGAACTTCATGACGTTCACAGGGGCACACTTCTCAAGCCTGTTAGGGTCCTCTGGATGGCATCTTGTCTCTTGAGCACATCAACTGCATTACCTACTTTGGTGTCATCTGCAAACATGTTGTAGGCACACTCAATCCCACTGTTTATGTCATGGATGAAGATATTAAATAGTATTCACCCTTGAAGGACATAATAATATTCTGTCAATACAATCATTTGCTTGACAGTACAGGGTCAAGATTGTCTGTACTTGCCCTGATCTAATCTGGTTGTAGCTTGTTTAGTTGTAATTACTGTTATCTAGCAATGAGGTAAGTATTTTCTAAATTTGTTTTTTGTTTAAAACAAAATTTAGTCTATGAACAAAACAAGTAGTTATTCTATATTGCCTGTGACTCCAGAATAAAATGTGGCATGGAAGAATGCAGATGCAGGATGATACCAGAGGTTCCAGATAAAATTTTTCAGATAAAACCAGTTTTAGAGATGGGAGAGAGTAGAAAACAGGATGTTCTGCTTCCAGATAACATTAAAATAAAACCATGAAGTCTCAAGATTAAGGAGGAAAAATCCATCAACATCAGTCTCTTTCTACTGGAGAGGAGGAAGATACTCCTATCATGAACATCACCTGACAAAGATCACAGGAATCTGATCACTGGCTGACTGAAATCCACAGCCTTATGATTCAGAGGAACTCTGGAAACTTGGGCACAACACCGGAAAAGTGGTAAATGGCATGAAGATTTTATTCTACAAAAGAATTTTAACTGTATTATTAATTAAGCACTTTTTGCATAAATTGGGTTATGGGTATACATTGCTGCCACTGGACTAATAATTTGGACAATTAGATTGTTAAAATTTTAACCAAATTAATAATAAATTCTAGACTCCCTGTATTAGACATGTTCTACTTTTGTCCCTGAAAAGACTGTGAGCATAACAAATTGCAGGAGTCCGTGGTAGAAATATGACTAAAATATTCCAATATTGTAATACAGTTTTTGACATTTACTTTCTGTCATCTCATTTAATGAAAAACTTTTTTCTTGTATTTTTTTTTTTTTTAAAGTAACTTTCAGAAAACAATGTCATTTACTGAGCTCCTAGAAATGCAACAGCAATTTCTTTTCTAGGGAAGATTCTTTTCTGAGCACTAAATTAAAGAAATGGTCTGGCAGATAAGTCATTCCATGAATGTCACAACCGACAATGCCCAATTTCTTTTGAATTAGTGTTCTTGAACTGATTGAATTAGCAGGGTTATACTGAGAAGTAATGCTATCAGCATGAAGAAAACGTATCCTCATGCTGAGACTTCTGGTGACAACAGGCAAACCTTGCAAGTTTGACAGAATAAATCCATCAATTATATTATCTGTTCTCTACCTGGCCACCTACTTGCATAAAATACATAACAATGTATTTATCTTTGAGGCCTCTTTATGTCTATCAACTTTCCTTGAAATATTGTTTGCTAGGTGAGGGTCTTACTGACACGTAGTGTTCAGGTTTAAACATATATATCCAGGCTAGTTCTCACAGGTTTCTGTAAAGCTGTTGGAGATAAATAAGCAATTATAAATAAATAAAGTTTGAAATTCAACTTATCCTACTGTAGTCATCAAAAAAAGTGATAGGATTTATGCTATAAATTGACCTATACTCTCCACTGAAAAAGAAGCACGATAAGATGTACAGTCTTCTACTATATGGACTACTAGTTTAACTGCTAAAGGTGACACCATCCTCCACACGTCAGACACTGACCAAGGACATTTAAAATCTTCCCACGGCTTTCAGAGAAATTTGTTGAGGAGTTGTACTGCTTTGGAACCTTAGGATTGTAGAATAATTCAGGTGGGAAGGGACCCTCAAAACAGGAGAAGCTGTGAGGTCAGACCAGGTTGCTCAGGGCTTGGTCCAGTCAGGTTATGAAAACCTTCAAGGACAAAGATTGCACAAACTCTCTAGGCAACATCTTCCACCACGCGACTCTCCTCATGGGGAAAAATACTTTTATTTAAATTCAATTCAAGTCTATCTTGTGCCTACTTATGCTCATTATCTCTCATTCTTCAACTACACACTGCTATGACAGGCCTACCTCCATCTCCTTAGTGAGCTCCCCATAGGCACCGGGAGATGCTGTTATATCCTTCTAGATTTGTCTCTTCTCTAGTCTAAGCAAGCCCTGGTCCTTCAAGCTTTCCAAACACAGCAAGTGCTATAGCCCCAATCATACCAGCAGCCCTCTGCTGAACTTGCCCTAGTATGTATCAATATTTTTCTACCACTGGGGGACGCATAAAGATCCAAGACAATTCTATGATCTGTTTATTCATCTACTTTCACAGAACTACCAAACAACACAGGAGTGCTTTGTGTCTTCTAAGTTTTAAACAGTTTCACCTGCTTTTTCTATACAAATATTCATTCATTCAGGCTCAGTGGTCTTGAATTAATTTTATTTTGAGATTTCTGTTCACATCTGAATCTCAAAGTAAAATTTAGGGAGATGTAAGCCCCAGCAGATTAAATCCCTCTGCATAACATGTCTTCTGATTTTTCAGCAGCTGTAGACCGGAATGGAGAATTATTTTCATTGCTTCATTAAAGCCTACCAGATGTATTTCCAATATTTGACTTTTAAATTTCCAAATACCAACATTTTCTTCCCCAAATTTCCTTTGCTGATTACAGACACAGGATAAATTGTCTAATTATACTTAACACACCTTATATTGGTGTATTTATCAACATAGACAGCTTCTTTTAACATATGGTTCATTTATTTGCTGTTATTAACACATTGTAAATAAATACCATAGTCAATAGTCATTTGAATCACTCTCTTCATTTATTCAGTCACATTTTATTCATACATTTCTGAGACTGTTCTTTAAACAGAATATATTTTTCTTTTTCTTTTTTTTTTCTCCCTCTCCTTGCACGCAGTATGAAGTATGTGTCATGCTATTACAGGACAGAGAGTATTATAGATGTAGGGAAAATATTTGTCTCTATGTACATCTTTTAGAAAGATCAGTGCTTGAAAAAAGTCTTTGATAGGACCACACAGTACTGTAAATAGACATTTCATGGAACTTTTTTCCTTTCAGAGAGAATCCTGATAAATCAGATATATTGCCTCCAGAACATTTCAGTCATAGTTAAATAAAAAAAAATCTGAAGAAAAAAAGAAAGGCAGTTAAACATATATATGTATTTGTTGCACGTTTTTATAGCAACAGCAAAGTCCTTTCAGAAATGGAATTGCCAGATACTGGTTGATAAATATGGACTTCTGCTTTTCACTGAAAGCTCGACATTGAAGGCAGTGGCAACTGGCTTTCTTCACAGTCTGCATTTTCATTGTTTACATAAATCTATCATGACTTAAAATGTTTTATTAAATCTAAGTTTGATAAAGTTACTTATTTGGAACAATTTATTTTTATTTTCATCTGTTCTTAAAAGACAGAGTTACATACTATGAGATGAATATAAAGCTTCTATTTAAATTAACTCTTGTCATTCTAAAACTAATGGCATATGTATCTTACAATGTTGTTAATCTTATATTTCCTGTCAGAGGGAATTTTAAAGCAGGGTCATACCTCTTGTTATTTTCTATTACAACCTTGTAGGTCAAGGACTTTGAGAAGTTGTGAAGCTGACCACATAAACAGCTTTATTGAAAATATTTTTTAGGGAATTATTGCTAATAGTTATCTAGTAAAATTATGTAACCCTCTAGGGCTATGTAATACCAACACAGCTTTACTGTTAGTGCCAGTTTGTCTTGATTTCTTCAGGGAAATGAATCTTACTGTCCTCACTGATCTCTGGATACTCCACATAGATTATGACTTTCATTGTGTATTCTTACTTTTTAGATACATGCAGAGCTCAGCTTACTATAATTCCAGTGGAGGTCTTTCACAGATCCACAATTTGTTTTTTTAAACACAAGTTACAGATGCAAACCTTACCAGTCTTTAAATTTGCTACTTAATGTTATACCATTGACTTGTTTACTTTAATTTAATACTTGGGATTTTCTGTTTACAGAGGTTGACCAGTCACATTAAAATACAAACGTGCTCATTTGCTGTTTGTACAATATTGATAGATAGTATTTTAGCTTAGAAAACCAAAATGTGACTAATTCTGATGTTAGACAAGACTTGCACGTAATTTTCTCTGGAAAACCTAAAGCTAAATAAGAATTCTGATGCAGAACAAATGAGATTTCCTCAGTACCGTTAGAGTTAAATTTTCTAGATAAGCACATTGTGTATTGGTTGTGCAGTGAATGACACACTCAAGACAGGCACAGAATGTACTTCTGAGCCTTGATAAGGATGCAGACATTTGACATGCAGATGAAGATGGGACCAATGAGGTAATCTGAGAACTAGGTGAAAGATATGAAAAAAAAATAAATTTCTTCCTGGAGAAATATATTTGTGCTGAAACATTCTACTACCAAAATACTGGCAACTGTAGGGAAATCAGATATGCAAGACAACCTAGAATCAGATTTTAATTAGTTTCTTGAGGATAATATTTTCTGAAGTAAATCAGAACTTCAGTAGATTTTCTTTCATGTTTGTCTAAGAATCTACTTGAAGCAATATTGAAGAAAAATACATAACTCTCTGTTTTTTGGATAATAAAAAATTATCTGTCAGAGTCCTGAGTACACTAAGAGGCTCTACCTGACCTGACCAGCCTATAACTGTCTTTTTCTATAATTCTTTGCAACTTCTTCTCCAAGGGTTTAGCTGCTTCTGTTGAAAGCCAGCTATGATATAGTGCAGCTGTGTGACCTTGGATCAGACCTCTATAAAAACAGATAAATTTCCAGAAAAATCAGTGAGACATATAAAGTGATACACTACAGAAGATCTGTCAGATGCCTCTTCTGGGCCTCTATATATGCAACTTCTGCCTATTGACCTATGTATTGCATTTAGTTTCAGACTTTGCCTGAGCTAGATCAGAGGTATGCTGTGCTAGGCCTTATTTCTGACCTCAGCCTTGCTACGGTAACTTGAGTTCCCAGCTTGGCCTCAGACCTACCTGGTTAGTATGGATTTATCCAGCGGTTGCTGGGCATTCAGCTGATCCCAGTCACCATTACCATCCCTGCCCTGGTATTAAGGCTTCAGCATGCTGCTGATGAGTTGCTTCCCTGTCAGCCTCACATCATCCTCAGCTCCCAGGTCCCTTGATCTCATCGAGCAGCCCATTCTTGCTTCTCCTCACAGCTAGCTCAAAACATCTTGAGTTGTAAACCAAGCACCATGGAGTATGTCCCTCAGTCTGTGCAAGAAATACCTGGGGATTTTGGTGGGAGGGGATTTTTTATTTCACTTTCAAACACAAACGAAATAAAATTAGCAGACATAAACAGCCAATATACAATACACGAAAATACATATCATCCTAAGTTCTGCTACTTCTCTTGGCTATTACCTGAAATTTTAGAAAATAAAGAATAACTCATTACATTTAATAATTGTATCATGAGAGATGTTGGAAGGATGCTTTCAATAAACATCTAAAGCCACTGTTTCATTGAGTCTTTCAAAACTTGACTTCAAAGAGAACTTCATCTAAACATTTACACAATTTTTGTACTAGACATATTTATTTTAGCTCTAGTTTTAAGTTTTTTTTCCACCTGACAGGTGATAAGAGGTCTTGGATTGTAATACTAAAGTTATTTCCAAAAGGTGCTTTGCCAGGGCTCCTTCTGCCCTCCAGAAAATATTGCTTCCAAAATTTGCATTTTTATACCTCAGCTCACTAATCTCAAATAGTTCATGGATACATGCAGGGACCTGACAGATGTAAAACAGGACTGCACAGCATGTAGGAATGCTGATGTCCGATTAAATGTTAAGTGAGCATCCAGAGTATAAAGTCCAGAATTATGGGATATTGCTGTCTGAATCCTCATTTTCTGTTTCAGATTATTCTTTGAATCTGTTCCAGTTTATAATTTATTCTGGAAATAAATACTAGTTACAGTTTTTGGCTTTTGACCTATATTGATATTGTTGAATTGGTTTCAGCAGATGTACTCCAGTTGACAGAGGATAAAAATTATAGTCTGAATTGTTTTAATTTCCTCATTTTTTCCTTAGCTCAGCCATGTAGAACCACAGTTTATACCAGCTTGATGTCTTTCTGTTTTTCTTTACTTGAAAATATTTCCTTTTATTTTTCTTCCTAGTCTCTAATTTGTTATTTGTAAAATATGAGGAACCAGGAGTGAAGACAGACAAATCTCACAGACTTTTAAGCTTAATTGCTCATGCTGAAAGGGGAAAAAACAAATCTATAACTAGTTTTACAGTTTTCTCATTCCTGGAAATAGAGGACAATTAGAAATGTGTGAATTTGCCAAGAATGCATCTGTGCTGCCAACATTTAAACAAACAAAGGGAAGACTATAGAGAAGATTGATTTACTTTTTTTATGTAGTTAGTGATTCCTAAGGCTATCAGCCTTCTGCTGGTCTTTTCTATTGCTATGTGACATTTGAAAAAACTGAGGACTCTCAAATTACTCTATGCCAAATGTAAAAAAAAACCAGTACTGCAGAGTGCTGTGAGGTTTTAGGTATTTTTCAAACTACATAGGAAATATGGAGAGAGCTGCTGTCAAGAAATTAGCAATGTGATACAGAAATAGAAAGCCAATGAGACAATGGAGTCAATGCATTCAAAAACAAGCGTTTTTTTCTTTTTTTTTTTTAATACCTTAATATTCAAAATCAAATTGTTCTTAAACTCTATGGAGAGAAGATCTAGAAATATTTTTTTTTTTATATTGTAAGAATTACAAATTCATATTTGACTAAATAAATGGAAATTGCTGAAACAGTAACAACAGGGGGAATGTACTAAAAACTGATATGATAGGTAGGAAGAAAATGGAAGAATAGGGAGAAATTGTTGTTATTAGATACAAGTCAAAATCTCTAATTTTTTTATTCACAATTTCTTCACTTTTATTTATAATGTCATAAAATAATGTTCAGTAAGTCTTTTAGTGAGTGATATGTTCATTAAGATTTTTGAAAATAATAAACTTCAAGTGTGTAATTGTCATCTGTGGAAAGTATGTTCTGAGTGAATCGACCTGGGAGATAGGAGTGGAATGTAACAGTGGAAACACAATTCCAGGGTATATAATTTCAGTCATGGACAATAAACTTTATTGTTAAAAGATCTTATTGTGTCTTTTACCTTTTGTAGATGGACAGTCTTAGCTTTGGCCAGTCTCAAAATTAGACTGTTAACACTATGTGATATCTTCTTGCAGTTAACATATCTGATGGTTATCTACTTAACAAGCTAACTTAATTTGACTTTTCATCTCTAGAGAATTTTTTATATCTCCTTGAAATATTCTTATATGAAATGTCAATTGATATATATGCAAATATTGTGGCTATATTACAATTACAGGAATGTTCAAGGATAAACGTTATAGTAATCAAGGATCACAAATATGTTAATCTCTCTCTTTTTAATGCTTTCTAATCCATTTTTTCTTTCTTCCTGTCTTTTTCTTCAATTGAAGTAGTGTAATCTGTATGCCAAGAACATGAGGTACATGCTGAAATAAATCCACATAATCCATAAAGACATGTTTTGAAAAGAAAGGCATGTTCTGAAGAGAAACCTTCTGCCTAGGGATCAAGAAACAGTTTTGTTTTGATCAAGGAGGAATAGACTATGTTTCACAAGTCAGCACATGAGGGAACAAAGCTCACTAAAAGCTACCTTTAAAAGTATTAGCAGGAAATGTTTTAAAGATTATTCACTTGTTTACTTCATAGAGATCTCTGTAGTTTAAAATGATAGAAGCAGAACAGGCCTTTGGGCAGATAACAGATAACTCAGGCCCTATTAAGCACCCATTTCATTCTACTGACTGAGATGACGTCTCTGTTATGCTGTACCAAACTTATAATGGATATGATGACTGGGCTTGAAACGGACACTGTGACAAAGAGAAGCTTTGTTGCTGTTATTTAGATGTAAGTGGGAAGATAATCATGGATTATTCCCAGTAATCAGAGAATGAGGAAAAAATTATTGAGATTATGGATGTTTCCTTACAACTGCTGAATGTTGTGAAACATATTCCACGTAAACCATGTCTTCCCCTTGCTCTAGGTTCAATTTAGCTCCAAGTTCAGACATATGAATTTCAGATCAATAGACAGGAATGTAAAAGGTAGCTGTGGTGATTCTGAGCTTCACCAAGACAAAGTTCTCGCATCCAGTCACAAGTTATTTTGGGGCATGAGCATAAATGCTTCGGTTATGATGCTTGTGAACTGAGCCTTTAGTTGGCTGTTTGAATGAGGGAAAGATTGTCATTATACATTGCATTTTCCATAAATATATATTTGACTTAGGAATTATTGAACAGCTTTCCACATAGTGGGAAAAGCTACAATACTATGCAGGTATAGTAGAAATGAAGGATTTTTAGCAAACTAAAGGCATACTCCAAATCAAGTAGAAAGGAAGTGACTAGTTGCTTAATAATACCCTTAACCTTCTTTTCAACATAGTCACTCCCAATAATTTAGGACTGAAGTTATGAATTTTTTCTTTCTACTGAAACAATAAAAAGTGTGACATTAAAAAAGCAGAAAACAGTTTAATTTATACTTATTAAGTAAAAAAGATTAACTCATAACAAAAATGTGTTATTGCAACGTTAATAGATGTTACTTGCTGCAGTTTGTTTTTACATGTAAGTTTAAATGATCCAATGCTAAAAAAAATAGAATATGACACTAAGAAATATTTGAGTACTGACTCAAAATGAATTGCTGAATACTAGATTAGTAAAACTACTTCCTAGTGCACTTAGAAGGTTTAATTTTCACACAGACACTGGAACATGCAAGCATTATGAAGATTGGTAGTTCTGAAGAGATCATCTATAAGTACAGAGTGAAATAGTAAAAACATAGAATGTACTCCAGAGAATAACCATAAACCAGCAAATTCAGGTATTCTTTGCCAAGAGATCTGTGTAAGTTTAACAAAAAACAGTTGCTGCTATATATGCATTGAGCAGTGATAGGATGGACAGCAGAAGCACTTTGGTTGGTGATGAAGAAGACAGAATATTTAAAATAAATCCAGAGACAGAATATCTGATTTCAGTACTTCTAGTTAGCTACTTAGAAAACAGACCTTAAGAGAGGTAGACAATTAAATAAATTGTCTAAAAATATATATTAAAAAATTATACATCTAATCACTGATATGTACCATTTTTTCCCAAATATTTGTTCTGATTATTCTCATTTTCATTTCGCTTTGATCAGCAGCAATGGAATGGCAAATGGAAAGGGTTAATGGCTACCATAAGTCACACAAGCAGATCAAAGTAATGGATCACTTAATGGGAGTTTAGAGGATGAATGGAAGGAATCTTTCCTGAATTTCAAAATGGGGAAAAAAATGAAACGTTCTTCCAAAGTATTAGGCCCTTGGGTAAGTACTATGCAAAGATTTGACCAAAAACAGTCTTCTTGAGATCAGTCATGAATGAAGAGATATCTGATTATGACACAGAGAGAGAATTGGGAAAAGAAATTAAGTGCTTTAAAGCAGAGCAAGCAATTATGTTTACTGGTAAAAACTAAGACAATGATTCTTTGCATATATTATTTTGAAAGAAATGGTGGAAAGTCTAAGCAAGGAAAAGCCTATTCTGCTTATATTGTATTGTGGGACAGAATTGAATATATATTTTAATATAAAAATAATACAAACATGCTCTGACTATTTACATAGTTTGTCTCAACAAAAACGAACTGACAACATCCCAGTTCTTAACTTGAGCTTGTCTAAAATGTAATTCAGGCAGATAGAGATTTTTTTAATCCTGAAGACAAACAAACAATGAAGATTTAGCATGATTGAAAAGAAAACATGCAGAAGTAAATAATCTTTAGCATTCCTGTTCCAGCAAGAACACATGCTACTAATGATTGCTTCTCAAAATCCTCTGAGACATTTTCTTGTATTTTAATTTTCACGTATATGCCTGTTAACTCAGATGCTTATTCAGAACTGTCCAGCAGCTTTATCAATAAGGATGCAGACCAGCCCTAATGTATTTGCTTAACATTATAGCAAATCCATCCTAGAAAGAGAAGTAATACTTAAAAGCTGACTCCCACTATCTTATTAAAATATCACTTTTGGATGTCCTTCAGGTACTGTCCTGGTAACAGTATTGATTTTACTCTGCGTCATCACTGCTAAAAAAAAAACCCAAAACAAAAAAAAAAAATTAAAAAAACCCAAAAGACTGAAGAACTTGGGATATTTTTTCAGTTCCCTTAAACTGAGATTTTTTATTTATTATTTTAAATTAATATGTTTAAATATTAGTCAAATAACCATTTAAAAATTCTTCTACTTTTAATATTTTTTTACTGTTTCAGAAATTCCAATCACCGCCTTATTTTGTATTGCTTTTCTTCTGTTCTTACAGTGCCCACCTGAAAATATAAATCACTTCTGACAGCAACCTTTTCCTCAAGACAAAAATCTTGAAAGGTCTTCAGCTTCTTCTTTCATAAATGCATTCTTAATTTATATGGCTTTATACTTCAGCTGTCTACACACAAACAGTTAATAACATTTCTAATTTTCTGGAGCACACTTACCTGATCATTACTTCCCATACTAGGACACTTCTACTAAAAGCTCCATACTGACAGTGTATCTGGATGATTTCAGATCAGTTACAGTACAGACTGATGTATGACTGAAGAGTACGGGGGGAAAAAAAAAATGTTTCTGCAACTTCTCTGAATGATCTTTTGGACTAGCAAGCCATAGGTTTCTCGGAATAAAGAATTAAAGTGTTGAATATGTCAGAAGTCAGAAGAGAGTGATTAAATATAAAGGGAAAACATAAATACTTCTGTCCCAGAGATGTCCTTCTTAAATGCACAAGGAGGACACTAAGAGAAGAGAAAGTATCTGCAAAACAGATTGACAGATTGAATGGTTTAGAACAGCGACCATATGAAAGGAATGGGAAACTTGGATTCCCAAGGAGACTACAGCCTTTTTGCCAACAATACAATGAGAAAATTAAGGCATTGTATCTCTGTGTTCCTCAGAGTGAAAGACATTCTTCTAGTCTATTAATATATAATTTTTCTTATCTATCATGCCAGGACTCAACACAGAGAGTGAGCTGTAAATATTAATAGCAATATGCAGCCATATGTAATAAAAATAGAAAACTGTGAATGTAAAACAGAGCATATCCATGTTTGAATATGCATGTGAACATTTCTGTTTGGGGGAAGGGAGCTGAAATTGTTGAAATCACTCTATTTCTTGTACAGCATGATTTAAAATATACTACGATTACAGTCAAACCTAAGGATAACTGGTGGGATTTTTGATTAGAAGTAGGTAAAAAGTAGTCACCTACGCTGCCTTTATAATCAACTTAGAAAAACAGAGACTTCTAGAGTACTTCATCTCATCCTAATATAGAAGTTTAACGTTAAGTCAATGAATCAATTATATCCTAATTTCACTTTGCTGTCTATAAAGGGAACTTAGTGTTAACATCTCTATTTAAGCTAATCAGATTTTACAAGTCTAAAGTTAGGTAACAAAAATCACATGCTAAATTTGTCTGTTCATTTCAGAAAACCTTCAAAGACATGAAGCATCTTCAAGCTGGGAAATGTCAAACAGAAGTTTGCTAACAGGAATACTTCTATGACATAGATTCAGCTGTGAGGATAAACAATAAATAAGAACTAGACCAATGTAAAAAGCAGCAAATGACAGTTATAAATTAATTTTGCACTGAAGGAATTAAACAGAACTTTCAAATTAAATCAACAGCTTCTGGTAATTGTGAGTCTAAAGAGTAATGGTGGACAACATAAGGATTTATTGACAAGAAAGTGATCAATTACTGAAGCATAGATGTTTAGTAATGTGAAAGATACAAGATTGTATTTCACTGGTGGTGTAACTGGTGATCAAAAAGGAGAAGATCCCATAAATCATGTGTCATATCTCTTAGCTGTTACACTCAAAATCTTGCTGTAAAGCATGAGGAATATACCTTATTTGCAAAGCCAGGAATTTACTGCTATTCTGATTAAAATCTTAATTAGAATTAAATCTTAACAGTCTAATCATAGACATATTAGTTTATTTACAACAATAGAAACAATGGTTCAAATTAGATACAGGTCAAACAGATATAAGCTTTCTACTATCTATTCCATTCTTTGATGTTAATGCTTACCTATGTTTTTCATGTCTTAAGGTCATTGGATTCATTTGGGAAGGTGATTGAGAGTGAGTTGAAAGTTTTTTGCTGGGAGAAGTATAATGCTGATAATAGGTCTCTTTTTCTTTGACAAGAAAGGAGTCTGACATTTACATTTATGGTTTCTTTCTCCTTAATCTAGGATCTTCTTGTGATCACTTTTTATGTTTGCTAGCACATTCTATGGCTTCCTTCTGTCTTATATGGTTCACACCACATCTGATTTATCATATATTCAGTGACTTACATAAACTGCAAGTCTGCATTTCTTTTAATATCAGTAATTGATATTTGGTGATATTTTATAGCCTTAGGCCTCTTATATCACCATGTATTCCTTTTCTTATTACATTATATCTGCATTCAGTACCCCTACTTTCAAAATTTCTGTCTTCTCCTATAGTATATAATTATGCCAAGGTCATATATATTTAATTCCACACAGAATAACTACTTGCTTGTTATTGCTAACTACTATCTGTATAAAATTACAGTTATACCACACAGTTATACCCAGCTAAATTACAATAGTTAATAGCATTATTTTAATTTATTAGAAACTAACTACTTTATTTGATGATCTAATTAATTATGAAAAAAAAATTAAAAAAATGAAGCTAATATGGCACCATGAAACACTGATCTTATTTTCTTCTTCAGGTCGCCTTGAACATGGTCCAGACTGGAGGCAAACATGATCCATATGGATGTGCATGACAGGTGTTGAAGGACCTAACAATTCTATTGTTACATGATAAAGACTTTGCATTCTTCAAGGGCTAGTTCTAACAATGGGAGGACATATTATATTTCTCTTCACTGACAATAAATCCACCCTAACCACTAACATTCATATAGGTGCATGAAAGGGATCATTGCAACAACATATGAAAGCTTGTAATTGGAATTTTTAGCTAAGGTTTCTTGAATTTAAACCTTGTTTAAATTGCTTTACTGTGAAAACAATCTTTATTGTACAAGTTATTGTCTTTTATTATAGACACAAAATTATCAGGTAAGGCTGAAAATTTTGTTTCTTATAATTAAATATTTATGAACACTGCCAGGTTCTTTAATGAGAACTATCATTTCCTAGTCAGATTTTCTTTTATGATTCAGATCTCAAAACAACTCCAGTTTTTACTTCATTGGTAAAAAATATTCCTACAGACCACATTCTTGTGTAATTAATATCTATATAAGGCATTTTTCAAACTCATTACTTTGATCATTAAAAAGTACCCTTATTGCATTGCCATACATGATTACTTCTGTGTAATATTCCTCTGTGAATTGTTTGCCTGTTCATCATAGTGGCTTGTTTATTTTTCAAGGCATTAATTATTTCCATTATTAAATGTTTTCTCCTTTTAGGTGTTCTTACAAACAGCGTGTATTTTTATTGCAGTTGTTGATTAAAACGGTGACTCAAATATTCTGTGAAAGATTAAAATATAAACTGAGCGGTTTCTGGTTTACTTGGGGGAGGGTGTTTGTTTGTTTGATGAGTTTTGTTTTGGGTTTTTTTTTCCGTTTTGTTTTGTTTTGTTTTTTAAATCTGTCAACACTCTTCCAAACACTCAAACTAAATCTAAGTGTGAACCAGTTTATTTTTCATTGTGAAATGCAAGGTCTTTGTTTAACTCAGACCAGAACTGTACGGAAAACACATAAAATCCTTATGATTATTATGCAAATTAATCTTCATATAAAAATGGATTTATTTACTCATCTTCTCACTCCTTCTTGACAGTTCATGATTAACACACTGCAAATAATTTGTGGAGGAGCATTACATCACAATTTTCTTATTCCCTTCACTATTTATCTTTGCATAGCCGCAAAGACTCATTTACATACACTGTAGAGGACAAAACTGGGAGAGGCTTACAGGTGCAAACATTCCTTTTCAGGGTCTGCAGCTAATTAATGGCAGGCATTGATTTGAGGCACCCACGGCTAAGCAAATAAACAATCTGGGGGAAAAAAAAAAATGAGAAAGAAAAAGGAAAACTTACTCCCAGTGGCCAGCCATGAAGAACAGGCACCTGAGACAAGTCTCCTTCTCTGCGCATCCTGTCTAGCGCAGCACATAGTGATGATAATGCTTTCTCACTAGTACAATTACACTTTTCAGTGAGATCCACTCAAGATTCTCATTGGTAGTTTCTGGTTATGATTCTGGGGATATTGGTTGAAGCATATCTAATCAGGGTTGGGTACTGCACACTAACTGATCATTGAATTCTGTGTAGGTATATTACTGTGTAATAACAGATACTAAAAAAAGACAATTTATTGTTATCTCTAGCCTTTCTTGTAATACGATTTTCTAAATGTGGAGGGTTAACTTTAACAACAGCCAGATATCATGCAGCTGCTCACTCACTCTCCTTCCTCAAGAGGGCAGAGGGAGAAAATAGGATTAAAAACTTGTGGGTCAAGACAAATGCATGAAGCCTGTCACCAGCTACCATTATGGCCAAAACAGACTCAATTTGTGCCACCTCTGCAGCTCCTCCACTATCAAAACCTTTCCATGTACCTTCAACAGACTAAAAACTACAAAGTGTACATTGAAAGCATTTTAGCTACAATCAAAAACATGAGGAGTTAGGGAAACAGCAGGGTAATTTAACATCAGTGGCAATTGTTTTCTGTAAGAAATCTAGCATGATCCATCCACTGCCAGGCCATGAGGGTAAGAGTACCTGGGACACCAGGGTAATGGCACTGTGTAGCAGCCTCAGAGTGTGGACATGACAGATCACGAGGTTGCAAATAAATGGCAAGCTACTAGGCTGCAGATGAAGGACCCTTACACTGATGGGTTTAAAGCACCTTAAGTGTGGTGCAATAGGTGCAGAAGCCTTTCTTTTTTTCCACCATAAACTACTGTGTTGCTCTTGCTTGTAGATTCAGAAATCTGTTCAGTAATATGATTTTTATTTGGTACATCAATAATTAAATATTATGGATTTATCACTTAATTACTTTAATTATTGCGGTAGAAGTTACTCTTTAATTATTTGAAAATTTAATTATAAAGTTACTTTGTCATGTGTTTTACCTCCATCTTCTTTATCTTCTTTTTTTGTGCTTGTTTACTAAAAACTCACACTTGTGTCCAGGTAAGTGGATTTACAAATGAAGTTGAAAGAAAAAGAAAAAGTCAAGAAAATGTAGGATCTATTTTGCTTACAAGATAAAGGCAGCTCCTTTATGTAGACACAGATACTTTTAGAAGCTTTTAATGAGACTACAGCAGTGAGTATGTATTTGTTCTCAATTTATTTTTGCAATAGCTGTGTTATGATGCCAGGTTTTTTCCAACATGCTGTGAGGAAAGAAGATGAAAAGCTTATAGTGCCTTTTATACAAGCAACAGTTATCTATTCTGTGTTCAAAATTATTTGAACATTTTGGTCTACAGTCTTTGAAAGACTAAAGCTAGCAGAACACTAAAACGTAGTTAATGCAAACAAGAAAACTTTTCATGTAACATGTGGGGTGATGCTCTATGAACTTTAGACCATTTTGTGTGTCAATTCTAATGCTTTTCATTTTATGTTGCTTCTCTTTATCCAAATAATAAGTGATCAATGGCTGGCAAATGAGTCAGTGTCCTTCTGAATACTTTTTTGTTCACTTTTGATCCTAATTAGAGACTCATAGAATGGTTTGGGTTAGAAAAGACCTCAAAGACCACCGAGTTCCAATTCCCCTGCCATGGACAGGGATGCCTTCCACTAGACCAGGTTACTCAAGGTCACATTCAGCCTGATCTTGAGCAAATCCAGTGAGGAAGCACCCACAACTTCCTTGGGCAATCTATTCTAGTGTCTCACCACCCTCAAAGTGAAAAATTTCTTCTTAATTTCTAATCTAAATCTACTCTCCTCCAGTTTGAAGCCATTACCTCTCACCCTGTCACAACAAGCCCTTGTAAAAAGTCCCTCCCAAGCTTTCCTGTAGGCCGCCTTCAGATACTGAAAGGCCACAATCAGGTTTCCCCAGAGCCTTCTCTTTTCCATGCTGAACAACCCCAACTCTCTCAGCCTGTCCTCATAGGAGAGGTGCTCCAGCCCTCTGATCATCTTTGTAGCCCTCCTCTGGACCTGCTCAAACAGGTCCATGTCTTTGTGTTGGAGGCTCTGTATCTAGACACAGTACTCCAGGTGGGGTCTCACAAGAATGGAGTAGAGGGGGAGAATCACTTTCCTTGACCTTCTGACCACACTTCTTTTGATGCAGCCCAGGGTAAGGCTAGCTTTCTGGGCTGCACTTGCATAGTGCTGACTTACGTTGAGCTTTTCGTCAACCAGCAACCCCAAGTCTTTCTCCTCAGGACAGCTCTCAATCCATACACCGCTCATCCTGTATTCATGCTTGGGATTGCCCTGACCCAGTTCCAGGACCTTGTACTTAGCCTTGTTGAACTTCACGAGGTGGGCATGGGCCCATTTCTCCAGTCTGCCAAGGTCCCTCTGGATGACATTCCTTCCCTCCAGTGTGTCAACTGCACTAATGGTACAATTTCATTTCCCATCTAAACCAGAAATCAGGTGCTACGTTCTCTGCTGCTGTTATGTCTTATTGCATGTTTCTTCAGGAATCTGAAGTTTATATTACCGGGTGCCAGTTCCTCTGGCTACAAGCTGCCTTGATTCAAATAAAGTCTCCATGCTGGCTGATAGGATTTGTTTTCATGAACTCCCTGGAAGAGCTTTGCATACTATTATATTGTGGTTTGAGAATGGATATATTACCTAGTGAATCTATAGCTCGACAGTTTTGCCACTGTGGTTCACATTTGTGCGAAGGAAGCTTCAGGGCAGATTTATTCTTTACTGCATTTCAAAGTTTTTGCACTAAATTCACATAAAGAAAAAAACAACAAACCAACATTTCAAGATTGAGTCTGTAAATTAACTTTCAATACGTGCTGCAGACTTCTGTTTTTAAATATAACAAATATTTTCCTCCTCAGAAGATTAAATGTTTCACTGAGAGTTGACTGTGTTCAGGAAGACTGACAGTTGGGGACAGAATAACACTTCAAAGGGCACAGACTAAATAAAGTTAAGCTTGTCTTTATGCAATATCTATATTGGAATAGATTCCTCGAGCAAAATTGCACCTGAACTCACCTGCAAGGAAAAGTAAAAGTTAAGCAGTTAAGCAATAGGTAGAAAATGGCAAACTGAAAGTCATTTAAAGGTGAGTTCAGGACTGAAGTGCATCTGAAAAAATAGCATGTGAATGTGGAGCATGTCAAGATAACGAAGTATGCCAGTAGACTGCGTAGCTACCTGGAAGCTCTGTGAGGTCAAAAGGTAGCTCACCGAGGAGAGACACATTGATTGCCACATTCTACTTTGCGTGTAGCAAGAAGTGCAGAGAGTATTTGCAATCAGGTTCCTGGAAGAATCATTACTCTGAGGAAGAGGCTGAAGACAAACAGGGAAAGAAGGTTAAATAGTTGGGTGTCAATGGTAGAAGAGCTTAGGGTTTTGGGGGTCAGTTTGGAGAGTTTATCATTTTTAGGATAAGTATATTGTAGCTTGAGCCATATAATATTTGTATAAGTGCTGAGAGGTGAGTACTTTTTTCCTTTTTTTTTTCTTACTCTGCTCTGCTTACACTTACAGTGCTAAAACTGAATTCAAGAGAAAATAAATTGTTACTCTCTGAGTTGGTATTATGTATAAATTGTAAACACTAGAGATAAACTTTACAACTCAGGTCTAAACTAAAAAGCCCCAAAATGGGAAATATTTTTTAAAGTAAATATTCGCTTGCATAAAATAGTTAGTTGTACATCTGATACATCTGACTTTCTTTCTTGCTGTTAGTGAATTGAGCCACAATATTCACATCTAAGTTTTCAAATTAAGATGAGAATGCTTAAAACTTCCATTTTGTGACTGGAACTGGGGGTGGAAGAATATATTTATTGGATCAAAACAAACCAGTTCAGAAGACAAATCATAAAATCTTCAACTTTGACAATACTCAGACTAAGTAGAGCTTATAATAATACATAAGTTATGCATGAGTGTAAAAGATTAAGTCTATTAAAATAAAGAATGGGCAAAGGTTGACTAAAATGTCCAGCTGTCTAGTAATATCAAATACCTCCCAGATCATTCCTGTTTATGGTAGTGCTGCCATAGGAGGAAGATTGAGGAATTTCCTCAAAGTCTCTCAGCCAGCTCTGGCAGTATGTTTATCATCTCAGCCAGAGACAGACAGGAAGGGAGCAGTATTTTCTTGCCCAGCTAGAGTATCAAGTTCATACTGTAAAGCAAAATATTCTGTTTTTCTTTAGATAAATATCCCTTGAAACATTAATATTCTTAAGAACATACATACCATATTTTTTCAACTCATTTAGCTCTAATATTTTTACATATCTTCATGAAAAAAACATTGCAAGTTCTGATAGTTATTATATCTTAATCATTACAGCTATTTAGAAAAATTGTATGGTATAATAAGAATAAGCATATAGAATTACAATTCAAGAAAAAAGGAAAATGAATACATCACTTTGTAGAATTAATACCTTTTCTAGCTCTATAGAATTAATACCTTTTCTAGCTCTATCTTTCTTGAATAATACTAAATGGTATATTTCCAGAAAACATTATTTTACATTTTAAGAGGTTTATTGTAGAGAAACAAACTACTTATCAAGAATTTCTGTTATAAATAGACACGAATGTTTGTTCTTCCATGCAATAACATCTCATTTGTATAGTATTCTTCACATAACTAATCTGCAAGATGCTTTATAAATTCAGACAAAACAGGGAATTGCAAACATACTTCAAAATGAATGACAAGAACAAAAGGAAAAAAGAAGGAAAATGAAGCTTGAATTAATTCAAAATCCCTTTTAAAAGTAACACAAAAAGAAGTTTTCCTTAGGTAATCAGAAGTACCAGTATTCTGATAATTCCAGTCTACTACTGTATCTGGTATTGATTACAAAATGATTGCAAATTTGGTATATATTTTGAGCTTTTACTTTACCAGACTTACTGGGATTTCAAAGCATATAAACAGCAGCCGCTATCCAAAAATGGGGTTTATTGCAACCAGGGTTGCCAGCACTCCTTGTGACTAAACAACAGGTTCGGACGTCTGTTGGAAAATAACTACTACACAACTGGATCCTGAGTTTAAGGAATGACAAACCAAAATGGGCAAACCCTCACTCATAAAAGGGGAAACCTCCCACACCAGAGTGCCCAAGATACCACTCACCCAAAGTGGGGGCGAGACTCACTCAGTCCACAGAGACTCCTTCAATCCGTGAAAGTATCCTTGGATAGCGTGTCTAAGGAGAGGGTCCGACTGCCAGACCTGCTGTTCTGTGAAGAACCAACTCCCCTGACTCTTAGGCAGGACCCCATTTATACCCTAGTCGAAGGTGCACTGTGGTCATTCTCATTGGCTGAGGGACAGGCCCAGACAAAACACAGAAAAGCCTACACCCCGAGCCTGTTTGCTAAGGGGTCCAGATGCTGAGGCGCCAATGAAGCACCGTGAGGTGCAACTGAATGGCTGAGACCTTGAACTGCCCCGGCCAAGACGCCAAGCTGCTCAGCACAGCCCATGTGTTTTGTCTGTGAGGGAGGCTGTACCTGCCACACATGGAAATGACTGCAAAGTTTTTCAGAGGACATTTCCTACTTTATCATCATCATTATTATTGTCTGATCCAGCTTGGCTGAGGGGAGAATTATTTTTTGTAGCACAAACCATTCAACTCAGTCTTTGAATTAATCTGTCCTCCTGGTGCTTTAAAGAAACAGAAAGCAGCAAAAGAAAAATTCATTCTATGAGGTCACTTTTGTTCACCCATTATACTCGTAGTACCCTTTTTCTCTGCTTCCATGCATTTTGGAAGCCTGAGCTCTATCTATTTGTTGCTTAAAACAGCCTTATACGTTATGAAGTTTGTATTGTGTCCTGTGTTTCACATCTACCAATAAGCATTTCCAAAAAAAAATGAAGTGATTTTTCATGGGCCTTCCTTTGAAGTGCTGTGAGAGACTATCAGTCCATCTACAGATTCTACCCTACTACTTCTTTTTCCATGTTATGTCTATGTGAGTTTGCTTAACCATACATGTCAAGATCACTTCATAAACACACCAACCCCATTTTGTGCGAGAGTATGTTTGCTTATAGTCTGCCTTCTTCTGCACTCCAGCTTCACTTGACTTGTAGTCACTCCAGCTTGCTCTGGGAGAGCGCTGAAAACTTTTCTAGTGAAGCAAATCCCTAGCATGTTTATTGGTGCTTTTGTGTGCAATTCTGTAAATTATTATTACATGCTTTTTCACTTACAAAACACTGAATGCAGACAGCTTTAGTCTTGAACTTCAGCTACAGTCAGTACAGCAATCTCATAACTCTTTTTTTCAGTGCAGATCTAGATGGAATGCTCATTCAGCTTTCTACAGAAAAACATTCTGCAAACACAAACAATATAATGTATGCCCATCTTAAGCACACTACAATAACAAAAGAGATGGAAGCATGCCAACTTTCAAATGCTGTATATTGTAAAAGTGTTCCAAATTTCTTGGACCAAAGATAGAATCATAGAATCATAGAATCACTATGGTTGGAAAGGACCTCCAAGATCATCTAGTCCAACCTTCATCCCAGCATCCCTAACCACTAGACCGGGCTAGTGGCCACTAGATGTGGCCTCAAGTGCCACATCTACTCATCCCTTAAACCCCTCCAGGGATGGTGACTCCACCCCCTCCCTGGGCAGCCTGTTCCAGTGCCTAACCACTCTCTCAGTAAAGAATTTCTTCCTAATATCCAATCTAAACCTCCCCTGGCACAACTTGAGGCCATTGCCTCTCGTCCTATCATTAGTAATTTGGGAAAAGAGACCAGCACCAGCCTCCCTACAACCTCCTTTTAGGTAGTTGTAGAGAGCAATGAGGTCTCCTCTCAACCTCCTCTTCTCTACACTAAACAACCCCAGTTCCCTGAGCCACTCTTCACAAGGCATGTTTTCTGGACCTCTCACCAGCCTTTTTGCCCGTCTCTGTACCC
>VWZK01012501.1:0-21697 GCA_013396935.1 Baryphthengus martii
AAGAGTGTGTCCAGCAGGTCGAGAGAGGTACTCCTTCTCTTTTACTCTGCCCTGGTGAGACCACACCTGGAATNCTGGTGAGACCACACCTGGAATACTGTATCCAGTTTTGGGCTCCCCAGTTCAAGAGAGATGGGGATCTACTGGAAAAAGTTCAATGGAGAGCTATGAGGATGATTAAGGGACTTGAACATCTCTCCTGCAAGGAAAGACTGAGAGAACTTGGACTGGTTAGTCTGGAGAAGGCTGAGAGGGGATCTTATTAATGTTGTATAAATATCTAAGGGGTGGGTATCAAGTGGAAGGGGCCAGTCTCTTTTCAGTGGTGCCCAGTAATATGACAAGAAACAACAGGTATAAGCTAGACTGTTCTCCTCAATATGAGGAGAAACTTCTTTACTGTGAGGGTGACGGAGCCTGGAACAGGTTGCCCAGAGAGGTTGTGGAGTCTCCTTCTCTGGAGACTTTCAAAACCTGCCTGGATGTGTTTCTGTGTGGCCTGCCCTAAGTGATCCTGCTCTTGCAGGGAGGTTGGACTCGATGATCTCTTGAGGTCCCTTCCAACCTCTGACATTATGTGATTCTATGACTATGATCTGATCTCCCTCTGTATATTTTTTTTTATGTTATGTAGATTATTATTTATAAATTTGTATATATTATGTAGAGTAATGAAACTTTGCATCTGTCTTGTTGACTGTAGATGACAAGTTCTTCATAACAGTAGTCACCAAGGAGTTGTCTTGGAAAAAGGCTAAACAGAGCAGTCTACACCAGACAGAAAGCAAGCTAACATTTAAGCAAAGTAGACAATCACGAGCCCACTGCTCATATTGTTCTAGTTAGCAGTGGGCATGTATCCAGAATGACAGTACTAAGAGCTAGAAGTGTTTTCAGCACCCTGAAAATAAGGTGCTCTTGACTACCACAGCCGTGACTTAAATTTATGGACTTCCTCTGATAATCTTCTCCTGAGAGTGTAACCCTTGATGAGTCAGTTGCTCACTTAAGGTGAAGGCAAAACCACACCATTTAGTCTAGTCATAAATCAACTTCAGAGAAACTTAAGAAAAGCTTTTTCTTCAGAGAGAGAAATCATTTCTGGAAAACTCACACATACAGACTTCGGAATATGTCCGTCCACTTTCATACCCTTTTAAAGATTTGGGTGAATGATGATGTGCTAGTACTGATTGGCACCAGGGTATGTGGCCGGGGTAGAGGGATGCTCTCTGCTCCTTTTAGGAAATCCATCTCTGCTTAACCTTGTCAGGGAAAGGTGGTACTCCAAAGGTGAAATGCCATGGCCCCATCAGTGGTACACAAAATAAAATAGATATTTTTTTTTATGCTAATGCTTACGATGTGACACGGTTTCTAGTCTAACTTACAGCTCTATTATCTCACTATTTGGAGAGGAAAGAGAAAATAGATTGCATGTCACTTATGTATACATATTCTCAAAAGGTATGCAAAAAATGCTAAACTTCACCACAGGTCACATATTGGGTCATTGAGATAAATCCTAGCTGGAAAGAAAGCTGAACCAGTAACTCCTCATCACATCATCCAAAGGTGAAATAATCAACAAATTCATCTTCAATTAGTATAATGTGGGCTTCCAGTAAGTTTGAAGAACCTCAGAAAAATTGATGGACCATATGAAAATTACTTGGAGTGTATAAAGTACAGTCAAGGTATTAGATAAAGCACAGGAATCTGGAGAGCACTCACAATATCCATCTTCATATTGAATCCCTCATTATGTACTTTGTGGAATCATAGTGCTAGAAGCTAGAAGAGGTGACATAATACGTTCTCCTTTTCTGGGATAGAATCATTATATGTCTAACTTTTACAGATACCTGTGTAGTGCCTTTTTTTTATTATTTGTTTGGCTTTTTAAATAATTTTTTAGTAATAGAAATTCTTCAGTTGATGTTGGTCTCTTTTCTGTAATAACGTGCTTGTTAACTCCAGTAAGCCTGGAGTTACTATCTGCTGTAATTCTACTCCTCTGAACTGCTGTGTAACTAGTCATTACCATGTATTTGTGCAACTGATTATTCCTAAACTTGCCAGTTTTTATTTCATTTCCTTGTACATTTTTCATTGTTATCTCATTTATTGCAAGCCTGTATTTTTTTTTTTTTCTTCCAGACAAGCAAAAGCCATATATTCCTGTAAGGCTGAGAATAGTCATGAACTGTCTTTCCCACAGGGGGCAATATTTTCCAATGGTAAGATTCGTTCTACATTGTCTTTCTATGTAAAAAAGGAATAGATACAAAGAACCCTGAACTGTATCCACAGAATGAGAGCATTATTTCATTTTTAGCTCTTGAGTTTTGCCCTGTTTTTTCAACTGCTTTTTAATAAATACTATCTAAACAAATATATGAACCATATATAGGATTGTTTTTAATTATAAATACTTTTTCTTTTTTTTTTGTCTGGCTATTTTTTTGCAGTGTATCCGTCAGTGGAACCAGGCTGGTTAAAAGCAACCTACGCAGGCAAAACAGGACTCGTTCCTGAGAATTATGTTGTCTTCCTCTAGTAATCTTTAGTGGACAGCACTATCTTCATGGTATCCATGGTAACAAATAATAAGCACTATGATTTTTATCTGACAGATATGGGATCAGCCCGTTAGCTGAGTGGTAGATTTCCTTCAGATACTGCAGCTGCAGGTTAGTGGAACAGAATGTAATGAAACAGTTAATGGTTTCTGTACTGAAGACGGTACTCTGTTTAAATAACTTCCATTGTTTGCAAAAGGTTGCTCTGTTCTTCTTTTATGGGTAAGGAACACTAGAGCAATAAAATAAAAAATAAAAAAAAAGTTGCTGTTTAGCTGCAGACTTTCAGGTCTTAGGATGTTGCTCACAGAAATGTGAAATTTAGAGGCAGTGCACTCTATGACATTTCTTCCAATCTGTGTTATTTAATGTGGAAAATGGTAATTTTTTTTTTTTTGTAATGCAAGTAATGCTTCTATTGTGATCTGAATTCTCCCTTAGGAAACTTAATTCTGAAATTAGTCCTAATCATTTCAACTAAGAAATGAGTTTTTCAGAAATCAGAAGTTTGAATTTCTGTTAGTCATTGAGATTACAATATGGTATAGAATTTATGCAACTGCTTGAGCAGTAAGTGCTCATTCAAAATGTGATATGTTTAATGAATGTTTCATTCAAATACTTCCTAGATTTATTTCCTTCTTCCTGTATCAATGTAGATAATATCAACAACTTTTATTTCTGTGATACCCGTCATCTGGAAGATATTCTCAGTATATCTCAGAACAACATTTGTAGAAAACAAGGAGATGCTCAGCCTGGAATGATTAGTAATCATGTGAAGTGAGCAGTAAAAAACAGCAGTATGTTTTGAAACCTGAGTCACTGAGTCCTTTTCCAACTTTTTCCATTGCAAATAAGACAAATGGCCTGTGAAGTAGCTAATTTTGTAAGCTATGAATGCTGAAAGCTCCATGTAGCAATAAAAGTATTTAGTATTATTTCTCCTGACTTCCTGACAAAGATTTCTCCCTTTCCACAGTATAAAAACCCCCTTACTTTTCAAAGGTTTTGTAAAGATTGATTGCTTCTAGTAGGACTGAAAAATTAAAAAAAAACCATAATAATTAAAAAGAAATGAAACCTAAAGCTACACATAAGCAGCCCTCTCAATCTGAGCATCTTTCTTGAACACCTGGAGGGAAAACATCCACTACTTCTTGGCTACTTACAATGCCTGATTGAAAGCCAAGATCTTGTGAGTTCCATATTAGTAATTCTTCAGCATGAATGCTACAGAAGGAATTCATTGTCTTGTAGACCTATCTAGGCTTAGTTCTTTCTTCAGTAAGAGAAATCAGTGTTGATTTCCAAGTTGTACACTACTTCCAGAAGGTTTAAGGAAGAACTTCTGCTAGGTCTAGAATCATCGATAATCTTTTAATTGCTTCATCCTTCTTTCAGTAGCCTTTTTCTTGTTTAAATTAGAAAATAGCATTTATTGCCAACATGAAGCAGCACATCAGAACCTTCTACACTTGTATGTAGTGAATGATTTCTGCAGAGCAATTCTGTGTTGGAATTCAGGCTGGTGGCAAAACCCTGCAGGATCCTTGTCCTTGATAAATAAATATCAAGTGATGATCAGGGAATGAGAGAGGCTGGAAGAGCATCCTCCCAAAAACAGCCTGACTCTTCAGATGGGTAGTCTGTGTAAAACTTAATGCGTACAGTTAAGGATTAGACCCCTTTAGTGACTGAGTGATCTCTTCTTCCTTCACTCTAAACAGTTTCATTAAGTCCCAAATCACGTTTCACTTCACCTTAAGACAGTGTTCAGTGCATTGTAATGAAGGGTCGTTCCAGATTTGTCACAGGCAGTGAAGGCAAACATATGCGTGCTCATCTGATTTGCCTAGAGTAGACGTGAAAGGAAGTGTAGATCTTTTCTCACCAGACTGAGCCTTTTTCAGTTTTAAGGCAAGCCAAGTTTTCTTAGTGTAAGCTACGCCTGACACTGCCATTGCCCTGAGAAGATCAACATGGTTTTGATTGTGCTTTTGCTCTATTTCACAATCCAAAAAATTGCAGGCTGTCAAAAGGCTTACCTCTGGTGACTTTCCCAGGAGTAGTGCTGCTGCAGGCTAAAAAAGGAGCAGAAAAAGGAGGCAAAGCTTTGAACAGAGGCTGGAGGCCCAGCACATGCCTTGCCCAGGCAAAGAAGAAAAGTGGGGTGGGGAAAAATCCAATCTATTGCACTGGGGTCAGTGGCAAACTGACCTGTGTTAAACATCCTTTGATGAACTCTTACAGTGCTTAGGAGCAATTTAACCGTTGTGAAATTCTTAAGGAATGGTGAAATAGAAAATGCTTGCTCTTAATTGCTTTACTTTAGCCCGATTTTAAAAGGAGGGAAAAAAGCTAACCTTAGGTAACCTCACAGGCTGTGCATATGTCTGGCTATTCCCCAGTGTTAGGTTTTGAAACCAGCTGATCTGAGTGCAAGCCAGAGGACTCAAAGACCACAGGTTCAATAAAAATTTTGTCAAAATGCAAACATCTGTTACAGATTAAGTAAGTAGAGCCTGTAAGTGCTGAGGGAAAAGTGGTAGAAAGACCTGGAGGAATCCCTGTGGAGGAGGGATGTTTTATCTGTTCCCATGCATTCGTCTTGCATTAGACACAAAACTGAATTGCAGAAGACATCTTCATAAGAAATTAGATCCCCTTCCTTCTGCTGCTCACAAAACAAATCTGTATTTTCCTCTATAAGGCTCTGCTTTTTGAAGCCCTTCTTCTGAACTAGCCATGATGATCACAGAAATACTTTTAAAGTAGCATACCTTTAAAACGGCATTTCCATTTGAAAAAGGTTATACCTGTTCATAACTACAGTTAACCTCTCCCTCTCAATGAGTAGGGTTTTTCATTTTTTGAAATATTTTATGGTTTCTCTTTTCCTCTCTTCAGCGGTACATAACAAGCACTTTCTGTGTCATCTCACTGCTGGGTTGTGGATGCCCCAGCCCTTCCTTGACTTTGGAAGGGGGAGTCTATCTCTATACGAAGCTGTACAAGGAACTGGAAAATTAAGTAACTAGGTGTTCAAAGACTTAAATGGGAGAGAGAGCAGCACCAAAGCTTGTCTAATGATGCTGCTCTCAGGCCTGACCAAAAGTCCCTTTTGGTATTTGCAAAGGATCATAAATCTATATGACATTTAAATGAAGATACAATATCTTGATAGTGCCTAACTAGAAAATTAGGCAAACTGAACTAACATAGTTCATAGTATTGATTTGATTTTTTTATGAAATTCAGATTCACTCTACAAGCAAAGATTGCGCAATTTTTTAAATTATTATTTTTATTATGCTTCCTAAAAGGATGTAGTTTTTTTCCAAATATCACTGTAGAACTCAAGGTAGATGAGACGTTGTGATTGCTGTTTGTCTTGTGGAAATAAGGCCTCTGCCCACAATTTAGGGAATTAGCCGTGGTTTTTTCCTTGTTAAACGTTTTGATACATGCTGCAGCACAACGTGAATCAAATTAGTAGTGTGAAGGACTGATCTGTTGTATGATAAATATGTAAAGTACATTAATATTTTATATTCACACTTCTTATTAATGTTTATAAAGATAAAAAATTATTTTTTGTGTAATTCCTGTATGTTCAGTATTAAAATGTCCTTGCCATATTTTGGCATTTAGAATTGTGTGTAACAAAACTCTTAAATTAAACCATAGCTATCACATATGTCCCTAACTAATCTGCATTGTTCATATTTCTGGAAAAAAAAAGATGCACAGATTTTCTGACCAGCACTATTCTATGATAGTAATAGTAACTTATTTTCCTTCTATGTGTTTTCTGGTGCTGATCTCTGTTCTTTGCCTGTAATTGGGTTGTATGTAATTCCTCAATGTACATTGAGGATAGACATGTTAGGGGAGCAAAAGTTGTAAAATTCCACAGTTCAGAAAGATAAATACAACAACAAAAAAAGCATTGCATGACAGCAATTGGATTTTTTTTTTCTGTTTTGTTACATTTCTCCACTGGTCTAATTTCTACTTAATACAATTGCATCAAAATAAATAATGAAATTGTAAAGCATATTGTTCTTCATATTGCTTTTCCTAAAGCTTCAGTTTGTGTGATTTTGGTTAGCACCACAAGAATAGAAATCCCGACAGGAGAGTACATCCTCCAGACCAGGGTGGATCTTCTCTACTTATGGAAACTCTCAAAGCTCTAGTAAAGTCAAAGACAGACCTTGGGCAATTTATAGTGAGGTTTTGCTGGCCAGAAGCCCCCAGAAAGTAAATAGAATATATGTTAATGGGGTAATATATGATACTGCTTGGTATTTCCTTTCTCTCAGAGATCAATCTGTAGATGATGTTCAGTCTCACTCTTTGTGGTCACACAGCCCTGACAGCTGCTGCTGCCGCAGCCCTTCCAGTTACTCCTCATGCAAAAGCCAGACTGTTGATTAGGCTGTTTCAGAACAAGTTGGGAGGTCTCTATTTTTTATTTTTTTTATTTTTTTTATTTTTTTTTCCGATAAGAATTTGCAAGGGCTTTGGGAGTTTGTTTTGTCTTAATAAGGTGCTTGGTATCCAAACAGCTACTAATTCAATGTTGTAATTCAGTTACTGAGGATCATAGCGTTGTTTTTGTTGTCCTGTATGTGGCAGTATTTAATAAGCCGTTGGATTATCCTTGTCATTTTAAGTATAGAGAATGGTGCTTCCACCCTTGGATGTCTCAGCTGAAAGCTATTCCGCAGCTGAGCTTTTTGCAAGTGTTTTATCGGGAATTTCCATTAAAGTTCGGGCACTAAAGATAGCACCATGATGTCAGCACTACAAAAATTTTTGTTACAGCAAAGGGCAAAGCAGCTGAACAGGGCACATGGATAGTTTCAATTTTCAATCATATTTATGACACTATCAGAGGTATTAGAGTTTATAGAAGTTACTTTAGATACTATATGGTATTTTAGTAGGGAAGTATATGCAGTCAATAACTATATCTATTTAATAAAGTCCTACTAAATTATCTTATTGAACTCTCTGTTTATTTTGTAGTGTGGTTTTGATAATTATCTGCACTCTGTATATATCTACATGTAAATAACAGGCATGACATGCGTAAGCTGACTTGCAGACATAATTCTATGTTGTACTTTACACTGTATTTCAAAAATTTGAAAAAACTTTTTTCAAAATAAAAAGCCTTTCTACACAAACTGGTTTATTATTTTTAAATTTGGGCTCTGGTTCAGCCTTTTCTTTTTTCCAAGTAGTAACACTTTTGTCCTGCTTCTGTCCATAGCTGTATTTTTGAGTGGCATTTCACGCATGAGGATGCTTTAATGCAGAGGACATTTCTCCTACAATTGAGCAATAGGCACGTGTATGAATACTAAACAATAGTCTGTCATCTGCTGTCCTGGTCACATGGAAGTTTTCAAAGATGTGGCTTTTGAGGAAAAGAAAATGACAGCTTTGGATGCTAGGTAACAAGGAATATAGCCCTGCTACATCAAAACATCACTGAAGAGGTTTTTGCCTCTGAAATTATCAGGTAGGCATCTCGTGGAAGTGGGGTTTGGTGACCCAATTCCAACGGCACTGCCTGTGAGGGAAGTAACGCGAGTGGAGTGATTTCTGCACATTTCCTTGCATCTCTTTCCCAGCGTTTCTCCAAGGCTTTTCATCTGAGGCACCTGCATCTTTTCCAGCCCTTGGGAGGGAGTTAGTTCCATGGACAGCTGTGCCCAAGGCAAGGGGAGCTGTGAGGTGACCTGCCTCACCTTTCTCCTGAACGTATTCTCCAAAACCCGACAGACTGAAACAATCAGACTTTATCAGATATTAACTGAAAATAGCTACATTTCTTAAACAAGGAAGATCAAACCAGCCAGATGATAAACCCTGTTCACTATGTGGTTAGGCTTGGAAAGTGCAGGAAACTGCTGCATCAGACCTCGGGAAGACGCCGGCTGCCTCCCTGGGCACATATGGGCTGCTGCTGGCTCCTGCCAGCCTCCNTAGTGCAGGAAACTGCTGCATCAGACCCAGGGAAGACGCGTCCTGCTCACACAGGCCTGGCTGCTGGCTGCCTCCCTGGGCACATGGGCTGCTGCTGGCTCCTGCCAGCCTCCTCTCCTATCTGCAAGCCTTGCCTGAACCTCCCTGGGCTGCCTGCCTCTCTACAGAGAATATTTGTCTCTCGCACAGGCACTGCACCTGCAACTCTGCTCAGAGGGATATCAGATATAACTGAAAATAAAACTGTGGCCCTAGATAAAAATTAGACAGCTGGGAAAGCAAAACAACACAGTGCAGAAGCAGTCTTTCCATTGTATTGCATTCTAACAATTGCTCCTAGATGAAGTTTCTTCACAGCTCTCCGTGCTTGAAGATTTTAGAGATAAGGGGTCTGCTTCCAGGAATTAAAAAGTCGCTTGCAGCTTGTGACCACCAAAGATGAGCTGCGCCTTGCCGAGGTTCTAGCATCACATGCAGTACTTGGCCATGGAGAAGGAAAGACTTCCCTTTACAGGGACTGAGGGCTGCAATTGGGCTGGCAAAGCCACTTCTGGCTGTATTGGTTCTGCTAGAGAAGCCTGAGAAGGAGAGAGGCTGCAACAAGGAAGCTCAGGGCTGAGCTTCAACTTAACTGCCCTTACTTAAAGCTTTACTGAACAACACCTGAGGTACAGCTGTAACAAATAGGATACAAGCTGTCACCCAGAGGAAGCGTCTCTGAATCTGTCACCTCTGGTTCCCTGGAGCACCATAGGGACATTTGGAAAGAAGGTATGTGCAGGGACAGCAGTGCAGCTGAGTGTGGATGCCGGGAGATACCTGTCCTCTACTGCTCTCTTGTGTACTGCAGCAGGTTGGGAGTTGATCTATCAGCCTGTGACCGTACTCGTGTCAGCCAGCACCATGACAGCTGAGTCTGGGAACGGCACTTCACAGCTTGATTGCACGTGTGGTGAGAGCTGCCACAGGTGCCCAGCTTTATACTGTGAGTAGGTGTAAGAGAAAATTAAGAATACAGGCATTTTGATAGTTCACCAAAAATGGTAGCACATCATTGATTTTATGTTAAAAATCTGAAATAAAATGGTTGTTTTTTTCTATTAGAGTTTTCTGCCCTTTCCCATGGAGTTGCAGGCTCCTTGTCTTTCAGATATCTGATCTGCAGAAGCGAATGCAAACTAGTTTGGGGTCTAGACTAAGCCCTAAAACAGATACCGGAACTCATTTTCCCAGTGTCTATAGGTCCAGTTTAGTTGGCATCGGGGAATAACCAAGATTTTTCCCTGTTTCTGGGATACAAATGTTCTGGCTTGCTATATTTTGACATTTCAGTGAGCATTTAAATGTGAAAAGACTCAAACTCCTGTTAAACTAACACAACATTACAGTGTTATCACCAAATTGAAAACTCCCACGAGATAAGACCACCTGTGTTTCGCCCCAGAAAGCGTGAAAAGAGATTTCATTATTTGCTTGCATTAAGGCACCTTACAGCATACGGATCTCCTTCTCTGCTGAGTTTAGTGCTTGATTAGCCTACAACATGAACTCTTGAGCAAGTGAATTGTGGAGTAGTTAGGGTATAAACCAGTTGCTCATGTGAGCCACTCCGGCTGGAGCCCCCCGTGTGCTTGCAGGGAGGAGACATTTCAATGACCCAAGGAAACGGCGTAGGTGTAGACTGAGCAGGCTGCAAAGTCATTTCAGGTCCCAGTTGGAAATGTTTTCTGACTAACTGGGCATGATTCATTCCTTCAAAACCTACCTGCCTTTCTAACACAAACACCATGCTTATTAAACACGGTAAACAACGCATTCGTACTTTCATCTTTTAAAACTTTATTTCACATTTGTAAAGCTTTTCCTGTGTGCTTTGGATTAATAACTAATACGGAAAGAAAGTATTGAAATACGTTCTTGGCTTCTTTTGCAATGGTTGGCTGCTTTTCTATTGTATTTATGGCTACAAGCTCTAAAGCTGAACTAACCTCGAGCAAGTGCCTTTGCCAAAGATCACCGTGTGCTTTTTTAATGTAAACATGCAGGGATTCATGGGAACATTGAGTGACCTCCACAGCCGGTACAGAAAGGAGTCTTAATTCACTTGAAAGTACTTTGGTAATTGGAATACATCTTTCTGCCAGTATAATTGAGGAGCTGATTACTTAGACTTAGCACGGGTGTATTTCATTTAAAATTACTGTTAATGGCTCTCGGGTGCCCTTAGAAGGGATTAGAGTCCTGTCTGAATGAAAAACATCAGCAATTTATTTTTGTTGATAGTCATTGTTTTTGTCTTCTTACAAAAAAAAAAAAACACTAAAAAATATTCAAAGGGAAACATGCAGCTTATTTGGATTTGGGGCATTTTCAAAACGAGATTTGAAATGCCATGCTTTGCACTGTGATGGTCACAGGCTTCATCCTCACCAGCAGGCAACAGCACTGAGAGGGGTGGTGGTCTTAGCCCTTGGTGGACTCGGGGGGGATGGATGGCATGTAGCATGTCCCAGCTCAGCACAACTCAGAGTAGAAACCATAGGCTCCAACCAAGCTCATTTGAGGGCTCTGGAGTCCAGATGTGACCCTATGCTCACAGCATTGCTGGGGAAATGTCAGCACACTCTCTAGGCAGGTGAGATAGCTACGTGGTAGGAAGCCCCATGAGAAACCTTTCAGAGGACAATGCACAAACTCAGGCAGAAGAAAGATAAGAACTCTGAGCTTGATCAATCTATAGAGTGTTCCTCCAAATAAATTAACTGGTGTACAGGATACAACTGGTTCCTAGAATTAAATAAATGCTGTTTGCAAGGACCTCACAAGAAGACAGCAAAGATTAGGGTTTCAGCATGCCTGAGCAGTGAAGCTGAGCACAAAGCACTGGAAACAGAGTCTGTGCAAGCAGTGATAACTGTGATCCCTGAATTACCACAACACAAGGAGGATGTCTGTTGGTAGGGAAAATCCACCAAAAAACCCCGCATCTGGAGGCTCTGGCACCACCCCCCAGGGACATCTAAAGGAAGCAGGTAGATAGCGGAAGACCTCAGAGACATTTAGGTGCCAAAACTTGTGTTGAGCAGTCATGATGTAAATATATCCTTACATAAAATGACAGCTTAAACAGTAATTTTAAGTATGTTATTTCCTACTATTCCTTTTGGGTGAGAGATGCTTGTGTTTGGTCCTGAAAAGTACCATTTCTTTTCTGTAATTATGACAAATTGTGCCTGCTTTGAATGGGAAAAAAAAACCTGTCATTTTGCACAATGTCCTGCCCCTTCTGTTACAGGGTCAGAATGAAAGGTATCTCCCTCAGCCCTTCCTTGAGAAATTTGCAGTCAATGCCATATGAGTGTTTCACCCAGCTTCCAGATGCGATTTGTTAACACGGTTTGGTTTTGGAATGAGTCCTTCCTACTGCCCTCCCTATCCCCCTGTAGTTCAGATGATGCAAAACTAACAAGCACAATTCATTTTACCTTTGGAGCAATGCAGAACCAAATTGTACACAGAGTTCTGGTTCTGACACCTCTGAAACCTTTCCTTAATAATTTTTTCACATCTTTGTTTAAATGACATCTTGAAACTTTTCCTAACAAAATGAACTGGGAAGCCAAATTTCCGGATACCTGTAAGGGCATCAGCATGAGAAACCGAGGTTAGTATTGTTGGTGCTTTTTCATTAACAAAATTAGCTTTGCTGGATAGTTTTTATCCAGAGGAAGGATCAAAAAAAAGGGTGTTTCTTTATCAAAATGTTATTTGTGTGCATCTCTCATAAACAGCTCCTCCCCTAATGCAAAAGGAGCAAACACGGCTTTTTGCTTTTCACAGCTTCCAGGGCACTTGTTCACGTCAGCCTTCCCCTGTAGGGTGCATCATATTTGAGCAAAACACTGGTAACACAAACCCACCGCAGCATAGTGGGTGATTCAGGACATTAGACCTCCTCATAGCATCCCGTCAGCCTTGGCTTGGTTTGGTGCCTTCTCCAGCACTGCAGCATCTTCATTAGTGACACATATGAAAGAAAATGGTGGTTTTATGTGAATTGCTGCACGGCAGGATCTGACACCACTTATCTCTTTCAGTGAGATAATCACAGAAGAGCAGGGTTGTCTTCCCTGTGATGATTATTGCATGAACTCATTAATATGTTTAAGTGGAAGTTCACCTGCACTGTGCAGAGACGAGTGAGTCTCTAGCATCTGTATCATTACAGACTCTGAGATGTTACAATGAAAAAAAATCTCATTTAAGCAGGCTGTTCTTAGCTAAAGGTTAAAGCAAAAACTTCTACCTCAAAGGGCTCAAACACCTCATTTCAAATACTGAGTAACCTTATTTTACTCTTTATACCCTTCCATTACCATGTCTGTTAAAAAAAACAAAAGCCAAACCCATTTTTTGAGCAAAAGAGATACACACTGAGACTGAATTTGGATGTAGCAAATACAAACCAAGTCATTCCACTCAATCCAGAGGAACATCCCTGCTGAAGTAGTCAAACTGAAACTAGCTTCCCGACAGCTGCTCCGTGGGACCATGCACTGATGGCTCCACCAGCCTGGTATTGCAACTGCAGACCCACGTCCAGTTACAGCACAGTGCTATTATGTGGCTTTACTTTCCATCTAATGCTAACTGAAGACTTAAACAGATCTCATACTACTGGAAGTAAGCACATCTCCAATTTATTGGACATGACACAATGTAGCTAGACAACAACTTTACAAAAATACTTGAAAGCTATTATTTCAGATGTACAA
Organism: Baryphthengus martii; assembly: GCA_013396935.1. Lineage (NCBI taxonomy): Eukaryota > Metazoa > Chordata > Aves > Coraciiformes > Momotidae > Baryphthengus > Baryphthengus martii. Next base: position 13,361 of record VWZK01012501.1, read on the forward strand.
ATATATTGATGCAAGTTCCTCTTCATATGAGGAAAATACAGAAATCTTATACAAGTCTCTAAAAAAAAAAAAGAAAAAAACCCAACAGTAGCAACAAACCGTAAATTGCGTCCATCATGATCTTGAATGTTAATTGCAGAGAAATACGAACATCAGCCCTTGTCTTAAAGGATCATCGTATCTCAAAGGATTATTTGACTTTCTACGGAATTTTCCATCGAGGACGGCAAAGCCTCTGCAATGTGCTAACACATTACACATCTAAGTAATCCTTGGGGAAAAAAGTGTGTTGAAGGCAGGGGAGGGAGGGGAGAATAAACATTTTACAAATACAGGAACTGGGATTTAGAGGTTGTGTGAAATTTAGAAATTACAAGAGATTGTGTATTGCAAGAGTCCCCAACCTGATTTTTAACCCTCAGATTGTGCTTTTCTCTATCATGCACTTTTTCTTAAAACTAATGGCTGTCTTCAGGGAAGGCTTTAAGGATACTTTAATTGAAAAATCTTCCTCAAGTAATATTTTCAGAATTTCAGAGGTTTGGATTTATTTATTTATTTATTTTTTAGTGTCAGGTTTATAACTTTGCTTTGTGAGCAAATAGACACATGACTTACATTTTGAGAAACGGTAGCCGTTTCTGTCTCCCAGTGAAATATGTGATAACTGTAACCATCATCCTAAACTGCCTGTAACAGTAATCCCAATGCCCATGCTTTTCTGTAAAATTACTGCAAGAAGTGAATTGGCCAGTGCACAATATGGCTATATTGTAAACTGAGCTTTGGAATACAAAACTTCCAATTAATTTTTGAAGTGAAAAGCCTCATCATCCTTCGCTGGCCAACCCATTACGTGCAGCGATGACAGTCCCAAAAGACAGTATTCTCATCTGTTGTGTGTAATGCCAGCACCGTAGATCTTGATCTGACCGTGGACCACAACCGCCACACCCCAACTCCTTGGGCATTTCCAGCAATGTGAAACTGTATCAGATTCTGCTGTCACATTTCCTCTATTCAATAGCGTGTGATTTTTTGACAAGGGTGTTGTACTTTGTCTATAAAAGAATGTGCCTACGCGGCAAAATCCACATTTTACTGTTACAAATGTTGCTGAGATCTGGGAAAAGAGTTTGGAACTTATTAATTGCTCTAGAGGCATCTTTGTCACTATTCCAAAAGGGAATACCAACTTTCAGACATAAGATCTCCAAATATTTCTAACACAAAGAAGGTTCCTATACGTAACAGGCTGCCACCCCTTCGTCAAACGTTTCAGTTCCTTCACTGAACATAAGTTGTGATCCAAACTTTCTCTGAGCTACCGGTGAAAACTCATTCCACTCAAACTGCTTTTGAGTCATGACGATGCATAAAATGAACCATGATGATATTTTTATAAATGCTTTTACACAAAGGACATATACTAAGCTTTCCTCACACAAACACACACAAAATCTCTGAGACAATGGCTGGAGCTGGACGCAGGAGTGCTAGAATAACAGCAGCTGTGTGTCCTTCCTTGCGTGTGTGTGATCTTAAACTAGGTATTTCGGCTCTGCAAGCAGAGTGTTCCTTAGCTGTCAGAAGAAGTAACATGTGAAACACTATTATTCATAGTGATGACTTCAACTTTGCATTTAGATATATTTGGCAATAGCTGCAATCAAACAATAAAATAGCTTTAAATCGCTCTGTCCATTTTGATGAATTTTATAAAGTTTGTGCATTTATTGTTCTCAAAGATTATATGACTCCTTTGAGCTTCCTTTTTTTGAAGACAAATGAGGGATCCTATTAAATTTTAGCACACATTCAGCCTTATTTAGGCATTATACACTATAATCATATACTCTTTTGAAATAAAATTTACTTTTAAAACTGCATAGTGCTTCTTTTTCAAGTACTCTTCATAAAAGCATTTACACACCTTTCTGAATGCACGTCGCCGTATGTATATCTGGTTGGTGCTTTCTTTATTCATGCTCCACATAGCCACAATGCACCTGCTGGAATAAATCAGTTTTCAAACAGCCCTGTGATGACAACATTGCTCTCAACTGGAGGTGTTGCAGTTTAGAGTCTCAGACTGGTCATAAACCAACAATACAGGGTATGATGTAAAAAAACATTAGTCTTATTTTTGTCTGGTATATGAAAAATAGGCATATGTGAAAACTGTACATCCAAAACGGAATGAGCAACTTACGGTGATGTCCATATAAGTCTCACCTGTTTAACACAAAGGTACCTGTACTGACTTGCCCAGTTATTTCTGACTTGATGCAAGGATATTTATTATGCCTACTAGAGGCTTTTCATGCAATGCAGCCCCTGGTTTGAAAGTACGCAGTGGTCGAGTTCACTGATGCAGAGTTCTGGATTCCTGTCAACTATATATTCCTTTTTCCTCACCATAGCAAAAAGATATTTTAGTACTAAACCGGATGGGTGGATGGATGGATGGATATTTAAATTGAGCTGTGGGAAAATGCAATAGAGTGAGACTGTTTAAATGACACTGTGAGAACTCACTCGCTGATATGCCTGAATGCTAAATTGGTGGAACTATTGTACCTGTAGAGGTGAAAGGGTAATCTAGTTTTCATGGTCAGAAAAACATGATCTATGACTTGAGATGGTATTTTTTACAATGAGCGCACCTCACACTGGCAAGCAACTGAAATGTTGCCAGTTTTAAATAATAAGCTAGAATTAAATGAATGCTCACCACTCCTTGATATCCTTTATATTCTTTAAATACCTTGTACAGAGCACTCTGGGCCCAACCCCAGAAAAAAATGCCTGAACGCGAGTGAAAAAATTCATCAAGGGAGCAGGGCTGCTCATGGACTTAAGTTAGGCAATTGCTGTGTTACTTCGAACAGCACTGAATGATTATTTCCTGAGGATTATTTTCTCTTTAAGGTAAACAGCCAGCTAAATTTTAACGTAGTTATTATTACCCATGCAGTCACATTTTACTGCATGTTTCTATCCAAGCATCTAAAAAGCTACAGAACTATTCTGCATGCAAATAATGTCAATCTAATAAATTCATAACATTCATTGAAAAAAAAAACAAACCCCTCATAAATTTTTAGATTAAAAAACACTTAAAATATGACCTTTTTTTTTTTTCTTTTCATCTTCCAAGCGGGGGAGAGAACTAAATTAAAAACAAACCCTCTGTTCAAGTCAGGTCATCATGACACAAAGCAGTACAAACCAATAAATCCAGCAATGCTGACAGTCTAGCCTGGCAGTATGCACACAGGCTTTTGAGCCATGGAAAGTTGGGAGGGCTTTGGCTATTGGCTCTGTGGCTGCGAGCTGACTTATCGGAAGGAAAGAAAGGTCAGCGTGCCACAAAAGGCGCATCAGGCAAGAGACGTGTGCTTGAAGTTGCACTGCTGCATGGGTGGAGTGCAGCCTCATCCTCTCCTGCTTTGGGGGTAAACTAACCTTAAGTTTTGTGCAGGTAGGAGAGAATGGGAAGGGAGGATCCCTACTAGATATTACTGATCATGCTACTGATACATCCCTGATAACTGAAATGAATATTTGGCTGTAGAGAGGAAAGCAGCTGACTGACCTTCCCCATCAAGATAACGCGAGAGAGGCGTATTACTGTACTTCAAAGAAAAAAAAAAAAAAAAAAAGATACTAATAAAGCCTTGTCTGATCAGAAAATACAAACTGAACTCTCAGCTTCTCTACTGTAGATATAACACATAAAACATAACTGCAGTGCAGCTGGAGGAGCAGCTGGAGTTCAGAAACACCTGACCTTTGGTTTATTATTCTCACATATAACCAGACCATTCCAAAGCACCATGAAATCAACTGAAAAGTTTCTCAGAAAGCTTCCCTCCATCACAGATTAGGTGTTAAATGAACCCACGTTGCCCCTTCCCTAAAGGCTGGTTAAACTGTCGATCCAGCTAAGATCTTTGAAAACATGAGCCAAGTGTTTGACCTTTTGCATTTCTTTGAGCACAGCAGGTACAACTGCAAAGCAATGCAGTGTGAAAGAGCAGGACTGCTTTCTGGGGCTGGAGGTCTCATCTTCTCTGCACTGCATTGTCACAGCTCTCCAAACAGAGCCAGCCTGCCACAGCCAGCCACTTCAATCACAGACTCACAGAATCAATGTCTTTGATTGGAAGAGACCTTCAAGATCATCTAGTCCAACCTTCGACCAAACACTGCATGCTCACCACTAAACCATGTCCTTAAGCACCAGGTCCACAAAAACCAGTCTTGAAAACAGTCTTTAAAAACGGTCTTGAAAAACTATAAATGTGATGCCTCTACAAAGCTGAATGATGACAGCAGAGCTCACAGGAAGCAGCTGACTTCATGGTTTTGTTTGTTGTCTTCACTGAAGTACTAGCAGAAGGCAATGCTAAAGGCCTTGGATCAAAAATACCTGAACTGTACAGAAAGGAGAGACTTTACATCAGGTATAGCTTGCATTACTTACTGTAAGATGAAGAAGAACCGTTAGAGACAGCTCAGACAAAAAGTTCCATCTGCAATCTGCAGAAGATGATGAGCTTTTTAATTAATACAACAGATCTCATGCCTTTAAAATGGAATTGGGTGCATCACAAATGTCAGGAAATAAAAACGCCCATCTGCCGAAACCTCTTATTTCTAGTGTGCAAAATGCAACGTAAGAAGATCCAGCGTTGTTATACCTTCTTCAATATATTGAGAAGCACTACAGATGATTGTTTTATTTAGATCTATTTGTAAAGCTTAGGTCAAAAAATATCACAGATATTAATACAAACGATACACACAACTAAAAAGCCTCATACTCTCTAAAAATCTCAGAGAAAAAAACTAGTTTGGTGATGGCTCTCTGGACATTGCCACAGCACTGAGAAGTCACAGTACATGAGATTTCTATAGGGAAGGAATTAATTTAGTGTTTTGATCAGTGTTCCTGGTGTCTGTAATCCAGAGAAAATAGAGACTAAAGGCAATTTTATAAACTTGGCCTGAAGCTGGAAGTTCTCAAATTAAAAAAGCTTTTTTTGAACTTCGGATCATCATGTCATTAACACAGGTACTTCCAAATTCACATAGCAGCCACGTTTAGCCAAACTTGTTCTGTCTTATGTAATGCACTTATCATGAAGTACTGGGAAAAAATTTTGGGGGAGTTAGAAATCTTTAAGAAATACAATTTGAAAATGTTTTTAACCTTTCTTATCTACTCCCAAAAGACGTCTTTTTTTCCGTGTTGATTATGCCTTTGAGACAAATATAGAGCATTTCAGACTAATCTGCCATATTTATGGGACACGGTGACACGGCAGCCACTTGGAACAAATTTTAGGGATTAAGTAAAAGGCAGATGTAGGCTGATCTGTGGCCTTCTCAAGGCAAACATACTGCCTGTTTCATTTTCTAATTTCAGAATTAGGGTGTCAAGGAATAACTTTTATTATTTTATTTAGTGTGGGAAGCTTCTGTTAACAGTTTAATCTAAACAGTCACATAGACAGTCTGTTTATTCAATGGTAAATCATGTGGCAATGCTTATATTCCCAAAGAATGTATGAAGATGTTGTTACATGAAAGTGGAATGGTTGAAATGGACTTAGTTTTTACCAAGCTCCCCAGTTACCGAATGCAAACATGAAGAAAAATAAAGAAAACAAAACTTCAATATGTAGAAATAAAGAATTTTGTGTTATTTATTAAAACGTAATTGCTTTAAGGATCACAGTTAAAAGTCAGACTGTATTGAATCTGAAAGAAATTGTTTGTCTCTGGGCAGTTGGAAATGACGAACCCGGCCAACTAACACAGAAATCTGCTTATTACATCTTATCCAGGGTCGTATCTCTGCACCAACTCTAGTGTGTTTTGTACTACTATGTGGGAATCAAAAACGTTTTTATCCCCAGTTACAATATAGCTTCTTCCTGACAGACTTTAGGAAATGATAAGTAGTAAGGATACCTTTAGATCTACCTTTAGTCGTTAGTTGTCCACATCTTTTTCAAGAAATAGGATATCATTTTTATGATGAAGCAACAACATTTCTACGTTTAATGAAGGGCACCCTGGTGTAATCAGGGACACTGAACTGATGTCTAATGGGCCTTTGTTCACGTGACAAAGAGATGCCTACACAGACCAGCCTGCACACCATCAACAGTATGGTAACACACGATGGATTCATCCAACATGTAATGGAGAAGAGCAAAAGTCAGCAAGCACTCAAGTAAGACTCACCGTTTCCTATGTCCTTAGACAATTTGAGTAATACATTCTTCTTGGGCTTCATCTGTTTCTCTGTTGTTTGAATATCTCAACAATTTACTGCTTCAAATGCATGAGTTGCTTCAAAGCAACAAACACCATCAAATCATAATTTTTCAGTCTTCTTGAATATATAAAGCTAATTTAGTCTAATTCCTCTTCTACCATTGCCCCAATTATAATGGCATGCCTCTAAAATATAAAATATGTGGCTCCACTAAATAGCACTGAAACGAGCCTGATGTGTACCAAACTGTTTGTGTTCCTATTTTCCATTTCTTTCTGAACTTAATCTCTCTATACTTTTATGTTAATGGATGTTTGAGCATTCAACATTGGAATTTAAAATATTAAGATTATCAAGAGTTATGGTCGATGAAAACATCTCTATTTAAAGCTTCTGAAATACTGAATTTTAAAGTGATGGATTTAAGCTAGCTAAGTGATTTAGCCTTAACGAGCGCCAAACTTTTAAGGAAAATGACAAAAACCAAAGCTGAGTGGGTTTGCTTACACATTACTGCCGGTGTAATATACACTGAAACTTTCTTAGGCTTTCCCATTTTTGAAAGAGAGCTGCGCTGAATGGCGCACAAAACAGTATGCCGAACTCAGTTTCAATGCAGCATGAGCACAGGCACAAACATGAATGTATATTTTATGGCTAGCACTTTAGTTCCTCATTAAGGTATTACAGTGACATCTACTTAATTCTGGACAGCTGATTTTGAAGGGATATTTCCGTGAGGCAGATTAGTCAATAAAAAGTGAAATATCCATGAGCAAATGTGGGCAATATTTTAATTCCTCCAAAATCTTGTATTACACACATGCCCACATGTACCCACGCACACAATGTACTAAAGTAGAAAGTTTACACCATGTCATATCAGAAATTTGAGAGCATGTAATAAGTAAGAAAAACGTATAACTGTTCTTAGAAATCTGAAAACTCTATTCATTGTCATTCTTATGCATATCTAAAAAGCAACCTAGCTGAGTTTACAAAACATTTCTTATGACTGTCGTGATTTTTGCAGTTAAGGAATCAGGAGCTCACAATATGTACATCAAGCTTAAATGGCTTGTGTATGTTACAAGTATAAAGCGGTAGGCAGGGTAAGTATGACAAATATACTGAAGTCCTGATATAGCGAAATCTTGACCAAAATAAACAAACAAAAAATGACCCAGAAATCATCTCTATGATAAGAGAAAAGACATTTCACTTTTTGTGAAAGAGAAGAGGTTTCACCATCCCTGCCAGAATCTTGGGTAGCTGGGCAGCAATCACCTCTGACATCATCTCGGGGAATTCAACACTCAGTGCACGGGACTGCAGAAATGTGTTCAGACAGAAGAGATGGAGCTGTTTCACTAGCTGGATTTAATAAAATACAAACATGACAAATCAGGCTAACAGTAATGCAGCCAGGTAAACACGCTGTCAATCACTTATTTCATATACCCATCAGCTGACACCATTATATACCTTCCTCTGTCATTCCTTGTATCAATGACGAAGGAATTTGTCATTCCCTGTTAAAATATCCTCCCATGGCAAAAATTACAACTGTAGCTAAATGACATGTCATATAAAAGCAGTGCCTCGTTAATATTACAAAGCAGTACATCACCCTCACTCATGACGCACACCACGACCGATGGCAGTTACTAAACAAGTATTCAATCTTTCATTGTATTCTGGTGTTCGACGCGCATCTCAGCGCCTCATTCACTGTATGCTATTGAAACATTGCTCTGAGGGACAGCATTTACTAACTGCTTTGCGAGCTCTTCCATGGTTCCGATAATGACCATGTCTGGCTATGCTGCAAACACTCTACTCCACAGGCCATCGACCGTTGAAAGCAGCTGCTCAATATACGGGATGGTTTCACCTTTTCTGTTTTCTCTGAGAATTTCTGATATTATTATTTTTTTAAGATCTGTGACCTTTATATTGTCAGATATCATACTATTTCTGCTACCCTGCACTTTAACAACACACAGTCTCTCCAGTGTTACATTCCTAGTATCTCCTATCACTTT
>VWZK01012510.1:9066-32224 GCA_013396935.1 Baryphthengus martii
GGCGGAGCGGAGGCGGAGTCACCGGGAGCGCGGCCGGCGGCCCCGGAGCCACGACCGGTGCCTGTCGCTTTCGCTGCGCGGCGGTGCTCCGTCTAGGGGAAGGTGGCGGCTATTGCAGCGCATCTCGCTACCGTGGGGCAGAGCTGCTCCCCATGGGACGCCAGAACGGGGGCTGCGCGGAGGAGTTACCGCGCTCCCCGGAGAGGCCGCCGGAGCCATCCTCGCGGCGATCGCTGGTGGAAGGCGAGAGCCCGGGCTGTCAGCCCCGGGTGTGTGCCGGTGAGGGCAGGCCTGGCGCCTGGGTTTATGTTCGGAAAGGCGATTAATCCAATTTTAGGGAGAAAGGGGTGTCGGCCTGCAACACGAGCGGCTGGCAGGTAGAGATGAGGTGGTTTTGGACGGCTGAAAGTGTAGTGGTGGGCACCTTCCTCGACCAGGTGTGGGTGGGTAGCAAAGCACACACAAGGCTACGTGAGTGTAGACGTGAGCTACAGCAAAAGGGAGAACAACTGCTTGGACTTTTCTTAAAACAATAAAGATTTCTCTGTCGAGAAATGCCTAAGGAAAGAAAATAAACTGAGTATAAAGCCATGGGTTTATTTTATTTAGGTATCGTTTATGTTCATAAAATGCAAGAGATAGCTCCACATGTGCAAAGGTGATTTCAGTGACACTGGTATTTAAAGCCCTTGCAGTGCTCCCTCAACCCCCATCCCCCCTCCCCCTTCTCCTCATGCTGGCTCAGCAGTTGGCTTCTATAACAGAGGTGGGACAAGCAACTGTTGCAAGAGTTTCGCAATCATTTGGTATGCCAATCCTACTCCCTCTCAGCTCCCCCCGGAATTAACCCAGAATAAAAGAGAATTGTAAGAATTGTAGCTTGCCCGAGATGCCTGCTGTGATTTGATGAACGCAAATGCTGGTAGCACCACATGAAAAGTTTTTAGATTACAGTGTCTGGAGATGGTGCAGTTGTGGCACCTGCTCAGGTTGGTGCTGCCCCTCCCTTCTTGCACCAGAAGCTGAGTGTCTGGGTGCTGCTTGGCTTCAGGGAGCTAGTGTGCCTCAAAGCCTGACCTGCAAACAGCAAGCAATCGGTCCTCAGCCAGACTGTCACTCCAGGCTGGCTTTCTACCCACCCTTGTAAGTGCCCGGCCAACCAAGGGGTGAGGGTTAAAAACATGTAACTGAGGCAAGATGGACCATGTGATGAGACCTCATTCATTTTCCGTTATCTTAAGGGAATTGAAATCTGACATGTCGATAACTATCTGCCAGAAGCATCAATGAAGTTTTAAACTGAATGGCACACAAATAAATCTCTCTTACTCCTACACCAAAACCATTCTTAACCTTTTCCTCATTTGAAAAATCAAGGCTACAGAATTCTACATTCTTTCAACAGTGTCAAGCAATGCCAAGGCCTCTCAATTCATGTACATGCAAAGGACACTAGGTTTCATTTTTTTACTGCTTATTAGGAGATTCATATCCACATCTCCTGTGTTGCTCCTCAGGCCTTTCGTTCTTGCCTTCTACAATGGAAGCTATAACAGAACAGGATTAGTAACTCACTGCATTAGAAATTGCAACCACAGACCAGATCCTGGCTCTGGTTTTGTGGTTGGAGCACTGTGTCAGGAGGGGAGGACTTGTATTTCAGCTCCAGGGATGCTTATGGTGTTTGATAGAACGTTCCTGTAACATAGTACGACCTGAGATTGTTACAAACTGTTTTGTTTGTCAAGTAGCAATGACAGTTGAACATCTAAAATGCGACATAGATGAACCAGAGAAAACACGTAAACAATAATAAATAATATAGCAGATTTGTTATATATTCTGGATTTATACCTTCCTGGACTTTCTGTGTACTAAATGACATTTTTTACTTCTTCATATGGCAAGTGGTTTAGTTTCATGGGGATTAATGTCAAACACAGTTCACTGTTACTAGTCCAGATTTATGCAAAAGCAACCAAAGTTTGTAGGGGTGTTTATGGATCTAGGAAGACAGGACACAGGTAAGAGTGCAGGTAGGTGCTGGTTTGGGGTCCTAGCTTGGGATAGCAGGACGGTTTGAAGGGGTTAAAGTAATAAGTACACAGGTAGGGGAGGGTTAAAAGTCTGCAAAATTGATTGTCTGAAGTTGGAAAATGAGAGTTTAAAGTTTTTTAAAAATAATTAGAATGCCACCTCCAAATCAGGTTTCAAGTTTTCATACCGTCTAGAGCTAATCCTGGAGCTGCAAAAGCACAGGTGTCTGTCGCATGTCTGTAGTATAAATATTTTGAATTTTCTTCATTGCTCCAATACAATTAAATAGCATGAAAAATGGTCAGTGATCCCTTGCTTTCTCTCTTGTTAAAGAGAAGAAAAAAAAGAAGAAAAATGTTTGTCTGTCTTTTAATAACTAGTATACTCAGTTTCATTGGAGGATTTAGGGAATTGTTATAATATACTCATTCTGTGCTACTAGTCTGTGGTAGTATTTTAATTGTTAGTAATTAGCTTCAGAATATTTGAATTTGATATCTTATAAAGCACAAATCTTAAATTTAGTTCAGCAACAATACAGAAATTGATTATATTCTTTAAACATCTGTTAGGAAACATCTACCTTTTGAACTACGTATAATTTTATGTATGCCTGTATACTGGACTTTTTCATATGTGCTGTATCATTATTCTTCCAGATTCCCTCCAATCCCCTTAAAAAGCCTGGAAAACAAGTCTGGCTTGAATATATTCCATCAAGATACCTGAATTTTTACCATTTGTTCTGACATAAAATCCGATAATACCAACACCAGATAATGTAAGTACTCTTTTCTCTGCACATGTGGTTGCTACTTCAGTCCATTCCAAACTGTATTGAAAGTTCTCTCCTTCCTGAGCATGATGCTCTCCAGGAGGCATGGAAGACAAAATTATGGCTGAATCTGGTTTTTCTCTCTGTTTGTGTTAGTGTATAACGCAGTGTTTATCAACAGAATGTCAAACAGGATTCCAACAGCTCAGTTCGTAATAATTCTACATCTGGAAGTGATTCCTTCACTTTAAAGTGGCTACAGCTAGTGCACATTATATTATGATGGGCAATAATTTCTGCAAGACTCGCTGTGAATGCCTAATGTAAGCACAGGCTTAAGTCTGCACTTGTACAGCATAAAGGTAGGAGTGTTGGTAAAGTCTGCCGTAGGTCAAGTTACACCAGTCAAACTCCGATTGCTTGGTTAGTGGGCAATAGTTCCCTGTAGTCAGTAAAAGCTATATTAATATATCCATTTCTAGATCAATATAACAGGATCCATGTGCAGGGTCCATGCTAGAAAAAAAGGGTTTCTTTGGCTTGTAGAGCTTGTACTGGAAGGAAATGAAGTGACGTTTTTGTTGCACCACATTTTTCCAATACAGTACTGCAAAATGCACTCTTAATTGATACTGCTTTACCTGCTGAGTTTTTAGATAGGGCCTGAGACTCTGAGGTCTAGTCTGAGTAATTTGCAATTCTTTACTGTTTGCAGTTTGAGTATGAGTGTGTTTCCTTTGTGTGAGGAATTGCTTACATTAAGTAACAAAAAGGTTTTATCTTTCAAAACTACATGAAGAACTACAGGAAACTGAAATTAAATCAAAGCATTGTTCATATTCCACATCATTACCTGCAGCTTAAATCTATGTTTTTATCTATTTTCTTTGTATTTTGTTAAACACAATCATACAATCGCAAGAAAACTCAGTTTGGAAGGGACCTAGTCTAAACTTCTGCTCAACGCAGTGGCAACAAAGAGGTCAAGCCTTGTTGCTCAGGGCTTTACCCAGTTGCGTTTCAAAATTTTCTAGGGATGGAGACTGCACATTATCTTGAGGTAACCTGTTGCGCTGCTCCACTGTCCTCATGGGGAAAAAAGTTTCATCTCTTCTCCAGCCTGAACTTCTCATTTTAATTTATGTTTATTGTCTCTTCCCGTGCCACCATGCACTGCTGTGGAAACCCTGACTCTGTCAGTGACTACTTGTAGGAAGGGGAAAGCTGTTCTGAGGTACCCCCAAAGCCTTCCCTTCTCCAGGCTGAAGCAGCCATATCCCTCAGCCTCCCCTTGCAGGGCTAATGCTCCAGGCTCTGAGCTCCCTGGAGGCCCTCCACCAAGCTTGCTCCAGTTTGGCAATGTCTGTTTTGTAGCTAGAGGAAAAACATGGTGCACCAGATGTTATGGCATGACTGCCGAGTGAAAGGGGATAACTGCTTTCCTTGGTCTTCTGGCTGTGCTCCTGTTCACACAGCCCACACTGCTGGGGCACACGGCACTTCGCTGTCTACCAAGTCCAAAAGATCCATTTCAGCAGGACTGCTCCCCACACAATCAGTCCTCAAGTTGTATCACTGCATGGACTTCATTCTTCCCAGGGCTGAATTTTGCATTTGTCCTGGCAGAATTTGACATGGTTCCCATTAGACCATTCCTCCAGCCTGCCTAGATCCCACTGGCAGACCGTCCTGCCCTTGAGCATATTGACTGATATTATCTGCAAACTGGATGAGAGTGCGCGTTACCTCCTCCAGGTCATTGATACAAATGTTAAACAGGACACGTACAAGTATCGATCCCGTGATACTCCACTTATGACTGCCCTCCAGGCACAGGGACTACGAATCCATATTTATGTTTTTCCAATTAATCTCCACTGATCTTATTTAGCTGGTAATAAAAAAATAGAGGATGTAAAAGGAACATGTTGGTCTTTTAGAAATAAGATAGAGAATGATTCAGATGAATGTGTGTTTCCCTCTTTATGTCAGTACTTTAGAAACCTTGAGGGATAAAAGTCTGCTAGTGCTGTGTGAAACTTAAATAATAACCTTTATAGGAAGTAAATAAATGTTTTAAGCATATAGTGTGTTTTCCATCAAAATTTCTGTTTCATAGGATAGGGGCAAGTTAAAATTCTGTTCAGTGTATAGATTAATGCCTCCTCTTTCCTCACTTCACCATCTTAATGTTCCGTATTCATCTAAGAAATAAGAACAGCTGAAAGAAGAGTCGTGCTCTTTTAATCTAAATTTCCATTATAAATTGAATTGCAGAAAAAAAGTACCATTGAGGTTATTTTGTTACAGCATGCAATTGCTTGCCACGAGAAGAAACCACACTAATAAAATGCATATTCCAACTATGATCACACTTGTACCAAGAGCTGGGAATGCACAGTGCTTGCTGTATGCAAGAATAAAAGCAATATTTAATAGCAGCTCTGCTTTCCTCCTCTGAATATGTGGAAAATTTTAAGTTGTGGGCTGTCTGGATTACTTCCTTTAAAGCTACAGAGCAAAGCTCTATAGAATAATTACCTAACCAACAAATATCTCTGGAAACAGAGAATTTTCTTTAAGGATCTAATCTCCAAGGAATCAACACGAACATGCACGCAGGATAAGAAGGCAGAGAGAGAAAGGAGAATTAAGCATTACCCTGCTACAGCCTGCAGCCTCTTGCTCTCTCTGCTGTTTCTAAGGCACCCATCATGTTATCTACGAAGACCTATCTGACGGTGTAGTGAATACATTGACTTTCTCATTCTCTGGAAAAAGAAATGTGTCAATGGAGATATTTTACTTAGTTTGTTTCTCACGAAGGGGGATGGAGAAGAGTAGAAGTGAAGGTTTTGCTTCACCCAGTACATTCAGTGCTCTCTTATTTTCAGGTAAGGAATTTCAAATCTGTTGTCCTGGCCTGCTTCCAGCACTACACAGTCTATCCTACATGCTGGATGCTACATTAGCTAGAAGAGCTATTGCAAATGAATAATGAAAAATGTACACAATTTTAAAGATAAATAGCTTATGAATATTGCCCTGTGAATCTTAATTCCGTCTTTAGGCTTTTTAGTGCTTATTGAAGATTGTGACCAGGCACATACTGCAAAACTGCAATCCAGAGCTTGAGACCACTTCCTCCATCCGTGTGTCCACATTGTCCTTCATTCCCTTCTGCCGATAGCACAAATTTAGCTGTTCTGTGAAGCTTCTGCCTAAAATACTAGTGTCTAAAGTATCTTAAAGGTTTAAGCATGGTAAGCAAGGCTTTCTTGGATTGCTTTCCTACATTTAGATTCCTAAATTCAGACATGTTAGACACATAACTGGTTCACTTCTTGAAGTATTTTGCATTTTATTGCTCAGAGCATGCACTCACTGTCTACCCACATTTCATGAACATTTTTCTGCCACTTTTGCTACATGTTCCACCTTTGCACCCTAAGTTCTTTTGTCTGTTAGGTTTAGGTGGAGAGGAAAACACAGAAACTGGAGCAGAGACTGTGTTTCATTATTTAGATACTCAAATTCACTTTAAGCTAAAACACTAGTAAAAACCACGCAAAAGACAACAGACCAAGGTCACAATGTATAAAGCATGAGATTTAGATTTCTTGGGCTAGTTGAGGAATGTAAACAAAACCACACAGTAACTTTGTTGTTTTCGTAAGTCTGCTAGTTCCAGGAACATCAGTATCCCTTAATTTGTGACACAGCTTAAAGTCCATAATTGAGAGGTCCTAAGCATACGTGACAAGGCATTTGAGATAGGCTGACAAAATGCACGTTGTTACCTCTGTACGTAGTTTTCTATTTCAGAAATCTCAATTGAGCCATAACTACCTTGCAGTCAAAATGCAGATCTCTGGACCCTTTTGTTCTTGTGTGACAGGTCCTTCTCTCCTCAATGGGATTCTTCCACAGAGTTTCCATTTCATTTGTAGAAAATGATTTGGCTGTCCAGCCACATGATCTAATGTCCTTTGGCCCTCAAACACTGTCTGTGTGAAATTGCTACTCATGATTATTTCAAACTCTTTTCATCCTGCATGCTTGTATTTTGTTCATTTTTCAGTACTCAGTGCTGAAAGGCAATGAGGGCAAAAGTCAACTGATAGAGAGACGACCTTGAGAGTCACCCAGTCTGGGGAATGTCCAGCTTTTCTGATAAATGGAGCTGCACAATAATGTTTTACCTTGAATGGAAGCCATGCGATGCATACCACATGCCTTGGAGAGGCCAAAGAGCAGGAGTCCTATGAACAGCAATGTTCTTACAAGACTCCAGAGCTCCATCATGGAATTAGAAGCAAGCTGAATATAAAGCTGGGATACAGGAAAATAGCTGACTTCACTCTAAATAGGACCTGTTGACTACTTCTTTTCACAGGCGAAGACTCAGGCTGAGCAGTAACACCCATACCAGAACAGACCACCTGCTCATCATGTACTTTACATGCTTTACATGTCACCATTTTGACATGCTAACTGTATTTTAATTACTAAGGAGCCAAACACAACTGAAACCTAAAAGCTACCTACTCCTGATGCAGTTCATTCTTGTGTCCCAGAGTGGGATTAACTATACTTACCTGTCAAATTCTCGGTATTTCTTTGACTAGCTTTTGAAACAAATCTCAGCAGTAAAGACTCCTCTACTTACCAAAGCCACCTGTATCAGAAATTCACAAGTTTATTATTAGAATGCTTTCCTTAATCATAGAATTTTAGAATGGCTTGTGTTGGAAGTGACCTTAAAGATCATCTAGTTGCAGCCCCACTGCCATAGGCAGGGACACCTCCCACTACACCACGTTGGCTCAGAGCCTCATCCGTCCTTCCAGGGATGAGACATCCACAACTTCTCTAGGCAACCTCTTCCAGTGTCTCACCACCCTCAGAGTAACGAACTTTCTCCTAATGTTTAATCTAAATCTACCCTGCTCTAGTTTAAAACCATTGCCCCTTGTCCTACCACTACATGCCATTATAAAAAAGTCCCCCTCCAGCTTTCCTGTAGGCTCCCTTCATGTACTAGAAGAATGACCAACCTTTCTTCTTCTTGCCGCAATTTTAATTCTTGAATTCTTCAATCCATGGTGAAAATGGCAGCCAGATTATTCTCTTCCATATTTGAAAAGAATTGCCATGTACTCTTCAGACTTTTCTCTGTTTTAGGCCAAACAATCTCTATTTTAAATAGAGATAAATCTCTATCTTTCTTCACGACTCACATTCTTTTTGCCTCTAATCACTTGCACTGTTTTGGGTCTTCTCCAGTTGGCCCATACCTTTTCTGAAGTATAGTACCAAGATATAGACCAAGTCCTTACTCAATGTTCTAGTGGTGCCGAGAAAAGGCTTGAGGACTATACTGGTCTTTATAGATTACAATATATTCCTTGCATCTTGCTTTTGCAATAGATTGTTGGTTTTTTTTGATAAAACTTGAATTTATGATGTATTATCTCCAAGTACTTCTCTGGAAAGTTAATTCCTAAAAAGTCATTCCCTGGCCTGTAGAACTTAAATGTAAAATATCATCCCTGTTACATTTCATCCATTCTTCATTCCACCACAGCAATTTCTCAAGATAATTCTGAATTTGAGTTATGTCTTCAAACACATTTTTGTTTGCTCTTCTTTTCAGCTTTGTGTCCTGTGCAAGTTAATAAGACTCTTACCCAGATTGTTAATAAAATCTTTTGCAAAATTGTAAGACAAGTGTCTGTAAAACGCTAATTTTGTGATATGACAGTGTCAAAATTAAGTAAATGGGCTTAAAAAGATATAAATTAGCAAATTAGGTTTTATGCTATTACTTTCCTGCTTTCTTTCAAGTATTTGCAAATAGTTTGATTGATTCTTGATATTTGTTACCTGTGGGTTGATGTTAAATCGATTAGTTCATCATTTTAAGGCTCTTCTTCCTCTTCTCTCCTGTCTTTTTCTAAAAGGCAGCTATTTTTTTTTTGTCCTTTCCCAGTCTTATAATTCTTAGCCATCTTTCATGAATTTTCAAGGAAAAGATAAATTGATGCACCTAATTCTTAAAATATACCAGGCCATATAGTCTATCTGATCTGGCTGACTTGAGAACATTTTGTGACACTCTCCTGTCCTATTTTTTTCCTGTTTTAGATTGAGTGTTTAACCCTTTGTCCTGAATATTACTAATGCTAGTCATGTGCCTGCAACTGACAGGCAAAAAAAAAGAATTTAAATACACTGGCCTTCTTGGTATCATCAGTTAAGTCATCACCTTCCTTCCACTATCTCAAATAGACAGGAAAAGCAATCAACATTTTCCTTATTTTTTATTATTATTGATGCACATAACCTTTTGAAGTGTTTTCTAGATGTATGTTAGTTTTGTGTCTTAGTTTTCCAATTGCTTTTTATACAAATGTGCTGTCATTTTATGTGTTTTAGAACGTGATCTGATTTCCACTTTCTAGCCTCTGGCTTACCTACACTCACCTCTCTACTTTTCCTTTGTTATAGGAATAGCTTATCTTTTCTGCCACAATAACTTAATCGCATTTTCCTTTGACTTTAATGTTGATTTGAGTTGATAGAAATTTAGCTGATTCAAGTCCATGATTTTCTCCTTTTCCTCTTTCTTTCTTAGGATTGTGAACTCTATAATTTCATAGTCACTATCTCTAAATTGTCTTTCATCATCCTATTCACAAACAATTCACTTCACTGGTTAGAACCAAATCCAGAGGAGCATCTCCTCTGTTTTTCCTACTGCACCAGAAACGGTGACCAATGTTTTTCATTTAGAGCTTGTAATCAATCTCTGTCCAGATGCTTTCCTTCCCTACCTGTTCTTTGGACAGTTAAACACTCCCATGACTCTCTGTTCCTGTGCTTTGAATGATTTGTCATATTATTCATAAAAAAAGGCTTCCACAGCAGATATTCTCTTTTCCAATAGTTTGGTCTAACAGCAGTAGTAGTTGTGTCCTCCTTTACCATCATGCAGAAGCTTTCAATGAGTCCAACTTCCTCCCCTGTCTGGGGTTCAAGACCAATGCAGAGCTACAGCCTTTATGTGAGTCCCATTATGTGAGTTAGCTTACTCAGAAGTCTGTGTTTTGCTAAGAAGGTCATTTTTGTGGTCATGTTTTAGGTATCCTTACTGCCCTTGTCATTTCCTGCATTTTCTCATGCTTTTAACTTGGCTTGTTAGAAACATCCCCATCCCCCCACTTTTTTTTTTTTTTAATTAAACTTGTCCAGATTTACTTTATGCACTTGAAATGATCACAAACAGCACATACAGAGTGATACGTTGTATATAAAATTAAATCTAAGTGTATAATTTTTTCTCTATTTTCCTTTCAAAAAGATTTTTTTTGATATTTTATATTACTGACCAAGTGAACAGTAGGAACAAAAAAGACCGAATAGCCAAAGAGGGAAGAGAGGTCTTTTATCAATATTCTAAGTAGAATTGTAGTTCTGTTTGTCACTGTTGACTTGAGCCTAGTGCAGTTTAGCTATCAACCCTGAAGTCATTTGCAAATACATTGTTTAAAGGGCTTCACACAACGGCAATGACATTTACCTAGTGTGGTATTTTAAATTTTATTTTATTTTTAATCACAACAGATGTAACCCCAAAGTGGAGCACCCGCAGATGTGTCCTTTCCAGTTCCCTTTGACTGTACTTCGTAACATTCCATCCATCCTGACTCTTGTAAACAGATGCTTAGATATCCAGCCAGCTGAAACCTCTGACACAGGCCACATCTAGAAATAGCTTGTACTGAAATAATCCCATAAAATATTTGACACAGCCAAGAGGAGGGACGTGTAATGTTGAGACTTATGCTACTTGCACACATGCTGTTTAGCGAGAGCACTGCTGCCTTTCACGCTAGTGACTGTGCTCGTGACTTCATGTGTGCTCTATTGTACACTCATTACACAACATGCTTAGACACACACAGTCCAGTAAGAACCTGTCACAAAACTCCTGTTTTCCATTTTCACAAATTCAACCTTTTACTTTTACAACTTCAAAGTAGTAGTTTACAGCTATTACCCCTGGGATGGACATAGCCCTGACACAATGAGGAGGCCAGCAGCCGGGGCCATGTCTCTGTCGCACACAAGGGGCACAGGGTTAAAGGTCTATTTTCCTCTGCTCTCGCTTCCAGATCGGTCTCTGCCTGGCCAAAGCCTCTGCACAGGAGAGACACTGGACTATTCCTGTCCAGTGTCAAGACATTAATTTTACTGAAGAGAGGGAAATGTAAGGAAAATTTTTAATTCTGGAAAAATACCATATAAGAAAGTATAGCTTCTGTTACTTGTGGAGCACAGACACTGTTTCTGATACCCTGCAAAAGAAGTGGAAGTTCAATGCTGAGATTTCATAGCTGCCTAAAAGACTGGGACCTCCAAGCCTCATCTATTTATCTGCAGTGGAGGTATACAGAGAAAAATACAACTGGGTAGGATGGACTGGAGCAGACAGTACAAGGATTATGACAGTAAGATTACTGTCTCTGGTATGTACATATTTCAGTGGTTCCAACAAAATATTTTTATGGCTTTAAATCTGCTCATATGTTGGGACTAACTCATTTATTTTTCTCCCATATCTACTGATTTTGATGAAGTTTACAGAGGCAACAAAACCAGAAATGGGTGGAAAGTTTTGAATGACTACTGAAAAGTGAAACACAAACATCTCCAACCTGCAGGATCAGGTGTAGAACTTGTGTTCATCCTGACAGCTAGCTGTCATGAGATACAGGTACACACCATTGACTCCCAGCTGTTTACTTACAAGGGCAGAGGGGGAAGGATGATGTATATCCCCTGCAGCTTGTATACAGGGGTCTACTCCCCTACTTCCAGCTATTGTGTCATTTAAATACCTTGAATTCTCTCAAACCCCATCTTAAGACATTGAGTCTTGGGCATCAAAACTTAGCTTCTCTAACGGTTAAAAGTAATCATCTAATTTCATGCTTAAATTTATTCATGACCTGCAAATATCCATTTCTTTGTGTGTCAAAATTGTCTACCTGAAATTGCTCCCCTCCTACCCAGTGCTTTCCCCAGGTATATTGATAGTTACTTATTGCCTCTTGGCTTCGACTTTGATTTTGTCAAGTTGCTTTACTCCTCTTTCAGGGAGGAGGCTGATACAGTAATCAATTCTAGTAGGAATGGACCTTCCTCTGATTGTGCTTTTTGCTTCATCTTTCTAAGAAACCTGTTATGGAGCTGACCAAAAAGGAGAATTTCCAGTTCAATGAAGATAATTTTATTTTTCATTCCCTTTTGTTTGCTTTATTTTGATTTGGAGTGAAAATGGAACATTTTGAAATTTCCATTGAACTTAATTTCTGAGAATGTCATTCTAAAACTGCCCACATGAAAATCAGTTGTTACCTTAATTTTGCTACCCAAGGACCCAAGCATTCAGCTTCAGCTGGAAAGGCGAAATAGAGATGCTTGAATCTGGCTGCCCTGGAATCACAACATCTGAAATGCTAGTCATGAAGCATCAGCCCTAGTGTGGTCCATCTGCTGAACCTAGTGTGAGCAAAGTACCTGGCTTCTGGGATGCTCCCAGTGATTAAACCCTACCTTGGGTTCTACTGAGGCACCTCAGCCTGCACAGTGCAGACCACACATTTCAGTATATGAAACCCGCTGTTCAATGAACTGTCTTTTTTTTCTGTCTTACTAACACTGCCTATCTCTGTATGAAGTCCCTTGTCTGATACATACTTCTGCCCATAGACCCTTCTTTAGAGCAAGCCACAGTCACTGCAGTGCTGAATGGCTCTAGTGATTGCTGAGGGAAGAGAGGCCACTGTTACTGGGGAAGAAGAGAAGCCATGCCACATGGGGAGAAGGACGGGTACACTCTAATGCTAAATAAAGCATGACAGAGTACCAGCTTGCTCACCGGGTCCTAAATCACCCCCATGACTTAAAATACTCTTTGGCATACTTTTGACCTGAGTCAACAAGTCCTAAATCACAGAATCAAAGAATCACAGAATTATTGAGGCTGGAATAGACTCAGTAATATCAATAATGATATCAAATAATGCCAGGGGGATAACACCGGCTGGAGACTGCTTCCAGTAGACAATATGGAGATGCCTATATCACCGGAGGTGGCTCCTTGTTCATACACAGTCTTCCAGCACTGTCCCAGCAATGACTGAATCCCCAGGTATGCAATATGGTACACGTCAGGGGTGTGCAATACATGCCCTCAGTTTCACGCTATGAAAACACTGGTTTGGCAGACTGAAACCTGAGCCTTCACACAATTTTAGCTGCTGCTGCACAGAAATAATCATTATGCTGTACAAGTGCTGGATGGGGGCCCAGAGGAAACCTATGGCCAAAAGCTATGTAGTGTGGGCATTGCTCATCTGTGACTGGTTCTGTTTCGTTTAGTAGTACAGATGTAGCCATGGTCATGTCTCCTTGAGCTGTCTGTAATTAATTTCCATAATTTAAAACTCGCTAGGGTGAAAACAAGGGGGTTTTTGTTATACTCTATTCAAACATCTACCAGTTTTCTGTCTATGTAACCGAACTGAGAACTTGCTTTGAGCCAATGCACTCAGCTTTTAAATGGTGCTTTGTGTAAACTTCTGAGAGTTTTCCTCCCAGCTGGTGATCTCCAACCACAATCCCCCTGTTTCCCACCCAGACACAGTGATTTTGGAGATCACTGTTCAGAAGCACACAGCTGGAATTAAAAATAATAGAGCAGCTGTCCTCATTGTCTCAGTTGCCCCTTTTAGCTGCTGCATCTTACATGAAGCCTCCCCTTCTGGAGTCTGTTCTGTGTAAATGGAAAACATTAACATTTCTGTATATTAATATTCTTTCCAAACCTTTGCCAGCCTTGTCAGATCCCACCTCTTTCCCCACTTTCAGCTGCACAGCTGTGCTTCAGTTCAGCTTAATATTTTCAGAGAGGCTGAGGCTCCTTGTGATCATTCCCAGCCCACTCTTGTAACTGAACTATAAATTTCAAAGATTTGCTGGAGAGTCTCTTATCTGGTCACTGATCTGATTATTTGCTTCTGTACCTATGATTGCAGTACCTTGGACTCATGGGCTTTTCTGTTACAAGAGGTCAGTTAACTCCTTCCTAATTGCATGCTGAGGGGAACTATCTTCCTTTCCCCACTTTCAAGATTTATTTATTTTCTTGCAAGTACTGTTTTTGTAGGTATGTGATTGAAAGATCTGTTTGAATAAGTATTTTATAGGAAAGGAGATAGTGAAGATATTTTTCAGAAACAAAGCTTAGTGCTATTCTGAATTGACTTGTTCATCCATATCATTGAAATAAACTCTGTTAATTCTTAATGCTAGGTGAAAGATACTGCTCTGAACTCTGCTGTTTAAAATATTTGCTGGTTTTTATTTACCAGGCTCAAATAAGGGATGACCTAATCGTTCTCATATTCATGAGAGCTTTGCCATCCACAGCAGCTGCAGCAAGAAGTGTATCACCTGAATTCAAGCAGAAAGGCCACTACATGAAGTTAATACATTGAGCACTGAGATATTTACTTAATGAGGTAAATAGCTACAGGGATCCTTGCTTGCCAGCGTTTGATCTGCCTTTCCACAGGAATAGAATGATGTCTGATAATCACAGCAGGACTCAGAACTGTGTCGAGTTCAGAAATCACAGAGTAATGGGACTAGAGGGAAAAAAAATCCAAAACTTTTGTGCTGGTCTCATTCACATAATAACTATCAAGTCTCCAAGTCAGTTTGGTCATGAATTATTCAAACAGAAGAGCTAAGTTTACAAATACACACATTATTGTATATAGTAGAGTTTAATCCCCGCATGTCCCTGTGGGGTTGTAATCATCATACTCCTTTTCCAGCGAAAGGAGGCCATAATTATTGCTACAAAAGTAAATGTTAAGTCTGATAGGAACTTTTGTCATTTAAATAAACAAAACTGCACAATATTGATTATAAACTGTGCTTTCGTTAGTAGCAGAATGAGCTAATGAATGCAATTAGTTACAGCTTTGCTACTTTCTTTCTCTTGCTGTTTTGTTCATAGACCTTGTGTTTTTGCTAAAATGGGAGTGATAAACAGCTGCAGAGCGTCCTGGGTCACAAACTGAAACGGCCTCTTTCAAGGCATGTGAAGCTGATAAAACTGCAGAACCAAGTCTAAATCAAAATCCAATACTGGCAGGCTAAGCCTGAAGTATACTCACTTGCTCATTTTTTACCTAATGAAATTTGATTACAACAAATGAGAATGACTTGATTCTTACTGATAGCAGCTGAGTAGATGCACTGAATCACTTAGTCCTTTCTCCTCTTATAATAATCTGGATCATCTTTATGTTGCTTAAAATGAAGATCAATTTGTCTGTCAATAAGGATGATCAGTTTTCCCTTGTATTTGCTAGAATCTTTGCAGCATTCAGTCTTGTGCCATTCATCCTTTATCCTGTAAGTGTTGTATCACTCTATTCCAAAGTGTGCATTTGGTATGATCATTATCTTTCTTCCCAATTTTTAATACTAAGGTCTCATTTATCTTCTTTAGAGTAGGCTTTTGTTCCTTCTGCCTCTGAATGCTGCCAACTTGATTCGTGGTTATTATTTCTTCTTTCCTCCCCCAGATACTTAAGTATCTGCAGAGATAATGAAAGATCCTCTGGACATTGGACTTGGAATTTTCTTTTGCTGTACTGATGTATCTCTTGATGCTTTTCAACTCCTTTTTAAAATATCCAGCTATTCTTCTCCCCATCCTTAAATTGTCTGTTGTATTGCTTAGAATAATAAAAAAAAATCCTCCAAGTTTCCATCGTCCAACCTAACACCACATTTCTTAATGCCTTTAGCTAATAAGAGAAATGTTTCACTTATTTCTGTGTGCTAGCTATTTATTTATCGCTGGCCTGAACATTTATAGGCCAGTGAGAGTGCAGAACAGCTCACTTCTATCTGTTAACATAGAGTTTTCATTATCTTTTTTTAACCGAAACCTTCATCCTTAAGAATGGTGAGGCTCCCCTCTTCTGCTTCAAAAGCAGAACCCAAAACATTTGTATTGAATGTGACATGCAGTGTGGCAGAACAGAAAAGAAGTGCTGCTATAACCATCACAGTACTAATTTTTGTCCTTACTCTATTTCACAAGCATCAAAAATTGTCACTACAGCTCAAGGGCCTCAAGCATAGGGCTCAAGCTTATCAAGGGATCAGATTTGGTTGAACAACAAGTTGTTTAGATGAGTAATGTACCTGTAAGTGTTGGAAGCAACAAGACTTGCTAAAGTTATGGCATGAGCGATAATCCTGTCTGCAGGTACAAAGGGGTTGTTGGTCCTCTGTATCCTTTTCTGATAATCTGTGCTATTCCATGACATTTTACTTATTTCACAATAAGCTAATGAGCTTTGTGTGTCGCAACTTCACCCCACAGCTACTTAATTTATCAGGCTGGCAAGTATACTGTTTGCTGAAGTGATAAATACCAGCAGAGCTCCCAGGTCAGCAAGGTTTGTGGCATGACCTCTGATCATAGTCTGGGCAGAGACTGGGATTATCATGAGTGCCTCTCTGCCAGACTCTGCCTTGTGACCAAGGAACCTCAAGGTCATTTAAATGAGAGTGTTGTCCCTCCAACTACCCAGTTGTTGATTATGTTACTATTTTTCCCTACCAGAAGCTATTCCACACAATGGTCCTACAACATCTCTGACAGTTACTGTGAGGGAATGGTGAACACAGTGATTTCCTCTGTTGAGGCCTGAGAAAGGGAAAGGGGCATATGACTGTTTAACCTTAACAAATATAATCTTTGGATGTGGCTCTACTAACTCTGGTGATTTAGTTTACCACTCTTCCTTTCCCAGGCATTATGTAATTCAGGAGGTGCCACCCTGTCACATTCATGTCCCACATCACCACTAAAAGGGACTAACACCACTCTGGCTAGTTATAATTCATAAGCATCTGAGCTCTAGAAGAAGTACGGGGTTTTGCTGTAGGATTCAGAGTCCCATTGCTCTGCGAGTGCAGAAGAGGTTTCCATCCTACTTCACAAGACAGGTCTTTGAATCTCTTCATGGTGAGGAAAAGCCCTGGATCAAGGTTCAGGAAGTAAAGCAGAATGGACAATGGAAATGAACTCAAGAGTCCAGAACACAGGTTCTATCTTCAGCTTGAAGAGAAACAAACAAACGAAACAAAACTCACAAGCCACCAAAAAAAAAAGGCCTACACTAGCATAAACGTGAGGCATAAATGGCTTTCTGATTGTAGTTTTGGTATAAGATCACTCATCACTAGCAAAATTATAAAGAAAAGCCTCTCTGTCCAGAGAGAATAGATACTGTGAGGTATAAAGCACTTGGGATGTGAAAGTGTTAAAGGGTGACTTGCTTTGATTAAGTCAGCCTGAGAGCTTTGAGCACTTAGTTCTTAGGCAATCTTCAAACACCACATTCCCTCCAGATTTCTCTTGAGAGTCAGACCATTACAGGGCGATGTACTGTCTTAGTGAAGAATGGTTTGCTCTACGGTAGTGCTTGCTTTCTACTCAGCTTATTTATTGCTATAAATCCTCCTTAGTGCCAATGATCAATTGGCACTGCCATTTATTTTCCGTTTTAGTGTTCTGCTTGAATTCATCTCCCTTTCAGAGCTCTGCTCATTTCTGAGCACAAATATGCTCTCAGTTCTCTATCAGAAGGAAATACTCTCCTCCTAGCCTCTGTATCTTCAGTCGTTCCAAATGCCTGAGGAAATTTCAAAAGCACAGACCGAAGTCAAACTCCATTTCCCATCACAGAGTTACCCTGACACAGTAAGTTTTCTGATCGTTTTTGTTACGAAGCCTCCATAATATGGTCTGTCTCCAGCACTGACACAGCTGTAGTGTCAAAGTGCAAATGCCTTACATTCTTCAAAGTGTTTATCCTCAAAATACATTTCTGAACAGAAAAGTGCTTTATCCTTGCTTTAAGATGGGAATTGAGGTCTCCAGAAGGTGAATCTTAAGAAGATTTATTCTCTGGACACATTGTTTATTCCCACTGCCTGTGGAAAGACCCTTGATAACAGCAGAAACTACAACGTTTAAACATGAGTTAGATCCTGTCCTGAATTTCTCACTGAAAACCACAGAGGAGGTAAGTAGTGATTCAGAGAACTGGGCATTAGTATTTTGCAGCCTAAGATATTACTCTAGGTGTTGGGTAATTTTTCCTATTAGTGTTTCCACTTTCTCTTTCAGAGGAATGAAAAATAAAAGTACTTGGTTTCAAGAGGCAGCTGACATATTTTGAACTCTGAAGAAAGACTTTGTTTCCCTTGCATCTATTGGTAAAATGCCAAGAAGGTGCAGCTTATTCCAAAATAAGTTAGAGGGACAATCAGTGCATCATTTGAGAGGGGACTAAAAGGGAGGATTGTGCTTTTGCCGGGTTGTTTTCTTTTATAATTGGTTGGGCTCCAAGCAAACAAGAAGCACTTGGCAATGAGGGACAGTTACTCCCACTGCACTGTCATTATAAATCAATGACTAACTGGAACTGGACAAAAAATATATGGATTTTTTTTTTAGAGTTGCTGACTCTAAAACAGCAGCTGAGGACTATAGGTTGAAGTCATGGGCAACTTCTAGAGTACCTTGAAAACACTTAACATTCATCATCAACAAGACACAATGTTTGCCATTCTAATTGTACCACAGTATAAACTGAAAATAGGCTATAAACTATTTCTGGATACAGCAGTAATTTTCATTATTTAACAATTTTTTCCCCATCCAAGGTGGATTTTGAGGGAACAGAGACATGGCAGAAGTTCCTAGACTCCAGCCTGAGGACTCACACAGGAACACCAACCTCATGGTGGCACATCATTGCTGAAAACTATTACTGTAGTAATTCCCAAGGTAGCAGTAGCTCAGTCTCATGACTGGACCATTGTAATCTCTCCTGACTAAAGAGAGATAGCAAAACATTTATTTCTGATCATTAAATCAAGATAGGGCAAACTGGTTTTCTGGACAGCTGTCAGAGGTTCTAGGCATCTCCTGTTGGACATAACATTAATCAAAACAGAGCGGTACAGTAACACTTCTCCTTTATGGGTGTCCATGTTGAATACTGCTGCTTAGATGAAGTTTAGAACACAAAATACCTTTAATTAAAAAAATTCAATAAGTAAACCTGAAAGCTGAAAGAGACATAAAAGAGACATGCAAGAGAAAGCACTTGATGAATTTTGCAATGTTTGACATTTGAAATTTTATTAGATGGCACATACATGAAAAATTTTTATAATTGGTTAAAAAAACTATAGAGATTATTTAGTTTATTTAAAGTCATCAATCCCAAGGGCCTTTGGTTGAAAAGAAAAACAATGCAAAGCAAACCAACCGACAAACAAACCCTACCCCAAAACCAAACCGCATTCTGAAGAAGCTAAAAGTTCATTCCAAGTCAGACTCAGATGTCACTTATCCTGAAACTGCAGGGGAAAAAAATTAGACTGATCACGTGAATTGAAGCTGCTATAGTTTTGAATGTCTAGCCTTGCAAGTCAGTGAAATATTCAGAAACCAATGGCTGGATTAATATACCAATAATCTCATAACTTTGTGATAAATGACCTTCAAATAGTGGGGAAAAAAAGTCTGTTAAGTAGTCTGCTTGCGATCAGTTGCTAGACAAATTCTATTTGAAAGTGGTCCTTAATACAAATTTCAAGGGGTCCATTTTTTTTTTTTGCAGAGGAAGAGCAGCAGGCACATCAGTTTTGTTACCTTGCTAGTGAGAGGAAAATAATAATAATAAAAAAATTCTCCTTTTAATACTCCTTGATAATAAAAGGTCTGATAAGACAAAACTTTTATTCCTGTCCATTCTTTGATAATTTCATACTAGCCTCAATCTGTCTGTGCACCCTTCCACTCTCTTTTATTCCAAACATGCATGTTTCAGCTAGTCTGTAACTTATATTACCAGATGTCACTGTTCATTCCTTCTCTTGGTGCTCTTATCTATACACGTGTCTTCCCCTTTGAACACCATAACTTCGAGGCTTCCTATTTTGCTTAAGTCTTGTTCCGCGTACCTGCAACTCCCTTGCACATTCATGACGCCTCATCATTCCCTGAAATCCCTGCATCTACATCTCCAACCATTTTCTCAGGCTCTGGGTTCCTGGTACTCCTAGGTTCAATTTTAGGTGACTTCCGCTCCACAAAAAAAAAAACAAACAAAAAAAACATGACAAAGCATTGCAAGAACAGAAACTTCTCCTGCCTTAGGGGCAACAGGTAGCGTGCCTTTTTTCTTAGTCTCACATACAAATCTAGATCTATATGCTTCTGAAACTAAAAAAGCAATGCAAAAAATAGCAATGAAAAAAACATATATGTGAGATTTGAAATGGTGACCACATTCAGTGACATCTCTCATACTGGTACTTCTGAGGATACTCGAGTGGAAGGCAGATGCTACAAGAGCATGTACAAACTATTAATTACCAGCAGATTAGTATGCTATAAGGCAAGACCTCCTTTCCATGATCTTGAACTAAAGCAAATTTTATCCTGTGGGAATTTCCACACCCTCTGTCAACACTGTTGAAGGGAGAGGGATAAGCTACACCTTGTAACAAGCATGTTAATAACAAAGATTTAATCACAAATGGAGAGAATACTGCCTTCTGGATCTTTGCACACAGTTGCTACAAAGTACTCACTAAATATGCTGTTCATTTTAATCACTTCCAATCTTGACCAACATTTTTACTGCCTCCATATTGTTTTTTTATTTCAGAATTTCATTTTGCCCGTATGTTAACATAGCAGTCTGGTTGGAGGTCCAAGCACGGCACGTTTGCTGTTAAGCACATCCATAGTACTCTGCCTTGAGGATGCATGTATATAAACAGTGATTAAGTGAGCCAAGAAAACTATAGGGGTGATACAAAACATCCCCATAAAACCCCCACAAATTAATATTGCAAATTATTACCTAATGCTTTCATGAGAAAGAAATCTGTCCCCGTGTCAGATTAATTCAACTTAATTTAGTAGACATTACTTCAAAACTCCTCTTTATTTTTCATGTATATTTGACTGTTTTCCAGCCTGCAAGATAAGATCAAACACCCACCAGTCAGAAAATCTTTACACTGATTTCAGTGGAGTTGGATCCAGCCACAAAACCATTGATCCAGGAAAGCACCTGAAATACTGTGTCCAGTGTTGGGCTCCCCAATTCAAGAGAGACAGGGATCTACTGGAGAGAGTCCAACGGAGAGCTGCAGGGATGATTAAGGGACTTGAACATCTCTCCTATGAGGAAAGGCTGAGAGAACTGAGGCTGTTTAGTCTGGAGAAAAGAAGGCTGAGAGGGCATCTAATTAATGTCTATAAATAGCTAAGCGGTGGGTGTCAAGAAGAAGGAGACAATCTCTTTTCTGTAGTGCCCGGTAATAGGACAAGAAATAATGGGTACAAGCTAGAACACAGGAGGTTCCACCTCAACATGAGGAGAAACATCTTTCCTGTGAGGGTGACAGAGCACTGGAACAGGCTGCCCAGAGAGGTTGTGGAGTCTCTTTCTCTGGAGAATTTCAAAACACTCCTGGATGTGTTCTGGTGTGGCCTGCCCTGTGTGATCCTGCTCTGGCAGGGGAGTTGGACTAGATGATCTCTTGAGGTGCCTTCCAACCCCTAATGTTCTATAATTCTGTGATTTCTGACATGATTTTCCAGGTAACAGAATACAAGGACATAGTGTGATTTGAATCCCATTCTGCTAGACATGTGCAACATCCACTTTCAATTACTTTGATTGCTTAATACACAACACCTAGATTAAAGAGCCTAAATTGTCTATAACTGCCTTTAGAGGAACATAGGCATCTTTGGATGGTGATTCTTAGCACCTAAATTAGACAACTAAATTCAGATTACTTCTAGAGTAGTCTAAAGATTAAAGAGGAAGGGATGCAGGAGCATGCTGCGTGAAGGTCATATAGCTACTCAGAGAGAATATGTTGCAAAACACCGCTAGTATCTCTATCATGAAAAAATAGGCTTTACTGGCTCCACTTTAACAATTGACCTCATCTGCCTTGCATGGAAAACTGCAATGCACTTCTGTACTATCCCTGGTGCTGTGGATGCTTGTTGCCTCTAGCATAGCATGACAAAGTGCATATGCAAGGCCCTGCATGGGTCCTAGTGCTGCATTTAAGGCAGCATTTCCTCCTAGAAGCCTGAAAGTGCTAGAACTCAGTGATGGTAAGTAGGTGCATGGAGTTCTCAGAGGAAAAAAGGCATGAAAGCTTATGTTCTCTACAGGAGCCAGCAGTGTTCCTTGGGGTCGGATTCAGCATCAGCTGTGGTGTAGCTGGACTTCCACTCAATGAAGCACACTTGCATTGCTCTCCTAGCTTCTAGCTTGTTGCTAGACTCAATGGTACTAAGTTCAGCCAAGGCCAAGTGTTCGCATGGGATTGCATTTAACCTAACAAGCTTCTGGGACTCAGGTGTGAGGTGGGGTGTATTTCTGCACTATACTCCTCAGCAGAAGTTCAAAACGAGCTTGGGAGGCACCTGACCTCAACAGGCTTGCTGGAAAACAGTTTGCATCTGCTAGGATTTTTTTGGTTCTATTTTTTTTGCTGCATGACTGTGATGACACTGGAGGTGAGCTGGTCTGAGAGACAGTGGAACAATGTTCATGCCATATATAACCAGTCTTTCCGTAGGTCACAGAAATTATCTGCAATATAGATACCTGACACTTGACTGTTGTCAGAACCATGTATTCTAGAACTTTTCAGGGTAACGTAAGAAAAAACACTGTGAGGGTAGACAAAGTATTAATAATAATAATAAAATTCCTCAAGTAAAAACAAAATCCATGAGAAAACCCTAAAATGCTACCATTATCAGAGGTGAAAAATTAAAAGGATTGTTTAATGAATCTTCAAAGGAAAAAGAATATGAAATAAAGATCTTTACCTGTCAGACCAGTCCCATGAGAAAACAGTTTCATTTATAATCAAGTATCTTATAATCAAGTGTATTTTCTATGGAAATGATATGTACCACAGCCTAGATGAAGTTTAATAATTCCTTTAACAAAAAATGGCAAAAATTCTGACTCTTCACATTGGTTTAGTGCAGAAAAAGTATTAAAATGTGTTTGTTGACTTGTGTTCACATAATAAATCAATAGATGTTAATCACTGCATCTCTGTGGAGTTTTCTGAGAGTCTTCTTGGTATTGCATATGAGAAGACTGACATACTGACATG
>VWZK01012510.1:32331-47891 GCA_013396935.1 Baryphthengus martii
AATGTAAAGATCATATATATATATATATATATATATATGAAAGAAAGAACTACATGCATTATTTCAAAGGATGAGGTTAACAATAAGAATGTAAACAGATAGCTATAAACTTAGTAAAGTGAAGATCAGTGCAGACTGTGGTGTAAGTTGATTCCAGACTGCAACTCTTTGGATTTTCATTTTGTACTAAGAAAACAACCACACTGGACCACTAATGATATGTTCCCTGTTTTCTGGGTTCCCAGCCCAAGACAGGCAGAGTCTAGTTTCATATATGCTAACAAGTCAGTACGATTGAAGCCAGCAGATGCCATGCGACTGGTAGCTGTAGGAGAGGGTTTGAGCATCTCCAGTGAAACACACAGGTGATGAAGCATGCAGTTTAGAGGCTGCTTCTGTAAATACTGGGATATATATTAATGGAAGTTACCAAATACCATGTCAGGGAATGGAGCTGGACAACTCATCCTACAATAGCAAACATGAGGGAGAAATCTAAGATAAAAGAACTCGTTTAATTGTGGATATAGGGTTTAGACTGCAATGCAATAAGCCAGACAAAGTCACATAATGAGAGAGGAGAATGAAAATAAGTATTCTAACATTATATCATCTACTCTGCACTTTCCAATCACAACACAGAAGTACCTTTTCTGGAGGACTAAGGATAAAGTTTAAATGACTTGTTCAGCTGAATAACATCAGTGCTTGTACTTTGCCAACTCCCACATTATATCGCTATACTACAAACACTGGGCAGCATAAACGTTAAACAGTCTTCACTCTGACATTTCTGCTGTTTCTTAACTTTTACAATTCAGAGTAATAAATTCAGAGAAAATAATCAATATTATAAAGAAATTAGAGAGCTGGACAGTGACACACTATCTTTTATCCAAAAATGCTGCATAGATAACACTAACTGCTTAATACACACACTGTGAACTAATATAGCCATTTCAATTAATTGTTAATAATATTACTATGTAATTTATATATAAGATGCACTATTCATATATTGAACATTTAATATTATATTGATATTTATAGTAATACATTGATATTATCTATAGTTATGATTGCATATAAAATATTAATTACAATGTTCTGTTTCCTTAATAATATTTTCCTCGTGGAATACACATTTTATAGCTCCAGAGACATTTGTATTTGATTCACATTACTGTTCTGCTTACACCAATGATTATTTGAGGGCATTAAAAGGACCTTCATTTAAAGACCGAAAACATATCCATAAAGTTATTAGTGATTAAAAAAGAAATTGTGACAAAACCAAAACCTCATCCTATGAGAGCTGAAAGATACACAGAATTGAATGCAACTGAATAGTGTTGCAGAGACCAAAGAGTACACAGGCCATGTGTCTCAGGCTATTTCTAGTCCATTCAGATACAAAATTCATACATACTAAAATCAAGTCACCTTGTCTACATGACTGTACTGCTTTGGTAAGAGTACATTTTAGTAGAGTGAGGGACAAAAAAGTTTTTATTCTTCATATAACTAGATGAAAATGCTAAAAGGAAAGTGATTTAGCAGTGAAAGTTTTTGGGAAAACGCTGCGCATACACATAGTCACAGCATGGGCATGCTTATTTACAGCCATTTGAATTAGAATTTTTTAGCCTTGTCAGAACTGAGAAGCTACCCATCTGGGCCCTTTCTTGCTCTCTAACCTCCACTTTGAACTTAATCCACGGAATTCTCCATTATAACTCATACTGACAAGGCTTTCAAAAGAAATTCTATTTAATACACCCACAGAAGGAGAAGATCAGATTCGAGACTATCTAAGGAATCTGAAGGCGTACAAGTCCATGAGACTTGATGAGATGCATCCACAGGTTCTGAAGGAACTGGCAGATTAAGTGGGTAAGCCACTATCCATCATATTCGAGAAGTCGTGGCAGACTTTCTGTGATGGGGTTTACAGCATTGGCAGGTAAGGGAAGGGCAATTGACATCATCTATGTGGATTTGTACAAAGCGTTTGAAACTGTCCCACACGACATCCTTGTCTTCAACCCAGAGAGACACGGACTTGACAGATGGACCATTCAGTGGGTAAGGAGTTGGGTGGATGGTTGAACTCAAAGAGCTGCAAAAAACAGCTCGATATCTGAGTGGATACCAGTGATGAATAGCGTGCCTCAGGGGTTGTTAATGGGACCAGTGCTGTTTGACATTTTTCTTGGCAACATAGATAGTGGGATCAAGGGTTCTTTCAGTAAGTTTGCCAATGACACTAAGCTGTGTGGTGCAGTTGACATGCTGGAGGGAAGGGATACCATCCAGAGGGACCTGGACGGGCTAGAGAGGTTGACCTGTGTGAATCTCATGAAGTTCAAAAAAGTGAAGTGCAAGGTCCTGCACCTGAGTCATGGCAATTCCAAGCACAAATACAGGCTGGGTGATAGTGGATTGAGAGCAGTCCTGGCTTGGTGGTACTGGTGGATGAAAAAATCGATATGAGCAAATAATATGCCCTTGCAGCCCAGAAAGCCAACTGCATCCTGGGCTCCATCAAAAGATAGATGGCCAGCAGGTCAAGGAAGGTAATTCTGCCCCTCTACTCCACTCCACTCTGATGAGATCTCACCTGGAGTACTGAGCCCATCTCTGGGAGTGCTCAGTACAGGAAAGGCATGGAGCAGTTGGAGACCGTCCAGAGAAGGGCCACAAAGATGATCAAAGGTCTGGAACACCTCTCCTATGAGGACAGGTGAGTTGGGGTTGTTCAGCCTGGAGAAGACAAGGCTTTGGAGTGACGTTACAGTGGCCTTCTAGTACTTAAAGGAATCTTATAGGACCTTATAGTGGCCTATAGGAAAGATGAGGAGGGACTCTTTGTCAAGCAGTAGTGATAGGAAAAGGAGTAGTGGTTTTAATTGACAGAGGGCAGATTTACATTAGATATTAGAAAGAAATTCTTTGCTATGAGGGTGGTGAGGCACAGGAACTAGTTGCTCAGAAAAGTTGTGGGTGCCCCATCCCTGAAAGTGTTCAAGCCCAGGCTGGATGAGGCTTTGAGTAACCTGACATAGTGGAAGGTGTCGCTGCCCACGGCAAGGGGGTTGAAATTACATGATTTTTAATGTACCTTCTAACCCACACCATTCTGTGATTCTAAAGGAATGGTTCTCATATATATATGGCAGTTTCACACTCAGTAATTCTATTAATCTGTACATTTATACCTAAAACACAAATTTTGTCCGAACTTTGATGTCTTTACGATGAAGCTGAATTCTGGTCTTGTCTAAATGAATTCGTATCTGTCTATACATGAACTATATGCCTGTAAGCATGCAAAATATTATCCCCCTGTTAAACCAGAAGAGGGAATCTCAAGACAGAACTGAATTAAAAATAAATAAATAAATAAATGCTTCCGTTTCAAAGACTAAATTTGAAACTTTTTTACAATAGTCCAAGGTTTAGAAGAAAAGGCAGCCTATGTATGCCAATGATGCCTCTTACAATTATCAAAGTAAAATTATTGATTATGGTTTGTCATTTTTCTTATTTTTTTCTTTTTTTTTCCCTTTTCCTATGCAAAATGGAAAAGATTTGTATTTTTGTCTAAAAAACACTCTGAGGGAGATTCAGAGACAACATGCTAGTATATCAGTGGCACCAAACTGAATCCTCCGGATGACTGAGACTTTTGACACATCAGCACATTTTTCTCTTAAGAGTTTACAGATGCTTAAGTGGTACTTATATTTATGTAATAAAAGTAACACAAGATCAGCTGTGTCGTGTGTGTATTTCTGCCCTACAAGTACTTTCTATTCAATTGCAGCAATAAATATTGCCATAACAATTCTGAAGGCAGTGGAACAACTGCAGCGCAAATTAAAAGAGTCATCATGAAGAGTTCTTGAAATCAATAGAAATTATTTCCACAGTCTGTTATTTAAACTCATACTTGTCAATCCTTTGACTTTACTCCTACTACATGGCAAAATATTTGAATACTAACTAATATTTTGCTATGTTATTGGAAGAAGGAGATTTTTGAGCTGATAGCAGGACCAAAGACTTGATGTACTGGTAAGCAATGGGATCACTAGTATTTTATGAATACATTACAATGCACAGCTTGGCATCTCTCCTTTGTATCTTCTTGATTATAACAATATTGCAGAATCGTATTCTTCTGTAGCAGCTTAAATTACCACAAACAATAAGGCAAGCTCGGGCAAAAAGGATGATAACCACTAGCACTGTCTCCTCTGCATAACCTATGCTGTGCATAGTATAACTTTGTGCAATCATCAGTTGATATATATCAGACATATGGAATACTACAGAGATCAGCAAAGTAATTTTTTTGTACACACAAGTATCTGTAAGCACAGACTAATTTTGTATAATATTGGAAGACATAATTTGTTGTAATGTGTGGCGCAGTGACTTGATGAGTCTTTTGAAGGTACACGTGGTTCACTCACTGTCACGTGTGATACGGCCACAGCTGTGCTGTGTGTATAAATGTCTGGCTCATTACAGGATCAACAGGAGAGGTGTCCATAGGACAATTACTACTGTGAATGAGATTAAGTGCAATATTTTGTTTTCCTCCTGTCTGGAAATTTTAAAATCAATTTGTGTTTAGCACTGTAGTAGTATTCAGTAGAAACAGACACAAGAAATATGGCAGGGCTTAACCCTGCATATCAGTTCATATCTGTGGACTCCCCCATCTTACAGGCAGCCTTCTGCCTGTTAGTGAAGGAATAAAGATGCCAGCTTCAGGTGGAAGAATTCAACTCCCCAGGGAGGCAAAATCTTCATAAATATTTTATTGCAACCGTCCATCACTGCTGTGAAACACTGACATAGCTAATGGACAGACGAAACGCATTTGTGCTATTTTGGAAGCTGCCCTTTGCTATGGCATATGGATCTCCTTCTTGAAGGCAGAGAGTAGCTGTGCTTATGGCCATGGGCTTGAAATGAGGCCAATTTAACTTCTTAGCTATCGGGATCATAAACCCTTTCATAGAATCTCAAAGAAGTGCCTTATCAATCACATAGTCAGCACTATTAAATGACCACCAGTGTATTTTCTTAACTCTTATAGGAGCAATAACTGAAGTGCAATTCTCTATCATTGTGCTGTTTTAAAAATTCATCTCAAGGTCTTTCACAGATGGTAAAGATACACACTGTACATCAGAAAAAGGAGACTTTTTTAAGGTACTTAATGTATTGCCCGAACATGTTTTGAAACTGTCTTGATCTCTACCAGAAGACAAAAAGCTTCAGATTGTATACTTTATGGTTCCAAAAGTTTGAAATGTTAATATTTTTTCCTATTTCTATAATATGCATGCTCATATCAGTATATGTTAGGAAAGAAATAAAGTTCAAAGAAATTTTCAAACTTATATCAAGTGGCATAATTTTCTTTAACAGTGGATACTCCTTGAATTAATCATGTTAATTTGTGCTATGGCTTACATAAGAAGAAGAGGCATGCCAGATCCTCTTATCTTATTTTCATTGTATATAATTTCTCAGCCACACAGCCACATTGGAGCAAATTACTTCAATTGTCTGAGATAACAAGATTAAGTTTTGTATATTCGTAGTTTCGGGGAGAAGGAGAGGTCAGGAGGATGATAAATGTTGCTTATTATAAGAACAGGTAACATGTAAACTGGTAACAGCATTGTGAACATATATATATGAACTAAGACATTTTCCTGAGTGATAGCTTCAACTGCAGCTGGACAGACTATTGCATTAAAAAATAAGCAAGAATTCATTTATATTGCTGACATACATCAGTCTTTTGTTGAAAATTGTAGAAAGTATGTACATACGAGATAGACCCTGCTCTTTGATTTGTTTTTATGTTTGTTTTGGTTTGGATTTGGGTTTGGGTTTTTTGTAATTTACATTTAAAGAAATACCACAGAACAAATCACATTTCATATAGAAACTCCAAGATAGTATTTGTCCCAGAACACAACAGAATCCAGCAATTCTACCACTGGAGCAAGTCAACAACTCTTCTTGTGAAATACAGTGTTAGTCTGAAGTTCCTTCTCTAGATTCTGATATAATCCTAAACCTTTCTCCACATAATTACTCACACTACTGCTTCATCTTGTAAAGACTCTGTGCCCAAGTATGTATCTTAAAATTTAAGACCTCCAAATATTAAAGATCTTAATCTGTTTGGGGCTGGGGAATGATTTCAAAGGCAGCGAAACTACCTAGCAAGGTGGACCTGAAACACTGCAGCTCCTGTGGTTGAGTCTTCAAGATTATGTAATCTTAAGAAAGCATCTCAGGAAATCTGAAGCAGAAAAAAGATAGATTTTGAGTCCTGGAGAAGTAAGGAGAGGCATTAGCTGAGCTGCCACTTCGGAATTCTGGAGGGCAGATGAGGAGCCTGGTCACCAGAGTCCTGTGAAGGCCATCCTGAAGGACAAAGCAATCCAGGAAGGCTAGGCATTCTTCAAGGAAATCTTAAAGGCACACCTGAGCAGGCCATCTCATGTTTTGAAAGATGAGCTGGTGGGGAAGAAAGCCAACTTAGCTGGACAGAGAGCTTTGGTTAGAACTCAGGGGAAAAAAAAGAGAATTTCTGAGCTTTGAAAGAAGGGGCAGACAAATCAGGAGGACTGCAAAGATGTTGTGAAGTCATGCAGGGAGAAAATGAGAAGGGTCAAAGCACATCTAGAACTTAATCTGGCTAGCACCGTAGAAGACAAGAAAAAATGTTTCTACAGATATATTAGCAACAAAAGGAACACTAAAGAGAATCTTTGTCCTTTATTGGATGCAGGATTAAATATAATGACAAAGGATGAGGAAAACGCTGAGGTACCAAATGCCTTCTTTCCCTCTGTCATAGTAAGACCAATTATTCTCTGGGAACCTAGCCACCAGAGCTAGTTGACAAGGATGTGAAACAAAATGAAGCCGTGATATTCCATGGGAAAATAGTTAGTGACCTGTACCACCACTTACACACACACAAGTCTATGGGACCAGGTGGGATACACCGAAGGGCAGGTACCAATGGAGCTGGGCTACGTGCTCACCAAGCCATAATTTATCAGTAGTCCTGGCTCACCAGGAAGTTTCCAGTTGAATAGAGGTTAGCAAATGTGATGCCCATCTCTATGAAGCGATGGAAGGACGATCCAGGGGACTACAGGACTGTCTGTTTGACCTCAGTGCCAGGAAAGGTTATGGAGCAGATCATCATGATTGCCATTATGCAGCATGTACAGGACAAGTAGGTATTTAGGCCCAGTCAGAACAGGTTTTTGAAGGGCAGGTCCTGCTTGAAGAACTCATCTCCTTCTCTGACAAGATCACCCACTAAGTGGATGATTGAAAGGCTGGGAGGTGACACTTGCCCCGGGCGTAGCATGGCTAGCCCCATGCAAGATCTGTCTTGGAGGGTGTGCTGAGACAGACTGTGCTCCAAGTGTGATCCCTGCATATCTTGACAGCTCAGTTGTCTCTCTGGGGGTTGCACAGTCCTCATACACCTCCTGCTTCCTGTGGCACCTTCAGAAAACAAGTTTTAGGAGATACAGCATTACACAGTCTGCCATTTGGGCTGTAGCAATTTGTTAATAAACCATTGGTCCATGAATGCAAGCTAAGTGAGAGTCTCAAATTTAAAATTTCAGGAAAAAAAACCCCACAACCAACAACACACCTGTGCAGATTTCTGCAAAAGAGAATAAATATTCTCAAATATTTAAGTGATAGTTTTCACTACACTGAGACTATACTTGCTAAAATTAAGCACAGTTTCAGGTCTTATCAAACTTGCTCCATTAGTATTAATGAAGAGGAGTCATTTCAGTAATTGTGAATATGATCTTTCTTTCAGAGAGTTTTTTACACTCAGTTCAATAAAATTATTTATTCCTCAGGAATGAAATCAGAGTCTGTCCCTCAGAAGACTCAAATACCAGCAAACTCCGGCGTGTTATCAAATTACACTTCTGTTTGAACGAACCCCCTAGGAAAGTAGCATCAAGATTCTGTTCACTGTTTCCCCTGAACGTCTCAGTTATGAGTTAGATGAAAATGTGTCTTTAGGTCAGAGTGACTAGTTTGCTGGTGGAGCACACACACAGTCAAGACCAGTATACATTTGTTGAAAGTCATCAACACTGCAAATCAATTACATAAATATATGTACTCCTACTAATTCTGCCATTTCTAAGATGAAGCACAAGCTGATATAACACTATTTCCTGACTATTCAGGCAAATCTAAAAGATTATTATTTCCTCTAAAATTACAAATATATTTTGAATTAGGCTGACTAATTTCTGTGAAAAGCTAACCAACTACTACAGGTGGCTTTATTTAACACTCATCAACTGCAGGTTATTGTAACCAAAAACATGAAACTTGTGATAAAAACCTTTCATTTATGTATAAGACTAGAAATATACCTTTGAAATATCCTACCACGGGTGCAGTGGGTTTTTGAATACTGCAAGCAGTTAGATGTGTTCTTGTCCAGAAATTACGTGAACAACTATTTCTCTCTTCAATCCATTCCATTATTTCTTCTAACTCTCCCATTATATTGTTCCTGGATTATTTCTTATCTCTTGATTCATTGCAATTAGAGTCACAGGCTTACAGATCCTTAGCGTTCACCTCATCAGTCTTTTTTTCTCAATTCTTTGTTCTTAGCAATACAATAAATGGCCAGCATATGCTAGCAGAAGAGAAGACAACTGTGCACACACCAACAGCTATATAATGTAGAAAAAACTGAGAGCATGTACTTGTTATGGCATTACATATCTAGACAGAGAGAAAAGGAGAGAATGGCACCAGATACTGATACAGCCCAGATTTAGGCAGAAAAAATGGTTCAGTAAACAGTGACATGAAAATACCATGTCTTCCTCATTAAAACGTAATATATAACATTTCTACGTTCTCTACCTACCCAAAAATAGAAGTAAATATTCAATTTTAATTTGGAACCAAGAGTTTATACAGTTGCTGATATCTCTTCTGTCCAATAGATTCCATTCCATATATTCATTCTTTAATTATGTTTCAATTTTAATATTAAGAATGTCAAATGTGGTTAACAAAGCACTTAAGAGAAGGCTAACAATTATGACCTCTCATTCATCTACCACTCCTGTTTCAGAAGTAATGATTTTGAACATCAATAATGGCAAAGATTACTCAGTTAAAGAAATATTCAATAGGGCAAATAGGAAACGCCTGAATTTTCCGATAATTCCTTACATGACCTTGGGTCAGCCACTGACTCACTGTGCGTCCCTTTCTCTGCTTATGATGGGAGTTCTTTAGGACTGGATCTGTCTTTTACTCTGGGCTCTTGTAATCAAGACGCTTCTCTGTTGTGTTGGCTGCCAGTGGGCAGTAGGGATAGACCTTACAGCTTGGGATGTCTGACCTTTCTGAAACCAGGCACTACAGAGGAATCAAAACTGATTATTTACTAGAGGCCAGTTTTTCTAACTTAACTTGCTAACAGCATCTGAAGAAGCACAAACAAGGACATTCGATGTTTTAGCAATTTTAATTAGAAGCACAATAATGTTGATACTTAATGACGACATATCAGCTTGCTAAACAACACAAGTTATCTTCTAATGGTACAGTATTATTTAGGTCCGTAGTTAAGATAAACCGGGTTTTATCATTTTACTGCTAATTATTTTGCTGTGGAAAAAGTAACCTGCTTATTGTGTCTGTTTTATGAGGCAATAATCAAATCAAATAGAAGTTTGAGCTCTCATTCTATCCACTCAATAATTTGATCACTGCTTCATAAAATAACCTGAATATCACCATCTGATATAACCACCTTGTGGCTCAAGTAGTTACATTTCTCTGGGCAAATTCTCAACATCCTTTTCAAATTTTAGCTAAAGAAAACTATGTGTTAATGTGAGAATTTGTAGCTGAATGTCTATCATACTGTGACATACTGAAAGCATACTCCAATTCCTAAGATTTGTGACAAAATTATAAGGCCAGATTCTTAAAGTCTAGTAAAATGTAGACTAAGGATTTTCAGGAATTCCATTGGGAATTGCAACCCGTACAGACTTGTTTTCATCGGCTTAGCCTCATTGCAGAAAAGGATATAACCAAGAACAATATATATCACCGAAGTAAAAATTAGTCAGGTATAGTTTATGAAGTTTCCAAAGGATTTAATGATTACAAAAGCATGACAATGATCCTGTAAAGTTTTTACTATACTTGTGTAATGTTTAAAAGCTCTCAAAGAGTTCACTTCTGTTTTTGTGACAGATGTGTCTCAAAGATATTTGATTGTATAACCAGAGAAATCACAAATTGAGCTAAAATTAGAGCTTTACTAGAATGTAGCTCTTCAGAAATGAGTAATCCCAAATATTTCAGACTTTTCAACCTTTCTTAAAAATAACAGGCTCTGAGGTAAACATGACTTAAACAGCATCCCACCAAAACCAGCTGCTCCTACAGAGAGCAGTAGTTTTTTATAATTACAGATAAGTAATTTAAATAATTTTGGACAGCGAATTCATCAAAAATAGATTTTAAACCTTAATGAAATTGACTTTAATTCAACAAAGAACTTTTATTTGAAAAAGAAATACAGAGGAAATTTTGAAATCACTGCAAATGAAATATCTGATTTCAACACACTTAAACCAGCCTTTTCAAATTTTAAAATTTGAAATGACATTGTATATTTACACACTGGTCCACATTTCTTTAAAATGGAAAATAACACAGAATGTTTCATAAAAAGGACTAAATAGACAGGAGAGTAGAAGAACCATTATGTCTGTGGATACAGAGTTTAAATAATTGTAATTCGTTTTGTAAGAAATCAGACAGTCTCTAGTTTTTTTAACAAAAACACTTGAAATATTAGATTGAACAGACACACCATAAGACCTTCATGAAACCTAGGTACTCCTGTGTTTGGTGCGTAGAGAGCTTCTGTATACTTAAGATGAACTGTAAGTACTCTGTCAGTATTTAAAAATGTCTGTATATGCAGTAGTGCAACCAACGTTTTTATATAGAGCGGTAGACTTGACTGAGCCAAGAAATTCCTAGCATTCCTGAACACACTTCATGTTTCAAAACTGACCATTCCTGGTAGCACTGGATTTACCTTACGTTAAGCATATCACACCTGTGCAGCCACGGACTTTAGTACAGACAGCAAGTTTCGCCAGTGTGTGACTGGGATAGTTCCAGATAGATTAGTTAAGTCTTGGAACTGACAGGATCTTCAGAAACTGTTTCAAAGAAAATCATTTTAACGTGATGTGATTAGCAGGTAAAATAATTTAAAAGCCTGCTTTTTCAGCTTCCTGTGTTGTTTTGAAAACAGAAAGTACATTTTGAGCTGCAGAGATACTTTGTGTTCTGTAGATTTGTTAAAATGTCCTCCCTCTGACCTCTTTCTATCTTTTCACTATCTCCAGTGCAGAATAGAAAGAAAAAGAGCATGCAGGAATTAGAGAAGTGAGAGCTAGATAAAGGAATTTCCTATGTGTGTGTCAGCCTCAGCCCAAACAGCAAGTCAGATTGGACATAATGGTTTAGGTGGCTAAACTGTGGGAAACACAGTCCCTCCTATCTCCAGGGCCAAGCCCTCAAGATGGGGAAGAAAGTTTTCTGATGGGTCCATTGCTTTAGAAATGCAAGTTTCAGATTTCTCTTGCTTTCCTCTGCAGCCTCCAGTGCTGGCTGATGTTAGGTTCAGTTTTTGTAGCCTGAACCTCTACAGAAGTCTATGTCTTCTTACCTTAACTATGCAGCGCCAGGCAAGACCAATGGTGTATGTCCAGCAGCAGCTGTAGAGCCATGTGTTCACCCTGCAACCAGCTGGGGCCAGACAGTCGTAAACTGGCTCCCATTCAGAAGCTGTACAGCAATGTTAGAGTGCTGTTGAACCTAAAGTAAAAGCCTCAAAAGGGATAAAGTACATCACCTTGGGCTCGGTGGCATGTTTACAGGAGTTCAAGGGTTCCTGATCAGAGCTGTTCTGTGTCTGCCTGATCAGAGGGGAGGTGAGAGAGATATGCCCTATCTGCATCCACCTATGTCAACATGCCCTCTGCATGGCCTTGAAGGGGGGTTTGGTTACATGGTGTGACACAATGAATTATTTAATCTAAGGGGGCCCTTTCTTTGGTTGTTTCTATTTTGTTCCAGTGAGCTAGAAAAATAAGCAATTTCTCTCCCAGGATTTGCAAATCCCATCAGCTTTTCAATTAGCATTTGAATACTCCCTGAATGACATAAGGATTTTATCTC
The DNA here is from genome assembly GCA_013396935.1 of Baryphthengus martii. Classification (NCBI taxonomy): domain Eukaryota; kingdom Metazoa; phylum Chordata; class Aves; order Coraciiformes; family Momotidae; genus Baryphthengus; species Baryphthengus martii. The sequence continues at coordinate 44,662 of VWZK01012510.1, forward strand.
TTGTGAGTGGAGTTGTTGTGAATACAAAGATACTGGCCCAGGGGCTCAATCCAAAAATATGTTATTTGGGAAGTACTCTCAGCAGAGAGAAACTTTGTTTTCATTAGTTTTCCACTCCAGATAAAGCCTTCAATGGTCTGTTGAGATAGAAATATTGCCCCGCCAAATTTAACATTTCCACACCCTTGAGAAATCTGAGATGCTGAGAGTCTGGTAGTGAAATAAGCAGCTTGTTTAATTCGCCATGGGCACAGATATCCAGTTGCAGGGATATCTAGTGGCTTTACAGCCAATGTGTGTCAGTTGCCCACTATGTTGTCTTCAACTGTCATCTGCTCTGTCACTTCAGTGTAAAATGCATCTTTTTCAGAGACTAAGTTCTTTTGCCGGACCTTAAATGCTGGTTTAACACACTGGAAAAATAATTTTGAAGTAAATTGTGCACACATATATTTAGCATTTGTTCTCACAAGGGAAGGATTATTTTTTGATCCAAGTCCAATTATTTTATACTTATGCTCCCCTATCACAAAAAAATTAATATTTTGAAAGCAGTAAAGTGGAGCATCTGGATCAGAAAGGAAAAAGAAAAGCTGAAGTAACCTCGTTCAAAAGCAAAGTACATCAGGCATGAAAATTTCCAGAGGTCATCTCGAGAGTTCTGACCATGCAGAGTTGAGAGGTGCAAATCTCTGTGAAGCTACACCTGTGAGCAGCAGTTACTGGTGGAATACTGTTAATTCACATGCTTCATTTTTGTCTTTTGGGTAATGAATAAAGAATTGTAAAGTTATACAAATAGAATAGAATACCAATGTATTAGTACTACTCACATACGTGTTCAACACTGTGTATCCATCACAAGACTATTACTTGGGAGAGTTATCAGGGGTTGAAAGACAGCCTTCCTGACAGGACTGATAATCTTTATTCGCCACAAAGATGAGAGATGTATTTTGAAGCTAGTTTTGGTTTATTTTAATCACTGCTGTTACAGCTGAGTTATATGCAGATTGTTAAGAACAAAACCAAACCCTCCAGTGATGCATTATTTCAACATAGAGCAGTAAGATTTTTTAACATCTACATTTTTTCAAAGAGAGAAAAACCTGAAGCACAACCATTCATTGAAAATATTCTCCACTGATATTTATTACTCCATTTGAGCATGGCCTTCACTGAACATTACTGGATTGTTGCTAAGAAACATTGATATATGACACTAAATTATATTACCAACATTGGATTTTTAGTCCTCATTCCTTGCTTGAAAACAGCTGTGGTTACACTATGAATGGAAGGACAGCTGTCAGTTTCTATTCAGTACCTTTTGTATTTTAGTTGCAGACTGAAGTCCATAACTTTTTACATGTTTGTAACAGTTCTACAGTATTTCAGTTAAAAGTTATAATGCTGAGATTATTGATGGTCTGCATCGGCATTTCCTATACAGCCATCTCAACAATAAACCAAATGATCTTTTTGTTTTCCACCCAACATATGACAAATTGCAGGAAGATTGGTTTTAAGGTTTCTCTGTTTTCCGTCTTAGTGTGACAGCCTCTTTTGACCTGCAGGTAATAAAACATGAAGCACACAAACTCATAGCTAGTGTTTTCAAGGCATTTTATATTTCATTTGTTTCGATCTATGCGATTGACCAGTTGAAAGCTGAAAACGAAAGGATGTTTTTTAATATGCATTTTTAGATTCACTGTTGTTTTGTGTAGCATAAGAAAATCTTTTTCCTACAATAACCACTCATCCAATAGTTGATGTATGTCAGATACACAAAACTTCTGCTATGAACAATGTATCTTCATTTATATGAACATAACAGTTCAATTATATTATTTTTTTATGTAACGTAAGAGCCCAGAATCTCCATGGTCGAGACAAGGATCTCAATGCAGCTGGTACTCCAGGAACGCATAAGTGGCAAGAGGAGTCCCTCCTTATAGCGTTTACATCTCAAATAGCTAAAATGGACAAATAGTAACACAAGTAATGCTAGATTCATAAAGATTTTGCAAAAGGTCTTACGATCTAAAATATCTTTGGATGTATGACCTTTAAGAAACTTGTCCATCATTTCTGTACCAACCCATTTGCAGAAACGGAGATAAAAATTCTGGTAAAATATCATGTAACTCACAATCAGAACAAGTGAAAAAAGACCCCAACAAACCGACCAAAAAACAAACACAAACCCTCAAAAAGACTGTATTAAGATATCAGGTTACAGTATCTGTAAAGCAATGTTAGATTTTGCAGAGAATCTGTTTAACACATTACATATTGAAATATATGGAGGGTAAACAAAATTATCACATTGCTGTATTGAAGAAAAAACACAAAACAAAACAAAAACCAAACAACCTCAAATTATTTGGCAGAATAGTAAAAAGAACCTGAGGCATGTACACATGTACAGAGCCAAAGAAGAGATCAATGCAATAAATGCAACTACATGTTAGTTGGCCAAAAAAAACAGAAAAAAACCCATAAGAATGATTGGCATCTGAGGAAAGATGCAAGAAATGCAGAGGACTATCTCACATTGCAGAGATCTGTCAACAGTTGGCACAGATTGCAAAAACCAAGAGAAGAATGCAGTTCCACTCGCTCACTGAATCTGTGGGAGGAGAGGAACCACTTTGCAGTAAATGGCATATGGATGGTCAGGATGAAAACTTCTGATAGATTAATACAGAATGGTGTCTTGTAATAAACTTGCTGAAAAAAGGTCAGGGAAACAGGAATAGAAAAAAAGTAAAACTCACTTTACAGTGACAAGCTTAACCTTCCTTAAAAGCACGGCTAAACAACAAACAGGAAAATATGAACAGCAACAAAGGCTGAAAATGTACACTTCTTCAGGCCCATGAAGTGAATGAAAACCAAACAAAAGAGTTCAGAGCATCTTCTGAGGACTAGAGAAACATGCAGCAGAGCAGGGAATAAAACAAAAGGAATTTAACTCCTCCACTAGGTAAACTCATTGTGTTTGCAATAACAGTGCAAACAAAACCAGGATACTCTAATGAAATAAAAGGGTGAGCCATTATTAATCATAAATACAGGATTATCAGATCACATACCATACCATGTGGTACATCCACCTTCTTTTTAGACAATGGCATATTATGTCACTCAATTTCCATGCCCGATTCTGCCACAATGTCCCTGCATACTACCATGTTTCCTATCTCACATTTCTTTGGTTTGAG
>VWZK01012513.1:0-17742 GCA_013396935.1 Baryphthengus martii
TAGATGATCTCTAGAGATCTCTTCCAACTACAACAATAAGGTGATTGTGTAAAAAGCTGGGCATGAGCCAGCAGTATGTGCTCACAGCCCAGACAGTCAATTGCATCCTGGGCTGCATCAAAAGAATCATGGCTAGCAAGTTGAGGAGATGATTCTGTCCCTCTACTCTTCTCTCATGAGACCTCACCTGGAGTACAGTGCCCAGCTTTGTAGTCCTCGGCACAAGAAAGCCATGGACCTGTTGAAGCAGGTCCAGAGGAGGGTCACAATGGTGATCAGAGGGCTGAAACACCTCTGCAACGAGGAAAGGCTGAGAGAGCTGGGGTTGTTCAACCTGGAGAACACAAGGCTCCAAGAAGACCTTGTGGCCTTTCAGTATATAAAGGGGGCCTACAATACAGGTGGAGAGAGACCTTTTACCAAGGCCTGTATTGACAGGGCAAGAGGCAATGGTTTTAAACAAAAAGAGAGGATATTCAGATTGGACATAAGGAAGAGTTTTTTTGTGATGAGGGTGGTGAGACACTGGAACAGGTTGCCTATAGATGTTGCAGATACCCCTTCAGTGGAAATATTAAAAGTCAGGTTAGACCTAATCAGCAACTTGATTTAGTGAAGGATGTCCCTGCCTTTGGCAGGGGTTTGGACTAGATCATTTTAAAGGTTCCTTCCAATCCAAACCATTCTATGATTCTATGAAAGGGGACTTCTTACATTTCCTGGCGGCCTATACTAAGTGAATTATATACATCAAGAATTAAGCGAAGCTAAGCTATCTGTGGATGTCCCTGGCTCAGAGAAGCAGGAGAGGACTAGAGTGGAAGATTACAGAGCACTATTATATTGCCTTGCTCTGCCTGCAACTTCTGGCAAAGTAAACAGTCTGTGACACAATGGAGCACATCAGTGTCCAGTAGAAAGCACAAAGGAACAAGTATACAAGAATTTTACTGAGTCATCATATAACGCCTCCCGCATTAGAGAAAAGACAAGGTCTGCATTACCAGTGAACATGCAAGAAACATCAGGAAAAGGAGATGGCACTGATCTTCAAGCACTGAAACACACACTGACAAGCAGCAGCTCATTCCACCAAGTTAAAAACACATGCTTGACTAATTCATAGAATGATTAAGGTTGGAAATGACCTTCAAGATCATCAAGTCCAACCGTCTACTAAACATTATCATGACCCGTAAACCATGTTCTGAAGCGCCACATCCACACGTTTTTTGAACACCTCCAGGGACGTTGATTCCACCACCTCCCTGGGCAGTCTGTTCCAATGCTGCCAGTCTCTCAGTAATTTTTTTTTCCTAATCTCCAACCTAAACCTCCCCTGGCACAACTTAAGCCTGTTTCCTCTCATCCTATCACTAGTTACCTGGGAGAAGAAAACAACACCTACGTCATTACAATCTCCCTTCAGGTAGTTGTAGAGAGCAATAAGGTCTCTTCTCAACCTCCTCTTCTCCAGACTAAACAATCCCAGCTCCCTCAGGCGCTCCTCATAAGACATTTTCTCTAGACTTTTCACCAGCTTCGTTGACCTTCTCTGTACCTGCTCCAGCACCTCAATGACTTTTATTATAATGCAGTACCCAGAACTGAGCACACTACTCAAGCTGTGGCCCCACCAGTGCCGAGCACTGGGGCATGATCACTTCTCTACTCCTGCTGGACGCACTATTTTTGATACAAGCCAGAATGCTGTTTGCCTTCTTGGCCCCAAGGGCACACTGCTGGCTCATGGATAACATCGTCCACTAGTACTCCTAAGTCCTTCTCCACAGAACTGCTTTCCAGCAGTTCAGCCCCTAACCAGTACTGGTGAAGGGAGTTACTCCTCCCCAGGTGCAGGACTCTACACTTGCCCTTGTTGAACTTCATGAGGTTCGCCTTTGCCCAGCTCTGCAGTCTGTCCAGATCTTGCTGAATGGCAGCACAGCCTTCTGGTGTGTCAGCCAATCCTCCCAGTTCTGTACCATCAGTGAACTTGCCGAGAGTACACTCCATCCCCTCGTTCAGGTCACTGATAAAAGATATTGAATAAGACTGGACCCAGCACTGACCCCTGGGGAGCACCACTGGCTACAGGTCTCCAACTAGGCTCTGCACCAGTGATCACGACCCTCTGAGCTCTATTTTTAGCCAGTTCTCAACCTACCTCATGGTCCCCTCTTCTAACCTATACTTTCTGAGTTTACCCACGAGGATGTTCTGGGAGACAGTGTCAACAGGCTTGCTGAAGTCAAGGTAGACAACATCCACTGCTCTCCCCTCATCCACCCATTCAGTCACACCATTGTGGAAGGCTATCAGACTAGGCAAACATGACTTTAGGTGTCTTATTCTACTTGGTACTTAGTTGCACTTTAAAGTAATTGGTAAGAAAATAACTTCTATTGCCAAACACCGTTTACCTATGTAAATCAGTAATTTATTGATTATTCTCAGAGAAGGCCAATAAATTGTTTTGTATTGTTCTTCTGAGTCACTGTCGTGCCTCTGCCATGCAGGGAGAACCTCTTTTGGTGGATCATGAAGATTCACCTCCCTTGTTGTCCACTGAATGGGATGAGACAGAGGCTCACAAAAAGAAGCTTGAGGAAGACTTTGCTGGGAGGCCAGTGGGGCTTTAGAACATCCACACAATTTGCTTATATGTTTTTTCTGCACGTTGTCTCCCAGTACAGAAAGACCTCAGGTTTATCCTGACTCTGTACTTCTGGGAGTTACCTAGCTTACCCGGCTGCCTCCAGGCAGGGCCAAGTACAATTCTTACTGTTGGCAGAAACACCTAAGCCTCATACAGATGAAGTGTCCATATCCTGGTCCTGAAGAGTGTTCTGGTACTGCACTATCTTTATTATTCCGCACCATTTCACAATTAGTCTTTCTCATTTCTGGTGGATACAACAGGAAATTGCACAGCATCTCAAATCAGTGACTGCTTCTTTCCATTTTTAAGCAGCCTTTTAAGTTACTAAGTATTGTTATGATGCTACCGCTCAGTGTTTTATTTTCAGTCTAAACTGCTCTTGGTGTATTTAATTCTTCACACTGATCAGAGACCTAGAAAGCTGTGTAACACATCGTATTTCCTCCTATATTGCCTTCTCCTGTGGACTCCCCAAAACACTGCATTGTTCCTAGAATACAGTACCTGAAATTGGACATGGTACCCCATGCTTAGTATACACTCCTCATCACTGACCTCTTTTTCATATCCACTTTTAGAAACTCCCAACATGTATTTGCCTTTTCTGCAACAGCACATCATCTGTGACATGGCCATATTGCACAATAAGCCCCAGATCCTTTCAGGGGTATCTGTTAACAAATGTGTTCGATGTTACTTCATGCTACTAATTCTTTTTGATAAATACAGAACATGGCATCAGTTTCCACAGAATTAGCACTCCATTTTCCTTTTTTTTTTAATATAATCTTCCCAATTCACCAAAATTATTTTTTCATTATACTCTTGTTTTTCTGCATGTTCACAGTCACTTCCACCTTGGTGTTGATGGCAAATTTAAATAAGCGCACTCTCATTCTATCATCCAGGTTATTAAAATACCAACTCACATAGGACCTCAAAAAGACCCCTCTGCAAAACAATCCAATAAATCCTTCCCTTGTTGACACATGCATGTCCTTCTGCGTACCTGTGGCCACATATGTGCAAACACGTGTGTGTGCACGCACGTCTATGTTCTGCCTCTGAATATAAGGAGATTACACTGAACACAATACTTTGTCGGTTATGATGTTCGCTTAGTGGCAACTGATTTAGATTGCCTTCAGTATAAACAAAATTTGTGTTAACAGCATGCTCACTGGGTTCAACCAACTTGCACTTTCCACAATAAACCACATCTTTTAACTAGGAAGTAAAGCAAGGCTGTTTTACAGATGTATAGATAACATACCCATAAACTAGCACATGGCAAAAATCTACATTGTTTTAAGAAGTTATCCTAAAAAAAACTCCACCAAGAAATAAAAGCAAAATATACTTTCAAAAGTTAGTCTATGTCAAGATCAAAAAGAAACTTTCCTTCTTTCTTCTTATGTGCAATATCGAACAGTGAACCGTGATCCTAATCCTGAATTTCTCTGACGAACTGTATAAGACAACAGTATTTTTCTGAATATATTTAGAAAAGGGAAAAATGCAGGCTTATTTTAAAATTTTGCTTTGCTATGCAAAACTGCTACGCAATTGTGGAAGCTACAGTGGGGAAAAAAGCAGCAGGCTTGCACAGACTTGCTAGCGGGGTGCTCAGAGTTACACTGCTGTCAGAAATTCCCCTAGGTAAAACTAAAAAGAAATAGTTTGTACTCAAGCATTTTTATAAATTCCTCAGAGATACCATAAATATTAATAAGAACATATTTTAAAACAGTCTGTTAAATATTAAGGCATGTGCATGTATGCTGTACTAATGTACAACAATTGGATAAAAATCTGCTCTTCCCGCAGGATTCACTAGAATATTTTATTTTTCGGGGCTCTCCAGAGAAATCCTTGTTAACCCAAACTAACATGTTCAAACTAACAAGATTCAATGATCTGGTAGTTTTTAAGAACAGATTACTGACATGGTTTTGAGTGTTTCTTAGATGAAATCGCTAACATTAACACCTTCACATTAATCGATTGGTGTCAGCAGCATTCTGGAGAGCTACGCTGCAGGCTCCAACACCAAAGTAGTAATCAATTAAGGAAGTCAGTTTAAAAAAATGATGCAAAGATCAGAGTTGTCAATGGCAAAATAATCTCATCTCAGTGGTGTCAAAGAAAGAGTAAAAAAATGCCACATACTTAGTTCATAATGAAAGAAAACTATCCCAAAGAAAGATTTAGTAATCCAATAATTGTCAAATAACTGTTGCAATTAAAATCTATGAAGAAATTCTTCAGGAATCTATATTGTAGACCGTGTTTACGCAATTTTACACAAGATGCACTTCAATATACATTGTACAAGCTTTTATTTTTTCACAGTATTAAAGAACACACTTTCTAAAAAATCCAGTTATTTTATTTAGAAAGTACTAAAACTCAAAAAAATTAACAAGAGCTAAACACCAAGAAAAAAAAAAAGAAAATACAGTTTAGTCCCTGGAAATTAACATTTTTAGACATCTTACACACTTTTCTTTTTGAATAGGGAGAAATAAAATCAGATTTTTGGCTATATGTTCCATCTGTAAACAACTCTTCAGCACAACTAACATTGCTTTGTTGAGCCGCTAAATTCTTCAACCTGCTGAGTTAGCAGGGATGTCCACAGCAGGGTGTTGAGAAGGGGAGTGCTAAATATCACTCAAAATAGGGTTCTTATTTCTCCATACTCTTTGTTTGGCTATCACCATCATGAGGGCCTCTACCACGCTACATGCCATAGAAAGGTACCTGACACAATCTGTAGCGCATTCTTTACCTTCCACAAGCAAACCATCAGAATCTATTAAAATTACTTTACGCCGATAGCACCAGAGACATGACAAATCACAGGCCAAGAGTCAGATACCAAAGAATGTGTCTCAGGGCGTTGGGGCCAGGCCCATTTGCAAGCAAATGATATTGTGTGAAGCTGGCATGCTCAGTGCATGACAAACTGATGCAATTTCAGTACTGTCGGAGAAGCAGGGTGAGATTTCTCTGATGCTGGCTATGGTTAGCGTACAGAATTGTGCAGAGTTCCCAGATTTGAATCACTTGGGGCCTGAGAGGGCTTCACTTGACAAGCCACAAATAATTACACTGCACTCTTTCTATTGTACTCTATTATTTTGCCTCTTATCTCTAGGCTTTGAGCACTCATGAACAAGCAAGGTCGCTTCTATTTTGACCATGATGCAACAAAACATTGTTCTTTTGTGATATGATAAATAAAACATAGCCCTGCAGACTAAACATTTTTATCAGGTCCATTTTCCACTTTTACAAGCAACAACAACTTCGGGAGCTTTTTACAAGAGTAGAGGTTGGAAATAACCATGTAGGCAAGTTCATGAGCTTTTCATTTAGGAGTGTGATACAGCTATCTCGTTATTATAAAAACTCATTTGAGAAATGGGGCATTAAGTTCTTAGCCTGTAACAGATAACAATTATATCTGTAATTGCTATGAGAAGGTTTTTACCCTGCTTCAAATCAGCAATTTTTGACAATTTAGTTGGTGAGCAGCAAAAAATAATTTTGAATGTGCAGCATGTTACCAGTTCTTTCTCAGATACCAAACACACTTCAGAACTACAGTAACTGCATTTTCTAGATCAGTTCATAGAATGTATTATTTAAACACCTAGGCAGCTGGGAAAGTTTTCCATTAGTGGTATTATCTCGGCCACTGAATTTAAAAAGTGTAATGATACTCATAACAACCACACTTAAAAAAAAAAAAAGGGAAAAAAAGAAAAACCTGTGGCTTTCATGGGTTCATAAATTATCTCTAGTCATCTTTTCTTAGTTTATAGAAGAATTTTTCTTTCAGAAGAAATTTCCTTTGTTTTCCCATGGTCTAGGCAAAAATCAAGCTTTTAATTTAGAGTTCTGTATTACAAATGTGATGGTACCAGTTTTTTTCAGCCTTAAACCTATATTTACAGGTTTGCTAAAACTGCAATTCAATACAAACCACCTAGTAGTAAAGGAAGAATTCAATTATAAATGCTAAATGCACATAGAGAAAAAAAAATGATTCCACTAAGTACCTTAAAACTGCTTCTTATTCCCATTAACGTAGTCTCCTTTTATTTCCCAGATAAACATACAGTAGCAAGTAGGCGCCAATATGTAAAGAGAAAATGTTAAAGGACTTCTTAGCTGGAAGCGCCGAACTTGGAGTATATTCTCGTACTTTACCTTTAATTGAAGTCAACATAAGAATTGTCTTATTTGAGAGGAGTCAATTACTTCCCTAAATAATACTCCTTACAAGTTCTTACCAAGTTGTTTTAAAACACATCTAAAATTACTCTTTTCCTCTTCCCATCTGGCACTAAGAATTTATGGCAGAATCTGAAAGCCTGACACTGTAATATTTCTGCCAAGGGAAGGTAAAACCAAAACTCTAGAGGAGAAATGTGGAAATGCAATAAAACAAAAAAGTATACTCAGCCATACTTCAGAATTTACTTGAGCTTTGTAATCTCTGTGTGAAACAGGAATTTTCAAAACTGCAGAGGAAGTAGTGCAAAGATTGTACTCCTACCAATCACACATCCACATTCTGAGCACTCAGCAAAAGGAAGGGCCTCTGAAATTTTCTATTCAGCACCAAAAATAGATGCTTCCAGTATTTACTGACTTTTTATGCTCCCTCACTACAATGTAAAAATGGAAGCTAGCTCTTTGGCTTTTAGAGGGAGAAAGGATCTTTAATTAAAACCTAGCTTTTAAACATTCTCTAACTGGCTTTTAAGAATGCAGTGTTTGGAGTCTCATGTAGTGCATGTAACCACAGGACATAATTTTTCTTAGAATTTGGAAGAAATGAGAAAAGCAATAGGCTAATATACTTTCTGATTCTATAGTGGCATAACATTCAACTCCAAACATGGCTTGCATATTTTTCCTGAATATTCATTTCTTCACATCTTTCAAAAAGAGTAAATATTTGTATAACATTCCCTGACATTACTATAAATCTATTAGTCCATTAATTTGATGTTTCTTATGTTTCCACTTCTTAAATGAACAAGAAATTTAGGTTGTAATTACCATCACAGCTTGACTGCCAAGGAGATGCATGACGAGGTAGTCCTATTCCTGGGAAGAGCTTTGATTACTAAGTAAAGAGTACAGAAGGGTATCTATATGCAAGGAAACAAAAGTCCTGTGCAAGGCCAGAAGTAAAGGCAGTTAGCTGAAGTAAATATAGTCCCTTTTCATAAAAGTAGTTCATTGTAATCAATACAAACTTGCTGCTGAATAATTGATTGTTTCACCACATAATCAAGATCCTCTTTTTGTCCTTATGTAAAAGATGATAGAAGGAAAGCTTTAGATTTCATTATTTTCCAATTTAGAGATACTGCAGCACGTGAATACCTCTTGCCCTGGTATAAAAAGAGAATTCATTTTTAAAAAGTGAATCAATTACAGGAGAGACAAGTAATAGAAAAAAATAAAATAATGAAGTTCGGTAATTCTTATCTTACTGTTTTCAAGACAGACTAGTGAGAGAAAAGATTTTCACAGAAGTTTTACACCATTTTCACTATATTAAAGCATTAGGCAGTCAATGAACAATAAACCATTTGGATAGACACCTTTTCATTAGGCAAACAACTACTATCAAGTGTAGGCAACTCTTTTCGAGAGTGATTTTTTGAAACTGTGTACCATGTACACAATTCAACAGCTGTCACCTGGAAGCCCTGGTCTTAACTGAGGTCCACAAACACTGTGATATACAAATAAATAATATGCTAAATGGAGGTTTGGCTGTCATTTCCTATAAATTACTTACTCTAGCTACATTGGTGGCAGCCGCAAGATCCAAAAGCATCTTCTCAGGTTTCCTATTTATACATTTCCAGAATTGAAGGTTGTTTTGAACAGGAGGTGGAGCTCTCACTGCACCAGCAGAAGAGGAATCAGGGAAACATATTGTGTTTAGAACCTGGAATGGAAATGGTGCACCTTTCTCATGCTATGTTCTTTTTGTTCAATCTTATTTCGATACCTAGAAATATCCAAGTATTATTGTTGTGCCCCAAATACTTCATTAAAAAAAAAACCAAACCAAACAAAAACAACAACCACACAATGTTTATTGGTTTATGAAATGTGAAATGTTTATAACATGATATACAGGTTGAAACAAGAATAAAAGAATTAATAATAATAAATACCCATAAAGAGACTATCCACGTTCTAGCTACAAAGAGCTTTATCATCAGGACATGTCAGAATAAATAGTTCATTAGCAGACTACATACACTTCTCCTTTCATTTCCCGTTAAAAATACAATGCCACTTTCAAAGGGAATGACGACAACACTTCTGCTTTATCATCAAAATCCCCTTCCAGAATGCTCTATAAAAATGCTATTTCAGCCCTTCTCAAGCCACAGAACGTTCTTGCATTTAGAAAACCGAAAACAAAAAGCTGATACAAGTCTGTATATACTTCTTGTGAACAGGAGAAATAATAGTTGCTTACAATGAGAGTATTCAAAATGCAGCACCAGAAAGCCTCCATCAGCACACTTCCATGGTGCATATGTAAATACTTCCACTGTACCCCAATGTAGCAAGCACTCTACCAAGCAAGCCTGTTTTCTCTGTGTTCTCCTCACTGCCAGGACACCAGGACGACCTTTCTCCACCTCGGCAGAGCTAAGCTGAGACTGACTGAACTTTGTCCTCAGTGGCCTATTGGGTAAGAAACAACATTGCGTCCCAGTATAAAGTCCTGTCAATTTCCTTCCTATTTTTTGTTAATTCAAAGATAATAATTACAAGAATCACTAAGATTTACATATGCTTGTACAGTCTCCATACAAGCAATCCTTGGAATTTCTCCACATAAAAAACTCACGAAGGAGCTTAAAAAGAGAGATGGCTAAGGCTGAGAAGAATGGATTCGTGTCAATTAGCAGCACAAACAACATTCTTCAAAAAGACTGAAAAAAATAAAATCTATAAGTGGGTGGATATATGGTGATATTTTCCAACAGCTAATTTTGAATTTCAACGGTCTGAAGAATTTAGAGTTTCCAGTTATTCTAAAACCAAGCACCTAAAGACACTAAAAAGACAGCTTTCTAAAACTTCTTCTTCAATACTAACTTTAGTTAATAACCTAGTCACTGTCGTAGACAAAAACCACATCTTCAGGTCTCATCAGTCACCTAACATAAAAATGGTATCGTAGACGGAAATTCCAAGATAAATTTACAAATGCTGTGACAATGATGACTAAATATCAAGTAAACCTGGAATGAACTACCTCAGGTACTAAGCAGTTCAAAGACCAATTAAAATGTGTGTTACAGTAGTAAAAAAAAGGGAGACGCCTATGACACCTTCCCTCATGTTGCATTTTAAAGCCTGGTGTGTTCTCACTCCTGGGAAGTAGAGGAATGTACACATGCTTAACATATTTTTTGTTGACAGAAGTTTACAACTGTCATGACTTGATGCTATATGGATAGAAAAAACTGTGAATCCTCTCACAAAACAACTTTACTGGTAGCTTTATGTTATTAACAAAGTTTTGTCAGTACTACCTCTCAGAGATTCAACGGAATTCAAACGTATCTTTATTGTGATGCATGTTTGAATGCTCTGGTACCCCCTATCTTTCCGAAAAAGTAACTGCCTCATCAACACCACAAATCAGTAAGTCTTGGGCGAGAACTGGGTAACGGACATCTTGCAGTTATGGTTTACTGACAGAACGTGTCTACTTTTGGTCTTTCTGATCGTAAATTGATACAGGCAATCGTGCTGCTGTTTCTTTATCCTACTACTGACGCACCCTCAGGAATACATCAAAAGTTATTTCTTGCTCAGAGAAATCTTACGCGACCCTTTCCACCAGGATTTCATGACTGCAAATCAGGGTTTTTTTGAGCAATTGCTCAATTAGAGATCACCGGAGCTCTATGTCTCTGTCTAATCAGTCTGTACCCTGCAGCAGATTAAACACACAAAAAAGGAAACAGCTTTAACTGATTGTTATGTATTCATTCAGTCAGTTTTTCACTTCGGTTTTACCTTTTTTTTCCAGTTTGTGACTTATCTGCCTTCACGTGCAATGCAAAATTCTCTGTGTCTTACTTTACGGTCTTCAAGTTCCTGTTCCATACCAAATGGTTAATTTCATACAACTTACTTAAAGTCTGTCAGCAGGAAAACTGACTGGAGGAAAGAAATTTAATCACCACTGCTGACAAATGCACAAGTTAACAAAAAGAAAAAAAAAAAAAAGACAGTATTTTCAGTGACAGCAATCCTTGGCCTAAATTATCAGGTTTATTTCTTCCACTAATACATGTTCCTTCATTGAAACTAAAAAACCCAATGGTCAAAATAGATTTTTTCTGACATAACAGAATCATTGACATCTGTCAAATTATCTTAATCCTCCTTCATCTTCCCACACAGGAGAGAAAAGAATCTGTACAGACTCCCTTGTGGAGCAATCAGGACATTGAAAAAAATCTCTATGAAGACACTAAACCAGTACAGAAATCTAACTGATCTAACACATCCAGCATTTCTGTTTAACTTGCTTGAACTTGGTGTAAGTGGTCTGTGACTGGTTTCAACACGACTTGTGACACAGAGTAACATGTACTGAGCTTCTACAAACCAGACTGGTAAGCAAGAAGTCTTTGTACTGGCAGATTTCATACCCAAGGCACACAGAGCTTGTTCAAATTTTTTAAAGCTACCAAGATCATGCAGTTTAGAGATCCAGTGAAGGTGTGAGAATAGTAATATTTCAAAGTGCTTTTACATAAACTCATTCACATAATTAGTCCCTCCATGCTTATTTGTAGCTACAAATAACGACAATACTTACATATATTCCCACTTTTATCTTTCACATCTATGTCATTGTAGCTTACTCTTAGGCTTCGTATGGAAGAACAGCCATATGGCCCTTTTTGGCTCTATGCATGTTGAATTTAACAGTGCTGAATATGCTGAAATGCAGAAGTCCTTGTAGCTTTACACTTCCATAAACAACAGTATAGCCTAATAATTAAACTGTTTCTTCCACGAACGTAAAGTCTATGGACTTCCAAAAACTCAACTGTACTACTGTAGGATCTTACATATCATATCTTACTTCCACAACATTGCAACTGCAGGAGCAATTTGGGGAGTAGTATTAGAAGTGTTAATTAAAAACGTACTAAGCACATGTGTCAGTCAAGTATGCCCTCTGCTCCACAACATATTTAAATGTATGTCACCTTGACCTGCAATATACCACTGTAAATTCTTTCTGGTCAATATAAATCAAATGTACACTAATTTATTCAGTAAGTTTCCTAGCATCTGAATCAACATTAGAAATCTAACTAGTATTTATTATTCTGTTATTGACAAAAGGAGCATATTTAAATGATAACAAGAGCACATGGGTGTCATTTCGAAGTTGAATTGTTCCCTAGGGATATCCTTAGTAAGCGTCTACATTTAAAGGTCATTCACTGCAAAATTATGAACAACTGTTGCATTTATTAGCACAGGCTCAATAGTTTGGAAGCTAGTGTCATCAATTTAAATTGACAATGAAATCTAATTGCCCACAAGGAAAACAGACATTTTCCTTATTCTGCGTTTTATCATTTTATGTATACCCCAAAGAGAACTGAACCAAGTGCAAATTTACTCTCTTGGGTGTTTTGGGGCGGGGTGGGGGGAGGTGGTGGTGGAAAAAAGGCTTTCAGGATTTTATATCAAAGGAAGAGGGCTTTAGTAAACCTGAGCTCCTGAAACAAAGACCAATAGGAGAGTGTTTACTATTCACTTTGTTGATAAAGCCCTATTTGAACCGTTGCATTTCAGACTTTTCCCTTATTTTCCTTTCTAATCTTTTCCTTCTCTAAACTGATCTTGCAGTGGTCAAGACCCCACCCTCTCCATTTCTTAATTTCTCTGTAGTTTTCCCTTTGAAGCTAGGGAGAAGCTTCCAGTTTCTGTGGCAAGTCACTTCCACTCTCTTCCCAGAACTGTCTTCTGCTACTATGGCTAGCTTGTGGTTGATGGGTCTCTGCCCATTTCACTTCCCCAGTGCTACCTAGCTGTACCAAGAAGAAAAATAATCATCTGAAACAACAGGGTTCAGAGGAAGCAAGCTGAAAACAAACCAGTAAGTTTTTAATGAGCTTCTTTAAAGAAAAGGATAAACATTCTTTTTGTCTTTCCTTTCCAGGCAGTGAGACTACACAGTGGCAGGTTGAATCCACGAGGAACGGGATTCTGCTCTGCTGAAGATAAAGAACCAGAAACCCGAAGGTGCCAGCAAAGTATTTTGGTAGCCATATAGGGCCACTGCAGAGATGAAAGAGTCTCCTTCCAGTCTCTCACTCCATGCAGGTCACCCCCATCACTGTTTCTGGCAAAGAAACTAGGATGATCATCACTACACTTCTCAAAAATTCAGGGTTCTTCAGCACTGTTTCTCTGCAATGGCCTGTGACAGCCACAGTGCAGAAGACATCCTCTGCAACCCCCAGTACATTATGGGGCTGGCAGGGAGCCACCAAGTGGGCAATTTTCTATCTGTTCCAAGCTCTGTTATCCTTTTTTTTTTTTTTTTTCCCCTATTAATCACATCATCTCTGATAGTACTTAGAATCGTTGAGGCTGGAATAGACCTCTGAGATCATCAAGTCCAGCCTATGACCCCAACACCACAACACCTAGCTAGACCATGTCACTAAGTGCCACATCCAATCTTTCCTTAAACACCTCCAGGGATGGCGACTCCACCACCTCCCCGGGCAGTCCATTCCAGCGCCTAATGACCCTTTCCATGAGGAAGTGCTTCCTAATATCCAACCTAAACCACCCCTGGAGCAGTTTCAGGCCATGCCCTCTTGTCCTGTCACTAGTTGCCTGGGAGANGGACACCACTGGTCACTGGACACCAGCTGGATGTGGCACCATTCACAACCACTCTCTGTGCCCGGTCATCCAGCCAGTTTTTAACCCAGTGCAGGGTGCACCTGTCCAAGCCATGGGCTGGCAGCTTCTCCAGGAGGATGCTGTGGGAGACTGTGTCAAAGGCTTTGCTGAGATCTAGGTAGACCACATCCACAGCCTTGTTTCAGCTACTTCAAGAAAACATATTAATTCTGTACAAGTTAGCACTTGTGGGAAAAGTATTAATAAAACATCGATTGTGTAAAGTAGTACTCCTGTGATCATAGAATAATAGAGTAGTTTGGGTTGGAAGAGACCTTTAAAAGTCATCTAGTCCAAATCCCCTGTAATGAGCAGTGAGATCTTTAACCAAACTAGGTTGTTCAGTGCCCCATCCAAACCGGCCATGAATGTTTCCAGGGGTGGAGCATTTACCAACTCCCTGGGCAATCTGTTCCTGTGTCTCACTGGAGTGAGTAAAAAAATGTATTCCTTGTATTTAGTCTGAACCTACTGTCCTTCAGTTTAAAATCATTGTTCCTTGCCCTGTCTCAACAGGACCTACCAAAAAGTTTGCCCCCGTCTCTCCCCTTTCTTACAGGGACCCTATAAAGGCCCCAGTAGGGTCTCCCTGGTCTCCCCAGTAAGGTTTCTTCCTGTCTCTGGGCTGAAGAACCAAAGAACCACAGCTCAGCCTTTTCTCATTGCAGGGGTGTTCCAGCCCTCTGGTCATTTTTGTGGCATCCTGGACACGCTTCAATAGGTCCAGCTGAGGACTCCAAAGTTGGACATAGTATTCCAGTCAGGGTCCCACCAGAGCAGAGCACAGGGGCAGAATCACCTCCCTTGACCCACTGGTCATAATTCCTTTGATGAAGCCCTGGATTCAGTTGGCCGTCTGGGCTGTGAGCAAGCATTGCTGGTTCATGTCCAATTTTTCATCCAGCATTATCCCCAAGTCCTTCTCCACAGGGCTGCTCTCAATCCCTTCATCCCCCAGCCTGTATTGATACTGGGGGCNAAATTTAGAGAGAAGGGTGTTTGTGGGGGACCATGTCAAAGGCCTTATAGAAGTCCAGATAGACAACATCCAGAGCTCTTCCCTTGTCCACTGACGTAGCCACACCATCGTAGAAGACCACTAGGTTGGTTAGGTGGGACTCACCCTTCGTGAAGCTATGCTGGCTGTCTCGAATCACCATCTGCCTTATCATAGCTTCTAGGACCTGTTGCATGACCTCCACAGGCACAGAGTTGAGGCTGATAGGTTAGTAGTTCCCTAGTTTATACTCTTTTTAAAAATGGATGCAACGCTTCCCTTTTTCCAGTCACTGGAGACTTCATCTGACTGCCATGACTTTTCAAATGTCACGGAAATCAGGCTGGAAATTACGTCAGCCAATTCACCCAGGACTCTGAGATACATCTTGTCAAGTCTCATAGACTTCTGTGTGTTCATGTTCCTCAGGTGGCCACAAGCTTGATCTTCTCTTACAGTGGGAGGGACTTTGCCCCCCAGCCCATTTGTTTGAGAGGCGTGGCAAGAGGGATTTCCAATGAAGACTGAGGCAAAAAAAAATTAAGTACCTCAGTCTTCTCATCCATTGTTACCAGTTTGTCAGTCGTGTTCATTGGGAGGATACGCTTTCTTTAACCTTTATCACCATACTTCAAAAAATATTAATACTATGCATAAGCCTGATGATGCAAAATAAGTGAAATTGAATTACCTATACAATTTCATAGAAAAAAACCCATACTTTGCTCCGATACACCGCACTAGTCTAGGATTGCACCCATCCCTTTTAATTTGATGGTTACACTTCAAAGAGATTCAATACTTCACAATGTCACTTCCTCCGCTTATCTCAACTTTTCTAATTCATCAGATTCAGGAAGCACAGAACAAGTGAAAACACCTACTTAATCACAAAGTCCTCAACATCCTGCAATGCCCATAATTTACAGCCGTATCTAGCAAACCCACAGCTTCTGACCATTAACCCCCAAATAATGAGGTCCAAAAGAATGAAAGCTGATGCGGTCTAGACACAGAAACATGCACAAGCTCCAAGCACCCAAGTGAAATCAGGTTTTTGCTCAATGCAAAATAACTCCTATGTTACTGCTTTTGCTTAGGTAAGTACCTCTGTCCACCCACTATCTTCCTAGCTAGTACAGAGCAATGCTAAGCTCTCACTAACCTCAGTTTTGCTGGAGGGAGGGCTTACCGTCTACCCATTTGCATCGGCCATGTATTTCCATGCTTGGAACAACAATTATGCAAATTATTTAGCGCTGTAACAATTGCAAATTATAGCAAATTGACAAGTTAGAATAAGCCTTGATCATGCATAGTCCATAAGCGCTATAAAATATGAAGGAAATACACCATGAGATTATCAGAACAAACTCCTATATCCTCTCCCCTCTGCCTGACCTAGAAGAACCTTAGCTACGACTTCTAGTACAGTTCTATGGTCAGCAAAGTCCTTGATCTGATGCATCTGATAGTGTAAAACACAATATTTTTTATAAGGCATGTGGTACAGAATCCCTATCATGCGACTGAAGAGGCAAAGTAATCACACAGGAACAACTACCAAACTTTATTGACCAAGAGCAAGTTTCAGATGCATGAGTTTGACTCATCACCAGTGACCTGCGAGGAGCAGTGCTGTAATAATCAAACATTTTCACTTTCAAGATAATTTTCTTGAAAGACTTCTACAAAGATACAATTTCATTTCTGATTTCTTTTAAGCTTACACAGCTTAACGTTTATAAAAGAAAAAAAAAAAATCATCTAGATAGTGGGATTTACTAACAGAATTACTAACAAAGAAATAAAAAAACAAACTAAACACTAAAAATATATAGTGCTATTACAAATCCCATTTGTGTGATACACACATCTTAGAAATCACTCGATCACTTCAACTAGTCTGCCCAACTGGGACATGCTGGGGTCAGTGCTGTTGTAACTCTCCCTCAATGGGAATGTTTTAAAGCTGGTTTCATTCCCCAAAATCACACAGACACATTGTAGGGGACCACTTGTATTTAAGGTTAACCAAGAAGAAGAAATATTAATGCAGTTACACTCTGACATTAACGCCTCTAAAGTGGTTTGTAACGTTTGTAAATACTTGCTACTACTAAGGACCAAAGAATACACAGCACTAACATCAGGCAGGTGCGCTTGCTTCATGTAACTGTGCCAACACAGACAAATCTGCAGGTAATTCTATAGGATTAGATTTTTTTTCCTGGTAGTTCTTAACAGCTCAGAACTACTGAATGAATAGACAGGTGGGCAGGGTGCTGGGCCATTTTACCTAAACTGTAGTTTTCCCAAGAAAGGTTGGACCAGGTGATCCTTGAGGTCTCTTCCACTTGCTGTTCTGCAATTCTATGATGTCTAGATTTAACACCCACTTTCAGTCAAACATCTTGGGCTTTGCTTCAGAGCATCTCCTGTCTCCAACTAGCAACATGTGGAAAAGGGTTACAACCCACAGCTCCACAGCATAAAAAAACCACAGAAGTTGAAAAATACCTCTGAAAATTCCGTAGACTAACTCCCCTGCTCAGATGGGGTCAGCTAGCACAGGCTGCCCAGGACCACAACCAGTCAGGTTTTGAGAACCTCCAAATGAAGACTTCACAAACCTCTGGGGCAACCTGTGTCAGTGCTTGCCGTGCCACCTGCACGACAACAAAACAGTTGTCTTACGTTTATATGATATTCTTTGTATTTTGATGTATGCCCGTTGCCACTTGACCTGTCCCTGGGCAACAGTGTTTGACCGCCTCTTCCTCATTCCATCATGAGATCCCCCTAAGCCTTCTCTTCTCCAGATGGAACAGTCTCAGCTCTCACTCGTGAGGGATGCTCCAGGCCCTCCAACATGTTTGCCCTGCACTGGACTCGCTTCGACCTCTGCGCTGGCGATACCGGACCTGGATCAAGCGTCCAGAGGCGCCTTTCCCCGCGGGGCCGAGTAGCAGGGAAGCACCACCTCTCCCCCCCGCTGACCACGCTGTATGGGCGGCCGTCGCTGCCGCCGCCGACCGCTCCACGGCACAAAGCTCGCGCTGGGCAGGCGGCA